>JAABNX020000055.1:1191783-1210013 GCA_015163995.2 Mormyrus lacerda
TGTATGTGTGTGTGTGTCTGTGTATGTGTGTCTGTGTCTGTGTGCGTGTATGTGTCTGTGTATGTGTGTGTCTGTGTATGTGTGTGTGTGTCTGTGTATGTGTATGTGTGTGTGTCTGTGTATGTGTGTGTGTGTCTGTGTATGTGTGTGTGTCTGTGTATGTGTGTGTGTGTCTGTGTATGTGTGTCTGTGTCTGTGTGCGTGTATGTGTCTGTGTATGTGTGTGTCTGTGTGTCTGTGTATGTGTGTGTGCACGCACATTCATACATGTCCATGTGTGATGTGGGTCTCGCCCGGTGCAGGAGCTGCGCTGCCGTGAGGAGGAGCTGCAGCGCGCCGCCCTGGAGCAGAAGTCACACGAGGAGTTCCTGCGGCAGCGGGAGCAGCAGCTGGCGCGCTGGGAGCAGGACGTGTTCGAGCGCGAGCTCAGCCTGCTCATCCTGCACATGAACCAGGAGAAGCCCAAAGTGAAGAAGCGCAAGGGCACCTTCAAGAAGCACAAGCTGAAGTTCAGGAGCAGCGAGAAGATCAGCATGCCGCAGGGTACGCCCTCCCTCCCTCCCTCGCCGCGCTCCGGCCCGCTCTGCGCCCGTAATGAAAGGGGAGATCCATCTCGCCCCGCCAGCAGGCTTCCTGCCCTCGGCGCTGGCCGGACTGGGCCCAGAATAGCTGCCCTTTCTGCGTCACAGCGCCTAACCTTTGCAGGAAAGCTGAGCGCGTCGGCCCAGCCCAGCCCGCAGTCCCACAGAAACCAGCTCGGCGTGGGAAGCCATTGTGACAGCGCCCAGGGCTTTCTCGGGATTATTGTTATCGGAATTTATTAGTAAGATAAGGATTCGAACCCAAGCCACTGCGGTCAGACCAATGAGAGTCTAGCAGCTGTCTGACGGCTACAGACCTCGTTTCTAACTCTGGTGCCCATTTTGGTTCCACCTTCATGCTTTTAAATGTTATTTTATTGTCACCTTTGTATGGGTCTGATCTGACCTACTCAGCCCCTCCACTCTCCCATAGCTCCCGCATTCCTTCCTTTTATTGTCTGTGTAATAATTTCATCTAGTCATCCATTGCTTTTTTTCTGTGTTGTTCTTCAGATTTCATTCACAAGATCACAGTGCAGGCATCTCCAGGACCGGAAAAGAGAATAAACTTTCTAGACCTGGGGTCCCCTCCCTGCTTTGGTCCCCGCTTTCGGGCTATCCAGCGTGAGTCATGCTGCGGAATGCCCCCCCCCCCCCCGCCACCCCGACTCCTCAGCCTATAGACTGACTCGCACACCATGAACGCCAGGAGCCAATGCATCGTACAGCCCGTGCTTCTCCTGCAGCGGTGTCAGAGAGCCACATCACCACTTTTTACTGAATTCGTATTGCACTGCCACTCTCCACCACAGTGGGGAGCTGTCGCTCAGTTTATGAAATGCCACGATTCTCCGCGCCACCATGACGTGCCCCAAATACATACATTAATGCAAAATTTATTTATTCACTAAAGAATCCGAAAGTGTAATATATAGATAACGAGAATAATTCAGATTTGCTATTTTTTTTGAAGTGCGATATATAACTTGTCTGCAGTATGGACATCATCACTACCTACATTGTAGAGGCTTTAAACGATCGATCAGAATGGGGGGGTGGTCCTTTCACATACACTTTTCCGTGGATTTTTTTTCCTGTTGTGTGTGCCTGTACAGAACGGGCATCTAGCGTTACGCTGCATCTTTAGGCAGCCCCCGATGCCTCTGGGTCCAACAGCCCCATCCTCTTAATCCGTGTCATGTGCTGAATTATAAAGCCCGAGCTTTTGGGTGGCTCTGTATATCACCGTGAGTATGCTGTGCTAGGCATGTTACCTTACATCTGGTGCTCATTGTACCCCCTCAGTGAGCCCCAGCGACGGCAGCCGGGCGTGGGGTCCCCCTTCCGTGTGGCCCCTCGAGCCCCTGGTCAACAGGCAGCCAAATGAGGAGCCCCGGCCGGCTCCCCTCCGGAGCCCCCGGAGCCCCCAGAGCCCCCAGAGCCCCAAGAGCCCCTGCCGACCCAAAGTCCTGCGGCTCAGTTCCCAGGAGAACAGGTGACGCCCCCCCACCTCGAATCTGAGCAGTTCGGATCTCAATATCAAAGGGATCTACCGTGTAGCATTGTTGCTTAGGATGCATGCGCATGCTTCATATTTGAATCTTTTCTCATGTGTTTCTGCCCCCCCAGCCTTTCCATGAGGGCCAAGCTCCTGCAGGTGGACAGCAGGCAGAGTGGACACTCGGACACTGAGTGGGAGCAGTACCCATCCCCCACCCCAGAGGCCCAGCTAAACGGTACCCCTCCCCTGACGTGACACCTCACATTCCTGACAGACCCTGACAGCGAGCAGAGCAACTTCATATGTGCATCACACGTCCATGATAGCAATACAGAGCAGGACAGGTACACAGCAGCCTGCCCCCCCCAGTCTGTAAGCTGCATGCAGATACAGGGCAGCCTGCCCCCCCCCCCCAAGTCTGTAAACTGCATGTAGATACAGAGCAGCCTGCCTGGATTTAAGCTGCATGCAGCCATTTGCACTTCTGCATAGACATGGGCTAGAGAGGCAAACATCTAAAACTTTACTTGAGGGGCATAAATAATATAGTATTATGTCATTACTGATATACTAATAAACCACCAATTAGATACATACTAATGTCATGTCCATCATTAAAGAATGGTGATGCATTTTCTCAAGTAGCAAGCATATTTGTTCATGACTTGTACTTGACTAGTAACTAAGTTACTACCAAGTGTGTGTGTGTGTGTATAAATTGTTGATATTAATGAAAGCAATGTTAATTTGCTTGCTGTGAGAAGCACACAGCAAAAAGTCTCAAAAAAAGGTCTCTTAAGACAAATAATGTATGATATACGTAGGGCGATATGCATAATGGATATTTTTATTAAAACCATCCATGAAGAGGTTAGACATGATGAAAACACAGTTAAAGTGGAGAGACGGCAGATATTAATGCTGAATCTCCCCTGGATCCCTGCTTGCAGGATTCTCTCTGAATGAGCCCCCAAAGGCTAACCCCCCCCCGGGGGACTCTGGGGTTGAGGAGGACCCGCCCCCCTGGACGTCGCCCTCTCCCACAGGGTCCCCCAGGCCAGAGCGTGGACTGTGCTCCGGACCCCCGAAGATCACCCACAGAGCCCTGCTGGGTGGGGGGCTGCTGCTCGCAGCAGTCGCTCTGGGCTGTCCTTTGGAGATCCTCCCAAAAGTGCCCCCCCGGACGAGTCTGCTGGCATCGGAGGCCGAGCCGCAGGCGGGGGGGCCGACCTCGCCCCCGCGGGACCCCCCCACCGTGGACGACCTGATCACCTTCTCCCACTCGGACTCCACCCTCACGCCGGGCTTCGACCACGCCTCAGAGCGCACCCCCCTGCCTCTTCACTTTTGTGATGCCCCCACCCACGGACAGCTCCGGGTGTGCCAGGACGGTTCCGGAAACTTCAAGCAGGAGCGAGCTGTCGACGAGCCCCGAGTCAGCAGGGAGCTGGGGAGCAGAGCGTGGGGCCCCAGTACCGACAGGAGGCGAAAGCCCAGCCAGGAGCTGCTCCCCCCTCACTCAGGTGAGACCCCCGCCGGCGTCCTCCTGATTTTCACTCGCGCTTCCAGAATTTCATGGCTCCTGACTCTTCTTACTGAAGTCATTTTTCTTATGTGCACTTTTACTGCTTGTTTAAACAGTAACGATCGACTAATACAGAGTAAAGGTGGTATTATAAGCCAGGAGCAGGTTTCCTACTGAGGAATGGCAGCCGTTAACCTGGAGTCAGGATAGTGACTGAGAACGGGTTAAGTACGCAGGGCAGGCCTCACTCCTCCATCCTCTGCTGTTGCGTGGATGAAATGATGTTTGCGAAGAGGCGGCGTGATCACAAACGAGCCCCTCTCTCACGTCAAGGACGAATCGCTTCTGCCTGTGTTGTTGATCTGCAAGAGTTATCGTGTGAACAGTAAAACGTCACTTAGCCCCATATTTCAAAGGTGTTCTTCTTCTTTAGGTTGCACTGAGATCATAGAAGGTGAGTTTTGTTACGTCGGTCATGCAAATTCATATTTATTGATATTGATTATTGACTAGTATGAATATTCCTTGGCATGTTTTGAATGGCCTCAGGTGACTCTCTGACGACGCTTCTGTCTCCCGCTGAAGGCCTGGACCTCCCCATGTGCTCGCAGGATGATTCGCACCAGCAGGCAGCACCTCCTCATTCGCTCCTCCTCAACTCCCAGGTCTGGGGCCCCAAGACGCGTAGGGTGGAGGTCAGCGTCATCCCCCGCCCGCGCCCCTCCCCCGTCAGGCCCCGCATCGACCCGTGGAGTTTCGTCTCGGCCGGAGGGGCGGGCCCCGGGTCGGGCTGCAGCGGCGGCAAAGCAGACGGGCCTCTCTGCCGCCCCCCGCATCGTTGCTCTTCGGCAAATCCCTTCACGGACTGTGATCCCTTTCCTCCCCTGAACCATGACCCTTCCGAGACTCTGGGACACGACCCCGACCCCTTCTGCGTCCCCTTCGGCACCTCCCGCTCAGCGCCGGGCTCTACCAGTGCCAGTCCCTCCCTGTCCGCCCTGAGGGCGGGGCCTTTCTCTCCAACGCTAGACTCTCCCTACATCGATCTCAGCTGGGGCCCCCTGCTGGACCCCAGCGAAGGAAAGAAGAAGCGGAGGAGACAGCTGCTCACGGGCCTGGAGCCGTGGACGTCCCCGACGCACCACGGAACCAACCGCTTCTGACAAGGCCTCAGGGCCCGGGCAGGCTTTCTGTTCCGGAGAAGCCGTGGTCAGAACCGGCTGAAATCGGGAACGAAGGGATCGCAGATAATGTCTCGTATTCATTAGGAAGGCAAATAATGTAATTTGCATAAATTAGAGATTTATAGCTGGGTTGATTCCAGTGATCTGGTCATTATTTTTCCTTCTCCTGCTGATATTTAAACCGGCAGCCCATCCGTAGAAGCGCCGGGCCCAGCCGCCCATGAGCTGGTGCGCAGTGCCGTCCCCTCTACAGGCAGATTTTTATTGTGGACACTGGAAAAACAAAGATAAAACACAGGAATAATATTTAGCGGTGTGCCCAACAAACTATGTGTAGGTGCCGAATGTTTGCTGTTGCCGGATTTGCATTCTGAAAAAAAGCATTCTAGGCGGGAGAAGTAAAACAGTCTGATGACAATCTGCATTCAAGGTCTAGGGTAGAGGAACGGCAAACGCTGCCGCAGGCAGTCGCCCTTGAGTATTACCGGCATTCTCTCTGATGATTTCGGCTCAGGAATGGGAAGTTCCGGTCCCTAGTTTCCAGTAGCCGTGCTTTCCGTGGCTCAGCTGTCATTTCTTGGCCAGGAAGTAAAGACACGTTTCCAGTCTGAGCTTCTAAAATTAGCTGCTTATTGGTAGAAAGCTGGCTAGGCCGGCTCTGGCCCGGCTTCCTCAGACGCGGGCGCTGTCGGCTGGTCCTAGGTTTCTGGTGGAGCTGTGCATTCTGCAGAGCTTCTGTTCCCAGTCCCAGGAAGCACCAGCCCTCCAAGCAGAGTGGGATCCCTGACTCCAACAATGTGGCCTTTTCACAATACATCTCATGCATAATTGTTACACACTTGCGCTCGGGGGGGGGGGGCGATACTCTGTTTACAAAGGAGTTATCTACATATAATCACCCATTTTTTGCCCCTCCCCCCACTATGCTTTGTTTATGTAAAATAGCCTTCGCTCTCTTTGTCTGGCCCCTTGCTTTGTGCCAAAGATGCCGCCCCTTCTGCTCGTCGCAGCCGGGTTCTGCCACGCTCTGCCATGCCCTGCCACGCTCTGTGCGCCGCCCATCTGCAGGAGGGTGAAGCACTTCCCATATTTATTTATTTATCTGAGATATTTTTGAGTGTTCAGAGAAGCTTTAACCATGCCCCCCCCCCAGGTCACTACGGTGATGCCCATGCCACAGGGGCAAAGCGAAATGGCTGCACAGAACTGACGCGGGTGCCACATATCGAGGATCTCGGATTTGCATTCCTATTAATATATATATATTTTTAAAAAACTATTTATACTGTCAGTGCTTACATGCATTTTTATTTACATGACTGACTTGTATAATGGCATACTTGAATTTGTTTTTTTCCCCTTAGGGGGCCTGGAATTGGGATAATTTAA
Source organism: Mormyrus lacerda (assembly GCA_015163995.2). Taxonomy (NCBI): domain Eukaryota; kingdom Metazoa; phylum Chordata; class Actinopteri; order Osteoglossiformes; family Mormyridae; genus Mormyrus; species Mormyrus lacerda. The sequence goes on from JAABNX020000055.1 coordinate 1,197,964, forward strand.
ATTCTGAATGTTTGCCAGTGGCTCCAGTTCTTAAGAAAGCTCTTTAAAAAAGTTTTATTTACTCACGTCTACATAAAAGCGATGTCAGCCTCCACGACATCACTGAATCCAGCACGAGGCAGTTGACCTCGCTATGATTCTAAAAATTCCATTCTGAGGTTGTTGGCTTTTTTTTTTTTTATTCTGCCTGATTTCCATCCAAATCCGCTATTTGTTCGTTTTAAATTTAGCAGCAGAAAGAGATTTTCACAAAGTCCGGTTTGGCTCGCGTTCAACAAATTCTTAGCTAGGGTTGAAACAAGTCTGGAGCGAATGGGACTGTGGGCCCCCTGTTTTAACCAGGTGCTTCCACAGCTAATCTGGCCTTTGTTCTGTAACGTAGGCCTGCTGGTCATGGTGGACGGCTTTTAAATCCATCTTTGGTGCAGTTTGCTTAACTCCAGTTCATACAGTTGTGCAATTACCCTGTCAGCAAAAGACTGAAGTGATACCAGCTCAGAATAACACAGAGGAACACGGTCACATTTATACAGCTCTTTACTCTTCATGCGTCATGTAATGTTACTGAGATATTTCCTCAGCCACCCAAGACATGCAACAGATTTAGCAAATACAGTGATTTATTTTGAAATCCATTTCTGCAGCGCCCCCCTACAGGTCTTCCGGTAGTAAAGAACAATGTCTGGACCCACTTGTGTACAGTTTAAAACATTCTCTCCTTCTGAAATGCTTATAAATACATGGTGGAGGTTTCTTTATTTAATATTGAGCCACTGTTTAATGGTTTTTGTACAAAAGTACATGTGTGGCATTGTTATGTGATTAATGTGACGACGAGGGGAAGATTCTGACATTTTATTCTCTTAGATGCAAATCAGTATAAATTATTTTGAACCACTCTCCAGTTCTGTGCTGACAGTAAGTGGAAATAAAAATTCAAGGTAACTGGGCTAAATAAATAATTGAAACTGTGCGATGCGAAGATGGATTGTAAGCCTAGTAATGCAGTTAAAGCATTAACTATTCAAGAGATACTTTTTTCGAGTTTCACAGATTTTCTTTGACTATCAGGCAAGAAAAAGGGTATCGGGAAAAAAATTCTTCATAAACCATTAATCAAATCTCATTTCATTACTCTAGATTTCACTGTGTTGTATTAATGTTGACTGTGATTACTATTAACTTACTGGTTGGTGGGGCCCATGTTTCATTAACCTGGTATATGTATAACTCCCAGGACAGTTTGTGTATTATATGTGCATGCGTGTGATACCCCAAATTACTGATAATTATCATAATTTTTCATTACCAGCAGGTGGCGTTGTAGAGCCACTGGCATTGCTTTAAATTACTAAACAAAAGTCTTTCATAGAATGTTAGATGATATAGGGTTCAATGTAAAATGCTAATATTTTTTCTCCTTTTTGAGTAGGCCAAATTTAAGTCTGATTATAATTAAAATTTGACCCGCATACTGTTAGCGCTGGATTTACTGCAAAGTGCCAGGATAACAGGAAGTGGCAGGATATAACATCATCCATCCAGCCATCCATCCATCCATTCATCTATCTGTTTTGCCTGGATGGGATAGCAAACAGACTGTGATAGTTCTGTATATAAAATATGCATCTGTCATACATACACCAAAAAGCATCCGGAGTGTTTTGTCAACATGGGTAGAGATGAATGGTGTCAGGTGTGAACATTAATCAAAATTCAATCAAAATTATTGACGCTCTAACCCATAGCAAGGTGGCTGAAGGTGCTGGTGTGGATTAGTGGGCAGTTTACAATCTGGAGAGTCGCATTTTATCCATATTAATTCATGTCCCCAAACTAATGAGAAGAGGCCAGTTCGGTGATGTTCACTTTGGCGTGAACTGGAAAACAAAAGCCAGGCCTCTGTCCGTTAGCATGAGTGCTGTTAGCACGTTAGCATGCTCAGGTGGGCAGTAATGTGGGATCATTTTTGGGGCCTGATGTGGGGGGGCAGCATTGCGCTGTTAGCACGTTAGCACGAGTGCTGTTAGCACGTTAGCATGCTCAGGTGGGCAGGATTGTGGGGCCGGGATTTTATTAGCATTTTTTAGGACTTGATGTGGGGGGGCAGCATGGGGCAAGATTGCTTTCTGTAATTTGTGTGATGCCTTGAATTAAATGATTAAAATGTATATTAACGAGCTTTTAAGATAACATGTTTATCCCTACATAATTGTACGTATTTGTAAGTCTTAAAAGTGTTGCACTGGGCTGGACCTGAACATTTCTCTGTATAGGAACTTTTAGGAGGTTAAACCTGTGGATTATTGAAACAAAAAAATATGTACATTCAAACAGAGAAAAGATCCAATAAAATGAACGGCTGAGACCTGCGCTTCATTTTGCACAAATGGTGTTGATGTTTCTTGTAGGTAGAACATTTCCTCTAATCCCAGGAAAGATCTGATTTAATCAGAAAAATATAAAATTACATTCATAAAAAGCATTGTGCATAATTAGCACAGCCCCTAGAAAAAGCTGGGGATTTTCAATCATTTGAAATGATTTTTTTGGGCATGTTACGAAATTCGAAGTGCCAGTGCTGTGTGGGATTGGACTATGCTGCTGAGGCCATTAAAAACAGAACCTTCCAGAGAACCTACAGTAGTTGATAAGGTTGAGTCCCTGCATCACCTGGAGGCCAACTAGCAAATGCAGGGATGTGCAGACGGGCAGTGAGATGAAAGCTGACAGGATCTTAGCGCACGGTCAGCCCCCCCGCCTCCGCATATCAGCTCTGCTCATACACAGACCTGCTGTTAACCACTCCTGTTGTTTCAAGCTGGGGGGGGGGTCACGGGTTTTCTCTGGAGGAAGCAGAACTGAAGTTTCTGACACGCAGCCGGCCGCTGTGACGTAGCCGTCTAAAATAAAACGGCAAAAGGACAACGAGAGGTGGCAGCAGGACAGACTGGCTAGAAGAACAAGGCCAGTTGTCATTAATGACGTATCTCCTTTGCCAAAGCGCAGCCAGCAATGTCTGCCCCCACCGGACAGCATAACACTGCCTGTTAGCTTTCTTTTCAATTTAGGGCTGAAATGAATTTTGTTTTCAATAATTTTCTGTATAACAAATGCATTTTTTAAAGTTGGAAAATGTTTTATTTGACTTGTGTCGGACGTTAAAGTCGTCATTCTGTATCGCAGGGAGTGAGGCTTGACCAGCAGACCTGGGCACTGGGAAGTGTCCTTGTCCTTTACTGGACTCGTGAGTCCCATCTTCACTATGTGTGGTGATGACTGATCCTCTTCTGTGACTTTCTCATACTCATCATTTCTCAATTTATATTACATTCAGGATTTCCATTGCCCTCACCATTTACATTACATCTATGACATCATCACAGTCACAGTTCCCATTACATTCATGATCTCATCACACTCACAATTCCCATTGCATTCATGATAAAATCACACTCACAATTCCCATTGCATTCATGATAAAATCACACTCACAATTCTCATTCCACACAAAACCTCTACCTGTCACTATCTCCCCCTGGGTTTTTGCATCCCTGCTCCCCGTGTCCCAGTTTTTCACTGCCTTCCGTCTATTGGTGTCCCTAAATTCACTCTTTTGACTGTGTGCTCTGTCTTGTTCACTGAACTTCCCATGATTGGCCTCTTTCTCATCGAGACTCTGCACTAGATAAGCAGCTTCAGAAGATCAATGGATGGACTTTTTCCTTTTCTGTTCCTTCTTCCTGGGTTTTTGACATTAACATTTATACTGTTCAGATTCTTCTTAGGTGCTTTGTATCGACTATGTTGGGGCATAAAAATGAATGAACAGAATCCAATGGATGGAGTGTCTTAGCTCGCCTGGACATGAGGGAGACCTCGGTGCAGACACCAAATAATGTCAAATATCCTTTCACTTGACCAGTTAGTTATGAATATTGTTCACATCCCGTCCTCAGCAATCACCCACCATTCATGTTGTGAGGCTGTAGCCAGAAAAAGACATTTCTGTAGGAAGACGCTCTTCGGGCCTTTTGGAAACGTCGTGGTGTGTGTTTGCTGGCAGGATTTGGACAGGCAAGGCTGGTCTCTTGCGCTGGGACACATTTGGGGGAAGGGAAAAGTGATCGATAGTGGGAGCCACCGGGACGATTCGTAAACAACGGGTGAAAAATCCAAAGGTTCAACTCGGTTAAGTAACAGCCGCACTCACAGTCTCTCGCCCCGGTGAATACGTCTCAATCTTCACAGCCAGTCATTCTGGAGGGGATTCAAACCTCTTCATTTATTTTATTATGTCCATGACGTCACAAAAGCAATTGAGTAACACTTAACCGAAGGCCTTGTTTTTAGCATTTAAAACAAGTGTTATTAGCATAACACATTATAGCCATATCTGTTATGCATTATGAATACTTTATGAAGCTCTCATCTATAATGCACTATAGATAACTTTAAAATGGAGTACAAAGCATCCTTAATGCTTATACCGACCATTATAGTGCATTATGAAGGTATTTATAGCGAATTATAGATGAGAGCTTCATAAGGCATTCATAATGCATAATAAACATGGCTATAATGTGTCTTTCATAAATATTTATAGCCATGTCTATAATGCTTTATGAATGCATTATTATTTGTTATGAATGTGTTTGTAAAAACATGGCCTTAAGTAAAGTATTACTAAAAATTAAATAAACGGATTAATTAAAAATCAGGCAAGATTCCTCGGGTCTGTTAACTAGGCCCCTGCAGAGGTTTGCCTTGAGTTTAACAGCAATACAGGCCTTTCCTGACTGCGGGCTACGGCTTAGCAGAAGCAGACGGCAGGTGAGCCCACTTCTGGCATCCTGACTGATGCTGATTGACAGCCTCAACGCTCAGCCAAAGCCTTTTTCAAGTCTCATTATTCTCTGCACTTTGTAATTTTTTATTTATATATTTTAGGCAAATGTCCTTTCTATCATTCTGGATCTAAATCCCGTATTCTGGAGCAGGATCCCAATCGATATCATGCCAAATGAAGAACTAGGGCTGTGAGTGAAGAATTACAGGGCCGGTGACAGGACAGGCATCTGTCTGCAGCTCAGAGAGACAGCAAACTGGCACCTCGTCCATACAAAGAACAGTAAAGCAATCAGGTTTACAACAGCCAGTATATATCTGCTGCAAATTTAATTATATATCTGGTACACATTAAATTATATACAATTACAGGGGGTGGATAAATTACTTTGAAGAAGATAATCGCACAAGAACAGCTACAAGTGTGAATCATATTATGTTGGAGTGTGCTTAGAAGTGTGTGGCAACTGTATAACAGCCCAACTGGCCGCACCTCCATGTGTGACTTTCTAACGCAACATGAGTTCAGAAAGGGCCAAAGAATTGGTGCCTGAATTGCAAGTGAACTGGTCAGAAAAACAGCACGATGGAGGACAGGCCTCTAAGATCTTGAGATCATATGCCCCACGTGGACCAATAGGAACAGGCAGATACTTAAGAGGATTTCTGATTTGATTGGGGCAGCATGTGGCTCAGCTGGCTAAGCCTATGTACCTGTGATTGGAAGATTGCCGGTTTAAGCCCAACCTATTGAGAACGGTCACATGTTTGTGTGCTCTTAAGCAAGGCAATTAGCCCCCAGCTCCATGGGCAACCTGCAGGTGATTGGCCATTGGTGCCAAACTCTCACCTACATGTGTTTTATGGAGAGCTGTATGGGGAAGGAAAAAAAGAGAATTTTCCCATTGGGGGTCAATGAAGTATCATCAATTTAAAAACTTCAGGATGATAGACAGAAAGATCGATCCGGGCTATTCAAATCACAGTCCTCAAGGTCCGAGCGCTGCTGATTTTCCAGACTTCTTTTAACTGTGGCTCAGGTGTGAAGCCTCTGTGGTCAACCAGAATCAGTAATTATTAAGCTAACTACCTCGGAGTAACAGGCAACAAGGCCTGGATTTGGAATCGAGGTCCAGAGCCCTGGGACAGATGCTTAGATATATTAGATAAGTAGAAAGAAAGAAAGAAAATGTATTGATCCCAGAGGAAACTGCGGACAGCACATAGCTGCTAAACACCACAAATATCTTGCCTTCAATCCAATATAACCGCAGCCCGTCATGAACACTGAGGTGAAGTCAGACACCTTTGATGTCATCCCCAGTCAGCAGATCGAAACATCATCAAACCATTATGGGAAGTTCTGGAGCACAAAGTGCAAACTATATTTTCAGGTCTGTCATCCATCAAAGAAGTGGAGGCTTTTCTTCTTAAAGAATTGTCCAATATCCCAAAACACAAAGGCCAGAACCCAGCCGCCTTCCAAGTAGAAACGTCACAGGTTCTGTCCCTGATGGGGTCTCTGATATCAACACACCGTTCTAGTTATTTTGTCACATACATGTTAAAGAATATTCAGGCATACAGAAAATATTTAAAACCCAACTGTCATGACCTGAGCGTCCAGGCCACGCCCCTCACCATCCCTGTGTGCTTCCCCGATTGTGCCCAGCTGTTGCCTGTTATGTTCAGCTTGTCCTGTGTATTTAGTCCGCATCTGAGCCAGTTTTCCATAGATCTGTCATTAACGTTTGCCCCGTGTACTTCCTGTTTGTGGAGTAATTCCCCGTTTGCTGTCATTCCCGGCTGGATCGCTTGTTTGTCCATTCGCCTGCTCGCACAGAACGCAACAGATCAACAGCAGCAATAAACAACTTTAAAGACAATAATAACAGAAAATAAATTGAAATTTTCCAAAAAAAAAAAACTTTAAACACCAAAAAAACCCAGCTGTTCTGGTAAGAATAGCTTGGTAATATAATGAAACAGCTGTTAAGGATTCTGGCTGCGGCCTGTTTCCACGCAGCATGGCAAACAGCGCCAGAATGAGCCGGAACATCAAGAGACTTTTTATATGTCCCAGAGAGACGAGAATTCAGTTCTTCCACGTTACAGTACCCTACAAGGTGCAGCTAAAGAAATCCTTTATTAAATCATGGCAATAACAAGGCTAAATATTTATGAGTCTCTGTGCGTTCTGATTACCCATAATTCACGAATGCTTTGCGGATAATAAAGCATTGTCTAACATTGTAAGTTTCTTGCCTCTAATCCAGCACATAAACGCATGTACGTAGAGGAAGAAGCCGATCTAGACAATGCAAAGGATTGTGGGATTGCGTACAATGTACAGGTCACTCTGATTGAAATGCGTTGTGTTTATTGAAAATTCATAAATGACATAAATGACAGCCCCAACCAACAGTAATAAAAGTATGATGTTTGTAGTTTCTTATGAATAGTATCCTTACAGCAAACTGCCTCTCCTCTACTTTTGCTCATTGCGTGCTGCTTATATATTAATAATATAATATTATTCCTTAAAGGTAAATACGGTATCTGGGTGCTAAAATTATTCAGTTAACCTGATTAGCGTTCTGCTGGAAAGGAGAACAGAGAGAAGGCTTTGCATCTGCTGTTAAAAACATAACAGTGAGCAGCAACATTAACGTAATTAATGTTTGTTACACTTCGTACATACTTGCACTTTGCTTTTAAAGAGATTTTGTTTGGGAAAAGCTTATTTTCTAAGAATTGTAGCAGAAAGCATGTGTATTTATTGCCTTGGATGTGCAAAATCTGTATCTGTGAGGAAGCAGTCATCTCCGGTAACTGTAATTAATCACTGTATTGAAGTGTGCAGTGTGTAGGCAGGAAGCTGTGAGCTGTTTGCTATTTTGTATCAGCGATGATATGCACTGAAGGATGAAGTGAACTGTGGCGTCTGGCACTGTGTTCCTATTGGTGTATTCCTGGGTGGCTGAGCTCTGGTGACTAAGCATATTGAAGACGGGGGAGCCAGTCGAATCACAGAGGCTTACGACCAAAATGGCTGCCATGGGGTCGCTTATCTAACGTGATTCATTGTGCTGAAATACACGGCGGCACCAGGAAACGCCTCATGCACCTAAGCTGGTTTTTAAAATATGAACGTTACAATTTATATTCCTGCAAACCCATATAACGTACAGGTAGGTGCTTAAACATCTGGTAATGGAGGTGTCTGGAAATGTATTATGGCCTGTATTTTTTAATTAATTGAGCGTATTCCACAAATTATGGTGTTCTCGAGTTTCCTGTACCAGGGTCCAGTTCTCCCCGGGATGTGGGGATACTGGACCCATTTATCACCAGTAAGGCCTTATTACTGGCAATTTTCATAGTCTGCTGTGCCAGCTGTGGAAGTCCTGTCATTGTAACAGCGAAAATACTCTGTTGCCTCGGAGGACTGGAAATATTCTACTGACTAATAGCTTGAAAATATCAGCCTGGTAAAAAAAATTGACCTGAAAACATCAAAATGAAAATATCAGTAGGGAAAAAAAATCAAAAGTAAAAAAAAAAAAAGATCAGCCTGAAAATACCAACCTGAAAGCTGGTAGTATATCCATAGATGCAGCTAGCAGGAAAATCAGCGTGAGGCATCAGCCTGGAAACAAAAGCCTTGGAAAATCAGCCTGGAAACATTGGTGTGAAAACAGCATCTTGGAAACGACAGCTGGAAAAAAAAACAATCGGCCTAGAAGCATCAGGCTTAAATAATCAGCTCAGTATCATCAACCTAGCAACACAAGCCTGAAAACAGCGTGAAAACATCTGGTCAGAAACATCATTCTGAAAACATCAGAAAGGAAAAACTACCCTGAAAAAAAATATATCACAAAACCATCATCCTGGCAACAATGTGAGAAAAGCAGCCCGGAAACATCATCCTGAAAATATCTGCATGAAAATGTGGGAAATGTGTCGCCTCTTTCTGGGCTGGCTGTCAGGCAGGTGTTATGTGCAGTGTGTGCTGTGGGGGCTCTGAGCTGCAGGGAGGAGTGCAGTGACCTTTGGTGTGGAAGAGGTGTCCCGCATCGCAGTGAATTTATGCTTGAGGCTGTCCGGCTTATGGAAGGGCTTCCCTAAGCACCAGGGAGCAGCAAACAGCGTCTCCGTCGGGGAGGGGGAGAGGGGCTAGGGGATAGGACTTTCCAATTTAATCTTGCCCTCGAATCCTTATCACCTGTGCGGTTCCATCAGGGTACCAGGGGAACCTGCAGTTAGTCTTGTGCATAGGAAGAGGAAAGAGGAACCTGAAAGGATAATAATTTCCGGATGAAATTTTAGGTGGGCAAAAAGTGGCGATAAAGGAGAGGAGATCAGATACCGGCACTGATGGAGCAGATAAAGAGAGGAAGGTGTGATCTATGCGAATCAGAGTAGAGCTGCAATGGACGATAAGCTCTCTGGGACAGATATTGTATCACTTTTCCATCTAATGTGTCTACAGGCAGATATAATCACTCCATAGTTTTCAGAATGACAGCAAGCAGAAGATGCGTCCGGATGTGCATAGCCCATTACAGACCCCCTTGACATCTTTGGCTCCTTACCCTCCATAAATTTCTGGTGTGCTCCTCTCCATTCATGAGCAGCCTGAGTTAAATGTTTCATTTAAGCTTGCTGGTTGTGTAAAATGTGGCTAGAACATGAAGCCGATATCCTGAACGCGTAATATTGAGAGTGGAATTAAAGTAAAATATGAAACATGGAAAGTGGGATGTGGAAGTAGAACATGGACTCTATAAAATGGAATGTGATATGTGAAAAGCATAAAGTTGGATGTGGAATGGGAACTGTTCAATGTGTAAAGTAGCACATGGAATGTGTAAAGTAGGATGTGGTGTATAAACTGGCAAATCTATATAGCAGGATGTGGAATGTGACCTGTTGAATGTGTACAGTGGGATGTGGATGTGACAGATGGAATGTGTATAGTGGGATGTACAATGTAACCTCTTGAATGTGTACAGTGAGATATGGATTGTGATCTTCTGAATGGATAAAATGGGATGTGAAATGTGGTTTATTGAATGTGTATAGTTGGATCTTGAATGTGATGTGCTGAATGTGTAAAGTTGGATGTGCAATGTAATAAGCCGAATGTGGAATATGACATGTTGAATGTATAAAGTGGGATGTGGAATGCTATTGAGAACCTCCTCTCCAGTCCAGACTAGCTTTCATGCCCTAGAACAACCTGATCTACGGAAGACCAGCCCATAATAACTTGGAGGGTGCAGGTCCATCCTTTTGGATAAAGCACAGAGTCTGAACCTGGCTTGCTATGCAGAAGAGTGAATTTTGTGCAAGACAAAATTCTATGCTTATGCCTCTGCTTTGTTCCTCATCTAAATATCATGTGTCCTCCTGGGAGTTTTTTCCAGCTGATTTGAGTGGGACACTGGCAAACCCACCCATGTGTGTGTGTGTGTGTGTGATGTATATAATTGTCACAGCTGTCTGTTACTATCGCTGTCTACAAATCCAATTACAGCATCCCACAAAAGAGGGGTGACGTGAAAAACTGACTGCTGTAATCGAGATGCTGATTAAACATGGTCGAAGAACAACTTTGGGCCACTGTGGGGCCAGGGATGAAGGTTTGGGGTGAGATGCAAAGCATGTACAAACGGACAAGTGGCAATGCCAGCATGGTGGGGGAGCGGGGGAGCGGGGGGGTGGGGTGGCTGGCAGGGAATATGGAGCCCGCAGCAGCTTAGGGAGGAAGGACAGTTTGATGAATGTCTTAGTTCTGGCTCAGAGGGACATATATCCCCGACTGCCAGCTGTCTGGTGGGGCAATTAACGCAGTCAGTGGTAGCTGAACGCAATGCCAATTCCCAGACATACTCACAACACATCTGCTAAGGGCTGCGGTGTCGGCCATTTCTGAAATCCAAAAAGATGCCTGAAGCATGTGCCTTTGGCAGCTCTGCATTATGGGAATGAGGAGGCGTGGCGATCGGCACGTCCATCGATTATTTACGCCGGATGAAAACAAAATGAAACGTAGCGGGACCTGCTGTCGAATGCAGGCTTGGTGCCGTTTCAGACTGAACAGTAATCCTGCATGAGTAACATTTCAGTCACGGCCCTGTACAGGTACAAAGTCCCCTGGGATGTCCCTTCATGCTGCTTTCACGTGTAAGTATTTTTAAAGAGCTCCAGTGGGATCCAATTACGAGCCCAGTTTCAACCAATAACACGAGGGGAAAATGATTCGGGTGAAACCATGACAGGGGTCCAATGTTTAAATCATTCATGGTTATGGAAATTCAACAATCTTTCTTGCATAAAATTAAAATAATGAATATGTTACAGTTTCAGGGTGTTTCCGTAGTACACTGATATATTTACCTTTGCTTTCCCGCTCATTTATATGTATTTTCGTTATGCTTTAGTGGTCGCGGCCGCCTGATGTTAGCCAAGGCAGAACTGAGGGCCCTTCTGAGGGAGGCGTCGTCGTCATTCAAAGAAGCAGGAAATGGAATAACCTCTAGCTGTGAGTGGAGGCCCTTTGTGCACACAAAGTATTTCTTGAGAGAGAAAAGTTGATTGCAAGGTGCGATTAAAATGCAGCCTTTTTAAATAAGCCATTATGGTCCTTTTCTGTAGGGAACATTAGCACACGGGCGCAGAGAAAATCACAGGTATGTGGAGCTGTTTGGTGTGAGTCTAATACTCCAAAAAAAGCACGTGGCCGCAGGTGTGTGCGTGAGGAAACGGCGCATACACGGGAGCCAGGAGCTTAGCAGGGAGTGCTGGGGGAAGGGGAGGGGGGGGGGAAGGGGGGGCGAGAGGTTTCGCGCGAGGCATGAAAAATGAAATCTCGCCGCTAAATCCAATCCTGGGAGTCGCATTGTGGAGCCCTCCCTGAGCTATTTTCAGAAGCACCTGGGAGTTTGCAAGAATCACGCAGAGGTGATGCTCAGGGATGTGGAGGTAATAAATTGGCTTTCACATCGCATCAGCTCATTGAAATGACTTGAGCTGGACGCCCCCCCCCTCCCCTGCCCCCCTCGAGCTTAGATTATGTCATTGTGGCGGTTTTAGCTCCTGCTGTCTTCAGATGCCTTGTGCTGGGAGCCTGTTCCCTATTCTGCTACCAGCTGTGTCAGGCAATCCCCACCTAGAGAGACGTAAGTCGTTCCTGA
>JAABNX020000055.1:1210023-1228705 GCA_015163995.2 Mormyrus lacerda
GTCCTTAGGAAATGGGGAAGGGTTTGTGGGGCGTGGGGGGGGGGGGGAGGAAGCGGTACATACGAGAGAGGCCAGAGGGGCAGCGGACGAGCATGGTGGCGAGCTTTTGGAACGGCTGCGCTTTTTTCAATCGGCATCGACGTTGGAGCGAGTGTCACATGCGGAGCGTAATGTAGGCGGCCAGTTTACCATATATAAACCTGAGATGATGAAACTGAGAGGTAACAGGAGGAGCAAGTGAGGCTGCCTGTGAAGGAACAGCACGCCTTGATTTGTCAGGAGGGGCGGATACTGCGCCTCACGGCCAGATCACAGCCGCCAAATTAGATTTATATCGGGGAAAGTGTCTTTAGTGACAGCACTGGGGCATCTCTGACGTTCAGGACAGGTCGTCTGGCCAATAGGCAGAAAGACCCCCGCAGAGATCATGCGAGGCACACCTGAAGATGCGGGGAAGCGCAGCAGCTACGCCAAGGGATGGAAAGACCTCCTCGGGTACTCACATTTTCGGCTCCTGAGCTGTTTCGGCTTTTGCTGTTTTTTTTTTTTTTTTCCTATTTTGATAAATTCTTATTTAGAAAAAGAATTTTGTTCATATGAGCAGCGAAATAATTTGTGATTCTGATGCTGAGCTTGAGTCAGAAATGCTAACCTAGGAAGATTTGTCATCTGAAGTTAATAATAAAGGAATATACACAGCAAAAGACCAAGTGTTGAAGACAATTTTACTTTATGAACGGTCTGCATTTGATAAAATCTTACAATAATATATCTTCCAAGCTGAAAACTCTTATCAAGGCAGGAGTGTTTATTTAAGCTTTCATTTAAGGTAAACGGTAAATGTTAAACAGTCAGGCTTAGGAAACTCATGAAATCTGAGACTGGAGATATGGCAGCAGCATTAATAGTGGCAGTAGCTTCCAGAACCGTGGCAACAATCACAACTGTAGAAATATAATCACTGTAGCAGTAGCACTCACAGTAACAGTCACTGTGGCAGTGCATTCATAATAAGAGTAACTGTAAGAATAGCAGTCACAGCGGAAACTGTAGCAATATGGTCACTATAGCAAAAGTAGTCACAGTAGCAGTCACTGTTGCAGTATAATTACAATAACAGTCACTAGCAGTAGAATCACTGTAGCAGTAGTGATCACAGCAACAGTCGCTGTAGTAGTAATAATCACTGTACCAGTAGTAGTCATAGTAACACTCACTGTAGCAGTAGAATCACTGTAGCAGTAATCGTCACAGCAACAGTCACTGTAGCAGTTGTATTGTAGTAGTGGAAGTCACAATGGAAACAGTCAAAGTTGCAGCTGCACAACCAGTTGCAACCATGGAAAGATCACGGTGTGAACCAGGTACTGTGTAGGTGTTAGTAAATGAAATATCTACATGATGCTCTTTTGCCTCACACACACAGCAGGCACAAGAAGGTATATGTAACTAGATCCAAAAATACTCTGGGACAGCTAACTGTAGGTACTGGGGGCTTTGTTATTCCCCGTTTCTCTGTGGAGACCGAGACACCTCTGCCAGGAGCCACAAGAGGACCCCCACAAGCCCAGGAATTGTCCATTTATCCTGCGCCCCAGGTTTCGAGAAGGGTCTCTGCTGTATTCATTATCGTGTCGCTCTCACGTTTTCCGTTGTTGGGGGTGGAGAGGAAGAAACGACAGGGGACACCGATTCTGCCGTGTAGCAGAGATTATTTTTCTCTGCGGTATACCCACCGGGGGCCGGAGGCGAACCGGCAGTCAGAGTCGAAAACAAGCAGCTCTGTGTTTGAGACGGATGGGAAGTGTGAAGCCATACAAACACCATGCTGAGTCCTGACTGGTGTGGCCCCCACGTTAAGCACCAAGCACCGCCGGGGACGAGGGTTGCATCAGGTAGAAGAAGAGCAGCAAAAAGATGATTTTTTGGCCTGACTTCCACGCGACCGTCAGACCAGGGAGGCGTGGGCTTCGGCTTTGGGGGGTGGTCTAATGTCCTTTAAAAACCGGCAATGACTAAGCACAATCGAGAGTTCCTGGATTATAGGGGCAGAGAGTGTGGGTCTGGCTGAATAGGTTTCTTATACCTCTATAAAGAGTCATTACCCTTCTTTTAGATGGATTGGGTATGTATCACCTCTCATAAAATAAATGTGCAAGTGAGTGAGGCGAAAACTATTCCAAAGAGCAGATCTTGTATCTCTCATTGTTGTACGTGGATCTGGAACAGAACATGCATGTTAAGTGAGTTTCCCTCAAGCAGCTAGGAATCATTGACAGTCTGATGGTTCCAGCACAACTTACCGAGGAGCCCCAGTTACTCACAGGTTTAGGGTTTAAGGACAGAAATCACAAAACACCATGACAATACAGCTCAACACTAAGTGAAAGATGCTTTATAAAGGTATCGGATTAGTCGGCGTGACTCACACTTTCCACGCAAGATAATTTATAAGCATCTGATTTCCGCTCAGTTGTTTAAAAGCCGGCATCTAAATCGACTGACGCTGTGGTAATGGAGATAGGACCTTTACACTCAATGGTCACTTTATTAGGCGACATCGCAAATGGGCCATATGAACTATATCATCGTGGGTGCAGCCTTTAGAACCCAACGTGGAGAAAAGACTTTGGCCACCCCAGAAGCCAACATGGATAACAGACTCATTGATGGACTGTCTTAATTCTTAATCCCAGCATATATCTCCCCTTTAGCAAGCAACTCTTTTCTAATGTTAGTCTCCCCGGGGGGGAGGTGGTCGGGGGGTGGGCAGCCAGGTGACCTTGGACCCCCAGAGGTTTTTTTTCTCCCTACTTGGGAATGTTTGATTCCCCTCCTCCGTTGTCATCTCTTCAAATCAGATTTAAGTCACTTGTATATGCGGTCGTAGATCAGATACGTATATCATTTACAGCCATGCGACATAAATGAGAACGGTCAGATCCGAATTCATGTGGTTTTTTTTGCCTATATGCTTGTGCTGAGCGCTCTTTGTCATCGGTGACGCAGACGACTAGTGCGAAAATGTATCAATGTGCACGTGTGCCATTTAGAGGGACAAATGCGATCACTTTACAGTTAAATGCAGATGAATGTGAACTGTCAAGACAGGCAAATCTGATCTGGGCAAAAAACTGGAATTGGACAATGAGGCTTGTAATGTGAATGTTTCCATAGCTGGCAGTGGGCATGGGCCACCTTGGTCTCCAGTCCTGCTTCAAGGACAGATAAGTTATGTGTTCAGGGAAGCTTTTCTGCAGACCACTGCTCTGGAAGCTGTCAGGTTTGCACTTGTGGCCTCCCTGTTAGCTTTAATGAGTCTGGCCGTTCTCCTCTGACCTCCCTCATTAACAAGGTGTTTTCAGCTACAGACCTGCCACTGAATGGCTATTTCATGTTGAGCTCTAGACACCGTCGTGTGTGAAAATCCCAGGAGGATGGCTGTTTCTGAGACGCTGGAACAGCTACGTCTGGCAACGGTGATTACACCATGTTCAGATGCGCTGAGAAGGCCGTCGCATCTGTTTGGTTTGGCTGTTTAGCTTTTGACCCTGTCTGCGTGCTGTATGCGTTCGGCTGGAGCCATATGATTGGCTGTTTAGCTTTTGACCCTGTCTACGTGCTGTATGCGTTCGGCTGCGTTCGGCTAGAGCCATATGATTGGCTGTTTAGTTTTTGACCCTGTCTGCGTGCTGTATGCGTTCGGCTGGAGCCATATGATTGGCTGTTTAGCTTTTGACCCTGTCTGCATGCTGTATGCGTTCAGCTGGAGCCATGCCATTGGCTGCTTGGAGAAGCAGGCAGCATGCATTAGAAAGCAGGTATGTAATAATGCTCACTGCGCATATGCCTGTACTTGTTTATACAACATTTTCCATATATTTTATATGCGTAAACATTCAATGCTCATCTACCTGTTTATTCCCCCCAAAAAGTCGTAAAAACTAGCTACAGTTTTTCATCCAAAAAATAATATAAAATTTTACGTTTTTTTCTAAACTACACTAGATTAGATAGTATAGTGATACTTGATTGATCCCTGTGGGAAAATTCTCTTTCCACTTTACCCTGCTTTACTCCAATCTTACTCTCCGTGGGAACAAGCCTGGGTCACAGCAAAGGGTAGCCCCCCCTCGGTCCCCCTAGGGAGCTGGGGGTCAAGGGCCCTGGACAGGGACCCACAGACAGGCATGTGACTGTTTATCTCCGGATTAATGTCAGAGTGGAATTTAGGTAATATAATCCCAAATAAAGATACAAGATTTAGGTGACAAAGAGAATGGGGTCTGAATTCTGCCGGACAAACCACACATGACACAGGTCTAAGAAGTATATAACCAATTGTATTTTTCCTTTGATAATGTACACATATTTAGATTAATCTCACTGTAACACTTTACAATAACATTTAGTAAGAACAGGGGTATACGGAGAGCAGCCTATGTTTACACAGTCTGTCAAAATATATAAAAATAAATTAAATCAATTAAAAATGTACGGAACGTCATTTAATAATGTGAATGACTGCTGCTACCCTCTGGATGCGGAGCTGTGCTCGTTCGTTCATGTACTAACGAAATGGTAAAAACATATTGAACTGAAACGAAACCATCCCTGCCTTCTTGGGTGAGTCATTTTACGTACAATCAGTAATGTCCCTATGAAAATGTAATGTACATTAATGTGGCACAAAAATGACTGAGATGGTATTTTAAGGTGTTTAACTCTTTCAATGTTTTTTTTTTTCCCTCACGCTGTCATGGAGAAACCCCGTTTAAATAACCTTTCAACCCAAACCACATTTTGTTTAATTAAGAAAAAAAAATATACAAATCGAAATTTTCCAGATTTCCTTTTTTTCGTTTTCTTAAACAAGAATAACAGGGAAAACACATTATTTTCAGTAATGGTAAGGTTCAAATATCTAGACATCTCACAAACGTTTTCAATATTTTTTCTTTTCATGGAACAGTTTTTTTTTTTGTGGAATCAAGAAAATTAGAATACTAGACGTTTGTTTGATCTCAAAGGAAATGTAATTATTCCTTCGGCAAAAGTTTTCAGCTCCTTCTAGTGGTTCTTCGTCTCGACTCTGCGGAAAGAAGAGGTTGAGAGCTTTCCATACGCGTGGATGGCTTCCCAGCAGAGACACAGATCTCCACAAGTCATTTTCACTTTGCAGATTCCCACTTTTCCATCCTGTGCACTGGGCTCAGTCAACAGGCATTTACAAAGACGACTGCCGGGTCCTTTGTCGCGTGTGTGGAGAGTCTTTCGAGTCTTTTCCTCACATTTAATTTCCCAGAATGCTCAGAGCCTGCCATTTTTTGACTTCCATTTCCAATAAGCTTTCAATGAAGTTCACTGTTTTCTTGATACATATGCGAATATAGCAAAGTTCGTTTCTTTTTTTTTTGTCTTTTTTTTTTTTGCAGCAGTAGAATTTCTCTCGTTCTGTGACTTTGAACAACTGGATTTCACAATCTGCTCCCTCCAGGACTCTGTGGCAGCTTCATAGTATTGGAGCCCCATCAAATCTTAGACAAATTGGCCCAGAAGAATAATCTGGGGTTTTTTGGCCTCAGGGTTTGGCGGAGGAATGAAGTTTCTCGATTTTGTCGTCACCACGTTTAGTTATTTAACACGTTTTTTTTTCATTTAGCACTGAAACAGCCTTTTGCTTTTAGTTAGTGAATACGACATGCTCAAAAGACAGCTGAATAATGTTGCATTAGCACCTTAGCACCGTGGATGAAGAGAGGCGGAGGGAGGGGAACCGTGAGAGACGAGGAGGAAGGCAATCCAAGGTTGGACAGGGGTGGGGGGAGGGTTCTGGAATGTCGGAACGCATCCTGCACAAGGTGTCCTCAATGCCGTCGGATTTCGGATCTGTCTGGGTCTGCCTTCGAGCGTTCGGGTGACCTGGGAGATCCTGCCGTGCCTGGGTTTGCCTGGGCGAAGCCTGTCTCGAGACGGAGCCTTCCAGAAAACTCACAATCCCGATTTTCGTTCCACAAGCGTCCGTCTCCCGCGGCTCGCAAAGCGGTACCAAGGTTCTCTTCCAGTCCTGGCTCGTCCCAGGTTCGATTCCCTACTCGCTAGCCTGGGCGTAACTTTGGAAATGCCAACCGGCACGATATTTACAGAAGACGAGGACGAATCCTGGGTCTCGTGTGCGTTACAAGAGTGAACGGGCTGAGTTACTGTGCCGGAGAAAGGAAAACACAAACCGTAATGTGAAAATAAAAGAATAAAATCACAGTTAGAAAGCTAAGAAAGAAACAGCATCGGTTGATGAGAGCGAGTTGGGTTTTTTGTCCGTCTGAAGGAAAGAATAGACTTCACCCTTCCGTGTCGACTCTTCTCTCTCTTCCCTGCAGTGTTGACCTCAGGGAGAAGAGGAAGGATGAGAGGAGCTTTTCGCCAAAGCATGGGGTTTGGACTGATGGTTGTGTGGAAATGCTGAAGGAGGGTGAGGTGGGAATGGATGCTGTCTGAAGGTGGGTCCACGCTCTTCCATGTTCCTCTCCTCTTCTCTCTCTCCTCCTCCCTCTCTCCATCTCTCTCTCCCTGGGGCCGCTCTCACACGTAGTACTCCTTGTCCTTGTTCTTCTTGTTCTTGGTGACGGTCTTGGCGGCCCCAGGCTGCTTCTCCTTGACCACGGCGCCGTTGCTCTGTGTGGCCGAGTTGCTGATGTAGTTGCGGCTCTGATCCACCTGATAGGATCCCTCGTCGCGGTTGCGGTATTTGTACATGGCGTAGAGCAGGATGAGGATACAGAGGGCAGCGGCGGCCACGATGCCCACCACCATGCCTGTGGTGCTGCTGGACTCCCGGATCACCTCCACCGCGCCGGGGGGGCCCCTCTCTCCTGAGGCGGTGGGGTTGGCTGTGGGCACATGGCGGAAATTGGGGGGGTGAGTTATTCCCGGGGGGTGCCGATGTCGCCCACCATGATCGGGGTTGTAGGAGGGGGGGGCGGGGGGCAGAAGGACCTGGTCGCGGGTGTTCATTTTGCCAGCGGGGATGTGGCCCCCGCTGACAGCTGGCTTGTGGCGGGGCAGGTGGTCGGGGTTGGCGGTGGGGCTGGAAGGGGGTGGGGGGCGGTGGGAGTTGGGGGTTTTGAAGTGGCGGTCGCGGGGGTTGTGGACCCCGCCCTCTGCCGCCGGCGGGGGCGGAAGGACCGTCCTGTCGGTGACGAGGGGGGAGTTCTTATAATAGTCCTCGTCATCGGACTCAGTCATCTCCCCCGAGCCATAGGCCGACACCTCAATGGGGTCCTCGCAGTCCTCCTGGTCCAAGGGGCAGGGGGGGCGGGCGTTGGCCAGCGTCAGGGACTCTTTGGTGGTGTCGATCAGGGTGACAAAGGGGCGGTAGGTGGGGGGCGGGGGGATGACTGGGTAACGGGTGGCGATAGACGGGGGGTCTAGGGAATCCACCGTAATTATTGGCAAGACTAATTCCCCTCCTAGGACAGGAAAGAGAGAAGGTGGGAGAAAAGGTGTCAGTGGGGCGCTAGGACCTTGGCGGAGGCCAACAGAGAATCAGCCACAGTCAAAACAACAACAACAGCACAAGAATAAACCTCCAGTAGAACAACACTAAGACTAAGAGGTTAGTTATACAGTTAGACTCTATTTAGATGTTAGTCTTCTATTTAAAAAGGTGTTCTGGCTACTCTAAATTCATACATATACATAAATATTAAAAATATATACAGTACAGGAAATAAAAAGTAACAGAGATCCAGAGTAATGGCTACTCTTAATGTATTTCCTGAATTCCCTTGACTAACTACGATACTAAACTAGGTCAGTGCTACAATATAATGTTACAATGAGACTAAACAACAGTTAAATGTCTCTCTGTTACATCTCTCTCTCTCATTCTACCTTACACATCTGATTTCCCTTTTAGACTTGCTTTGTGTCTTTGCCTTTGCTTAAATAAGATAGCAAACCACAGAGTTTAGGTCACTTACATCAACAAATTGGCCGCATGATTTTAGCATGAAAAAAAAATTACAAAAAAAGAAAGCTGTGTAAGATTGTCCTGGTAGAAGCACAACTTTACCCCCTTTTAACTTGCGTTAATTATTCCTGCAAACGTGTGTTTTAGAAATATGTTTTAATATCTTGCCTTGTCCTTAGAGAGGTGCAAGATGGTTGGCTAATTGTAAAGGGGAGGCCAGGAGAAGAAGGAGAGCAATCCCAGAATCCTCTACCTATTACCAATCCCACCCTTCCCCATCCACCCATTACCCATAATGCACCTCCCACCCCCTAAAACCAAATGAAAACACACTAACAAGAACGATATTCCCATGTTTCAGACCTGGTTATACACTAAAAAGTTATTATTGGTAATAACGCTGTTTTAAATAATCTAGTGTTATCATTACTTTGAGCCTGGTTTTGAAGTTTCAAATGGCTTCATTAACGCATGTTTATGAAAATCCTGACCCCCCCCCCCCCACCCCGAAGAACAAAAACAAAGCATCTCAGAATATATGCATTTTGTTTAAAATGAACAGTGGAGGAATAGGAAAATGGTAAATTAGAAGGTACAGGTAAAAAATGACATTGAACAGTGCACATGGCTAAGAAAGCGGGTCTCATGTTTGGGCTGAATTACAAGGCCCCGTTCTTTAAAGCATTAGGCTGGAGGAAGCAAAAATGAAAACACCTTAGGTTCAAAACAGCGGACATCTCTGTAATAGCATCAGCAATCGGCTGCTCGCAGCATTCCGGAAAGTTCAGCTCTTATATCAGTCAGATTAGGACGTGCTTCACTTTAGTAGTTTTTTATGATAGGGGGGGCATGTTTAAGCGAATGTTTAATTATAGTGCAAGTTTTCTGGTTATAGCTTTTGTTTTTCAGGTGTGTGGAGGACTGATTGGATCTGCAGGGAGGGGGAACTGGATGGACTGATTTAAAGGTGGGGGGATATTTGATATTTACAGGGCGAGGTGGCCCGGCCAGACAGGTTGGTGTTTAAGGGACAGTGTGTGGGGGTTGCACTAAAATGTCTGACAGGTGGTGTGTGGGGGGGCAGTGTGTTTATGACTCATAGAGCTTGGAACCTTCCCCTTTAACTGTTTACGCAGCATGGACATAGAGAAAAGGTTACACTTTCTCCGAAACGTACATTGAAATAACTAACAGTAAGACTGCTGTCGCAAAGAAAATCACGTCAGAAACAGGACAAAGCAGTTCAGAAGCAGCCAGGTTTGTATAATTGCTGTGGTGAAAGGCCTCCTGCACACAATTCACGGTGCTGTGTTTGTGTCTGAAGGAAGAGTACATCGACTACACTGTCCCTGAAAAAGGAAAACCCGAAAGCTAAATGAAAGGGTACAGAAAATGTTCACCTTCGCGGTTCCGTCGGCCTCAACTCCACTGCGCGTCTATGAGCCCAAGAGCGCGTTGTTATTCTCTAATGAGCTATTCATTTAAATGAATGGGTGCCTTGCTAAGTGAATACATCACCGCGTAAACATACAAATTATGGAAGAAACAAATAGATGACTGACTGGCCGAGAAACCCAAGGAAATTGAGAACGTTTGCTGATACATTAATCAAGCGATTAAGTAAACTATGGCAGGCTCTGCCCGTGTTTCTCCCCATTTATAGATGTGGAAAATAATTATCTCCTGACAGCCTGTCCACATATCCCATGGGCGAAATTGTCGGCCACGTTTGATGGATGCAAACAAGGGACGCAACTGGGAATGAGAGCGACTGCTCCGCTATGGACTCAGTGGTCATAATTAAGGGATACGAGTGAGGAGATCGTGTAAAATCTCAGCCTTATTCTGTACTCTACCCTCAGAAACAACACACAGACTTGGAAACAGTGCCGGCATCTGCTCTGGGTGAAGCTGGGGTGTTTCCAGAACATTCACGAAGTGTTTTAGAGGTTTTTTTAGGTTGGCATATTTTCAGATCCTTTTTGTCACGCAGCTGTGATTGGTCGAATGGAATGTTTGCTTGCTTTGCGTAATTTAATTTAACAGTTTTAACAATTTTAGCGCAACATATCACAGGGCGAAACATGATAAGAGCTGCCAAGAATTGCACAAGTGAGAATAAATCCTCTGCCTTCATTTCCTTTGTGATAAACTGGCCGATTTGATATTAAAGCGGGGTAAGGGTAGAGCGCTTCCTGCACACGGCGCAAGGCAAGAAGCTGGGGGCAAACCTCAAGCCTGTCCCTATCAGCATTTAGGGTTAGGGACAGTGGTGAAAGCATCCATCAGTGAAAAAAAAAAGGTATTCACAACAAAACCCGGCCTAATGATTACTGCTTTTCTTCAGAAAATTATAGATTTATACATAACAGAAGAGTTTGTCCTGAACTTGAGATGTAACACTGGTTTTCATATTCACTGTAAAAAGGTCCGTTTACATCCTTCAGCTACTCTGACATAAACAATCATGCTATGTCCTGTGATGCCACCTCAAAGGCTTCTGGTGTTGAAATACGGCAGGGGCCTGGCTCTGAGCACTTGCTTATGGCACCACACCACCAGAGAATCTCACAGAATTACCCGGAAATCAAAGTGTGCCCCTGCCACGGAATATTCTGGAAATCAAAGCTGTCCTGAGCTGACATTGCCTACTGAGAGATGGCGAGCTTCATTTTCAGCTTGATTTAGTTCTGCAGGGCTGCCATTAAGTACAAAGGATATTCCCTCCATAAAACATGCATGTGTTAGGGGGCACAGGGTCAAAGGTTAAAATTCTGTCAGTTACAGCAACGCAGGCGGCGCAGGGCAGGAGGCAAGGGGTCAGCCTGGATGCGATGACAGTGCATCACAGAATTATAAAAATACTGAAATTAATGATGTGGTTCATTTTACCTGTAGATAAAAGAAAATACCATATATAGGGCACTTAAATTTTATATTATTATTTATATTATGACAATTAAGTATAAAAATACAGCACAAGTATAATACTTTCATTCAGGGTCTCACATGGTCAGAGTGTGATTATGGAAATAAAATAAAGTTCCAGGTCATCGCTGATACGGATGCACCCTGAGTACGGGTCTCTAGACCCCACACAAAGTGGGAGTCGAACCCGCTACCCAGAATGGGCCAGGCTACACTGATATCATCCAAGGCGAAACCCAAAAACTATTCTGTCCCATAAAGGCGAGAGATCAAAGTGAAATTACTTGGAAAAAATTGAATGAAATTTTCCAAATACATTTATCTGTGCTGATAGCTTTTTGGAAGCTTCTGCAACCGAGCCATGAAACCTCCCTCATTTCAAATGATGTCATTTACACTGCAGTGAAGGCGCTGGGAATGAAAAGCAGGGCGAGCGGCGAAGCTGTTGAACATACAGTGCAGGGGAAGCAGTGATGTACAGTGAAGATCTCTGATATGGAGCATTTTACCAGCCCATAGCAGGTCTTATTTAGGTCTTTTCCAGAAGACTCTGCTGCTCATAGTGTGTTGTAGAATCTCACTACAATGACTTAAAGAGGTGGAATGGCACCGGTCAACAGCATTAAACTTTTGCAGGTTATTGTTAAATGACACACTCTGTTGTGTTTCGTGGTTTGTCAGCAAGTCTCTTCGCCTTTGAGCGGCAGACAACGGAGAACAGGCAGAATAAAACTGAGATAGAGGGAATAATGCATCGATTTTCCCATTGTCGCTTCTGAGGTGTTGGGTCACGACGACCCAACTTCAGGGAAGCGCGGGGCAGGAGGTGCCCGGGATGAGACCCGGGGGGGGAAGTATGTTCACACGGTCACACACTGTGAGCTGCCATGTGTTTAGGGACTACAGAAGGATACTGGACACGCACACAGAAAACAGTGGCTGGAGGGTATAGTGCTGCTCAGCAGGCTAGGATGTGCTTCCTGTGGTCAGTAAGTTGTTGGGTCAAATCCCAGGATCAGCAGAGACACTGTAGTTCTGAAAAAGGTACGATCGGGACGCTTCAACAAAATGTTATTTTTAAATCGATTAAATTGACCTGGCAGGTTCCTGCCTACCATTTGCATTGCATGAAATATTCTAGCGATACGTCAATCTGATGACAACAAGCTGACTGCGGCTGCCGTGTGATTTGTGCCTTTCGACGGCATTCTGAGAGTTACAGCCGCAAGATCGTACACCGTAGTTCCAAACCTGCGCTCCTCACAGAGTGGACATGGAGCCTTCTGGAACACGTTCCCAGGGGATGTATGGGGTTTGCACTGAGGTTTCCGCTGCTGTCCTGAGGCACACCATCAGCCAGAAAGCCCTCAGTCCTGGCATGTATCTGTGCATGTCCTGCCGCGGAGATGTCGATAGGCGGTTGTGGGAGATGGATGGGGGGGCTGACTTCTCCTGATCACATCAGTTTTACTTTTGGATTGATTTCCTCTCCAGATGCTGAGCTCTTCATTCCAGCGTGGCTCTTGATTAATTAATTAATTGCTTAACCTGGAGGCTAATGCAGGTACATCTTGGGGTAGACCAGTCCATCACGCTAAACTCAACCAACCTAAACTTTCTTGTTATACTCCTCGTTTGTGATGGGCTGTGTTAAGCCCTAAAATGACTGAATTCCTTATCCACACTGGTTTACTCTGACGACGGTCCTGATGCTTAATCGTTATGGAGATTGATAGGTGTTGGGACTTGGGTCTCGTTCTGTTTTAATACAGGCACGAGATCCGGACAGGGAGACCAGGTCTGTTGTCAAGTCTTGCCTGTTGTTTACAATATAAAAAAAATACCACAGAATTAATCTTTCACAGCTCTCTCTGACACTATTTCATGGAGACTAGCTCCTATCACAAGATCAAATTCACCGTCACTGAAGCCCGTCGTCCTTAAGTACATGTGCCCTAAGCATCAGAAAGATCCCACTTAATTCCTTACAAAATTATCAGTTGCATAATAACACCAGAAGACAACGGCTGAAATTAAATGTGTCTTGAAGATTAATTTAGCAAAACCTTAAGTTAATGATATTGAAAGACTGATTATTTTATCCTTGGGGTGGTTCCGAGTCCCTTTATGTTAACAGGAACCCAGGAAAGTTAATAAAATGCAGTATATAATTAAACCAACTGTGATGGGTAAGTTTTTTTTTATATGCTTTATATATTTTTTATAACGGCTGGGAAATAATTGAGAATTCGCTTCCAATGTCCTTCATCAGAACTGAACATCTTGAAGAAAAGCTTTTACCTTCGGGTCTAACCAGGAACATTATTAATTCAGGCAAAATTGTTCCAGAAAAGCAATCCTAAAAAATCTGAAAATGATCATTTTTTCTAAGATAATCTTATGGTTCAGATCAAGTACATGAGGTTGGGTGCTTGCAGCAATTGTGCAGATACTTGAACGATCCAGGTAACCAAAGTTGAATAAACAGACAAAGTGTAAACCAAGCAGAAAGATGCAGGACCTTAGCACAACAGCCATTAGGATCTTTAAAGATCACGACCAGCTCCTTAAATCTCTTAGCATGAGAACTGTGAAAGTCTTGACAAGACACTAAAATCCATCCATCCATCCATCCGATTCTACAATGCAGGAACAGGGTGCGATGACAGTACATAATAGAATATTTAAGATATTTACCAGGGTGTGTTACTGCTCCATTAGTGGTGTGCTCCACACACACACACACAGACAAGCACACACACACGCATGTTGGTCTTCCTATCCAAATGGGGACCGTCCATTCATTTCCATGGGGAAAAACCTTAATCCCAATGGCGACACCCTTAACCTCTACCCATCCCTAACCTTGACCATAAGTAACCAACCCAAATACAAGACTTTTGGCAATTTTACTGTTTTGATTGCATTCACAGATTTTTATAAAACTGAGGGTATTCAAACGGGGACCTCAAAAGATCTACCCAAAAGTAGGGAAATTTCAGGTTTTACTACACTTTGGGGATGATTTGGTCCTCAAATGTGATTTATGCCCACACTTATACACACACACACACGCAGACACACTTCTGATGCATCATGTAGCAAATATGTCCTTCATTGTAATAGGAACCCGGGGATTTATTTCAGGCAGTATTATAAATACGGCTGTCAGTTCATTTACCACAGCATCTAAAAACTAGGTACTTTATTTCATATGCATAGAAAAAGTGCTTTGACACAATAATCAAAAGCTGCTACTGAAAACCATGTTTCCAAAAAACACTCAATAAATGGATCATAACAACAACAACAACATTAAGAAGCTAATTTTCCCCTGGTTAACATTGATCATGTATGGGAAATATGATGCCCAGTTACAATGTTTCGATTATCCTATTCTGAATGGTAAAGTATGGAAATTCACATAGACAGTTAGGGGAACTGAATGGGGGTGGGGGGCATTTAAAGCTCAGGGCATTGATCTACACCCAGACGCAATTAGGATTACGGAGCCCACAATCACAGCAGAGGGGCGTGGCCTATTGTTTGGCGTAGCATTCGCCAATGGCGCATTAGTATCCTAAATACATGACACCTACAAAGCGTCCTCAGATGGACATTTACCTGTGGATTTAAAGTCTGACCTCAGCTGGCCAGGAGGCGTAACTACAAGGAGTGTAATTGGATTCATGATTTAACCGGCAGCAAACCATAAACTTAATTTGTGGTAATTCAGTCAGCGTGAGAGCATCATTTCAAAATTATGAAAAACGACAGATAAATCACATTAAAAAGACGCAATAACACATTAACTAATTATAAACTGCCATGAGGAGGAACTCTGAAACAGCTATGCTAAATACTAAATCTGAACAAAAAAGCAGTCTGCCAGAGAACAAAAGGTGCTTGTTAAAAAGAACTGTAGATTTTAGGCACAACTAACTGACATGATAAATCGGCCTGATACTGTAACACAAAAGAGCACTGTAGACAACATTATAATCTGTCTGGCTTTCTTCCCTTCTCCTGTAAAGAATGATTTTCTTTACCAATGCCCTCCCCTCCTGACGACTGCTTCTCTGCTTGCATCTTGCCTGTGTTTTCACCTTTAGCTGACTTACGGCCATGTTTAATTGGCACCAGTGCGGGTAGCTTGTCGGGTACTGTAAAGCGCAGCGCATGGCAGGGACGCAGATGGCAGCCCGGGAGACACCCATCTTGGTGACCAAAGCCAATCCCAGGGCGAGGGGTGTTTTTCCGACCTCGATGATGAAATCTCCTGCAAGTGCTGATGGCTTTGTTCAGTTCAAAGGGTTTCGCTTTTTTGTATCTGAAAAGCTCTGTGTTAGCGCTTCATGTTACCAGTAGTGTTCACTTAATTTTCTATTGTTATTCTGATTAAATTATTTGCTGAAAAGATAAAAAACCCCAGATTAAATTAGATATTGTTTCTGAAGCACATCACTATGGAAGGAAGGCGTCTGTAGGGAAAGCGACATTACGGTTTTATGAGGAACACTGTCATTCCTTCAGAAACCAGAAGAACAAAGTTTTTGGTGCTACAGGTAGTTAGTGTTCCTGTTTTTGTGTTTATTAAAGTACTTTCAGTACTTCAAAGTACTGACATTAGACACCGTGCTCATTTGTTTCACAGCATCAAGTCATAATTGTGTCTGAGAGTTCAGAAGTATAGTGATCAGGAATGGCTCACTGGGAAGTGGTACTTCCCTATGCCTACAAGACTGGGGGGGGGGGGTGGAATTCCAGCCCACTGCATGTAGGCAGCTTGCATTCTGTCCATCTGGTGCATGGGCTTCCTCTTGTAGTCCAAAAACTTGCAGTTGGATGAATAAATTGTCCACAAACCGCTCAGTGTTTGCGTGCTGTGATGAGCTGGCATGCCATGCAAAGTGTCCACAGCCTAATGCTGCTTGATTCATTCACCCCTGTTAGCAACTCACCCTGTGTCCCTGTAACCATGTCCCAGGTAAGCAGTCAGAAGGATGGAAAGTGATTTTGCATGACACCTAAGTCACCAATAATCTAGTCAAGAATTCAGTGTCGTGTTCAGTCCCCTCGAACCGATCAGCTGTGGCTGCTCTCCTGCTAATTCTTTAATCAAAGTTTCCTGGCACAATGGGGACTTGTACTGGTTTATGATGGGGACGTGATGCTGGAGGTGGAGTTGTGGAAGCTGGGGCAGGGTAATGAGCTGGGTAACACCCGGAGATGTTCCTGATGTGTGATCCTGCCTGTCACAGACACCTCATTAAAAAGGCCACAGGGTGTGAGGAATGAAGCAGTCGGAGGAATCTAAAAGGGCCAAAGATTAATTACACCCATGAAAGATGAAAAAGGCCTGAGCACTTATTAAAAATGTTGGACGTCCGCCAAAAGCGTCTCGGAAGGCCGCATCTCTCCGTCCTGTTCCCCTGTGCAGATGTGATGTACGTTCTGATGCGATCCCTCTTCAAAGCCTGTGGTTTTGCCGGCGTTCCTCCTTCCCGGGGATCCTCTAAATCACACATCGCCGGTTAGCGACGGATTCTCATTCACAAGTCACATACGATGCTAGAATCCAGGGCTCTCCAACCTCGACGACTGTGCCTCTGTGGAACGGACAACATTTTTTTCCCCTCAGAAGCTCTGCTAAGGGAATTACTCTGGTCAGTATCCCGCAGAGAGCTGGATCCGTGACCCGGGACCTTCCGGCCTGCTCCAGATTGTCGCTTCCCCTGGGGCTCCACTTCAGGAAGTATCTTGCTGCGTTAAACTCCAGACGGGCTCATTAGGGACACGTGGCAAGCAAAGGAGTAACTGGGGCACTACAACGGCCAAGCAGCCTGACTTTCGACCCGCACGTTGCCACTTCCAGTTACTGCAGGATCTCTAATTTTTGGCTCTTTGACGAGCGACATAGCATCAGTCATGCGACAAAACTCTTGCTCTGAACACGTATGAACCAGAAGAGCAACATTATGAACTTACATACAGCATTTGTGAAGTAATGCAAGCAACAGCCGTAGTTCTGCATCCCATTGCTGCTGCTAAAGATGCAAGTCAATGAATTATATGATGCCTCTACAGACACGTTATGTCTATTAAACTAAACATCCACACCGACTGCACACTGTAAAACCTGATGTGATATCCTGTAAATGTTTTATTAATATTCTGGTTTTTGACCACAGGCTATTATTAAAGTTAATTGATAATTACTATTGGTATTTACTAATGCCTTTTAGATTAAGATACGGACAGTTTTACCTCATACTATCTATTTTTTATGAGTTAGATCTTATTCTGTGCTTATTCTTGGCAGTTCTTATGCAGAGACATAGTTCAACCATATGAGAAATATCTGGGAGAATCAGAAAAACCTAAGAATTGGACTCACGTTCTTTCAGAAAGTAGAGGATGGAGCATAGTCGTTGCTTGCTAACCCAAAACCAGTGCAACAAACGTTTAGTGGACGCTAACTGAGTGTATCTGATACGAGTGAATGATACATGTGTGTGTGCCTGTGTCTGTGTTGGGGGGGAGGGGGGTATTTCTGACCAATCACAGCCGCATGTGGGAGGGGCACTCATAAATATGGGAGGGCCTTGTGCTGTCTTGGCACCATCATTACACAGAACGCCCAGAATGGACTCACCAGTGCCCGGCTCACACTCCTCGAGGTCCTCGTCATCGCTGGGGCACTCTGCTGATGCCACGAGGATGTCGTCAGTGTTCTGGAAGGCAGAGACAGGCCACAGTGAGAATGGTCTATATTATAAAGCGGGAGCGGGGTGGAATAATACTACAGTATCACTGTCAGCACAAAACGAAACCCAACATAAAAACTCAGACACTTCTCAGTCTCTTTCATTTGCAATTTTGATTTAATCTGCTTAATAACTGTTGGGTCACTTGAAGAAATTAATCCAGCTGGCGTTCCTAGCCGTTTCAGTCTTCAGGTATAATCGCACAGATTACACCCTCATCAAGTAATGAAGCAAAGAAAGTTCTGCTAAAAATCGTTCGATTCCTGTCCGCGGAACGTTGACCTTCAGCCTTACAGAGACCCGTGGCGTTTGCTCCGTAAATGACTAGACTGATAGAAGCAATCCAGTTTACCGCCACGTGCACCATTAGAGCGTAATTCTGCTGATTTTCACTGAACTGCCTTTCATACACAGGAGTTAATGTTCTGGGCTGGGATGCCAGGCTCATAGAAAATGCAGCTTGATCACGCCGCCGATTGATTCCCGCTCTTTGGTTTGTCCCCTGCATTTCCGTTTGCCATTTCAAATTGCATTATTAATCAAAAGCCAAGGAGGAGATCCAGGCTGCGCCGGTTCCCGTGCCACACAGGCGAGAAAGAAAAAGGGTCCAATCAAAAAAAGATCAGTGTGCAGGTATATGATGCCTGCAAACCTCGCCGAAGCTGGGACGCCATCCACGTCACCATTGTGATGTGATGACAATGACAAAAATAAGATGAAGCGGCGGGCGGGGCGGGGCAGGGGCACTTAAAGGTAGATAGACAGAATTCTCGCAGCACCAGCAGAACAACAGGAAAAAGTTTATTCTGAAGAGAGCTGTTGAAATTAACCGTATCAGTCACTTGCTGGAAGAAAACTATGGATTTCGGTTGAGAGAACGGACCGAGAAAATACATTTTTAGGGTAGATTGGTTTGTATCGATAAGATAAATGGTAGCATAATATAATATAATATAATATAATATAATATAATTGGACACAACAGTTCTCGGTTCAGCCATATGGAATAGAGATA
>JAABNX020000055.1:1338835-1349246 GCA_015163995.2 Mormyrus lacerda
TTGGTGAAATTTAACAAAATCATGGAATGGCTGAGGTGCCCCTGAGGAGAGGTTTGGGAGCTGAAGCGATGTTCATCCAGCCATCCAACTAGATATCAGTAACTTTTTAGAAAAGAGAAGAAATTATTACTAGTTTTTACAGACAGACAGGCTTTTTGCATTTTAAAGAATATTTCAGTTATGTTTTTGATTCTGCGTGGGAAACTGCTTGAAAAAAGCCGGTGAAGTGAAGAGAAAGAAAGAATCGTACCAGTAAAATATCGAATGATGCAAAATGCTGATTTGTACACATCCTGTCTACTGCACTTTTTGTTTTATTAATCCTGTAAGCCAAGGGGAATCACGTAAATCTTACTTGTGCACATAATAATTATGTTTTATTATAAGATCGATCAAAGAGGAGATTTAAGTATTAGACACACACAGAGCTGTAGTCAAATAATTCAAATTAGGACTCAGTTCAAGTCTTTTAGGTGAAAAGACACAACAAGCTTAAGTTCATTTATCCTGTCTGAGTTTCCACAACTTGTTTACTTCCAGGAGTTCGACAGAGCTTTAAAGAATCACTGGAACTAATATTTTAATGGTTTCCACGGGCAACCTGGAAATGGCTAACTGGGAAAGCCAAGGATGATGGGGTCTCCTTCAGAGAAACAGCTCCAGTTCTTACCTTGGGTTCTCCAAGGATTCTTATTCATGCTTGACCATCACGAGTCTGCCAAGCTTCTTCTGACAATCTGCTGGCTACAAATTGCTATCGGCTCAAACAGGTTTCTCAGCCATGCGAGACCCTCGGGGCGGGAAGCTGTTCTACATGCAGGCACGTGCAAAAACAGAGATGTGCCTGTATAGGTCTTTAACCATATCTGACGTACTATTTATACCCAGAGCCAGAAGACTTTCAAGCTGTCAAGTCAAGCTGAATCTTGAAACACAGTGAATAATTTTAGAAGTCAAATCATTTGTCGAGAGAGAAACAATTTGCTTATTTAATTGACTTAGGCTGCTTATCGCTGCGAACCGGGCTAAGCTTGTCTTGACACGGCGGCAAAATGTAGGGGAGCTCTTGCGGCCCAATTTTTCTCAGCCACGGCTGATTCCAAAAGAATATTTAGAGATCCAGGTTGCTCCTAAAAATGATGTTGCCTGTCTTACTGTCTTGGCCACAGCCATTCATTTCTGACTGAACCTTCCGGAAGATAACCTGCCTTTGTATGCTTGTGGTGTAAAAACACAGGACAGACGGGAGGCTTTGAGAGGGCAGCATTCTGTCATTCTTCATCTGACCCTGAAGAACGCCTCATCTTACCTGGCTGCAGTCGCACAGCTCCCTTGAACGAGGCTGACCGGTGAGGAGCACCACCAGCTGACACATGACAAGGTTCTGCCCGAGAGTTTTTAAAAAGACGGCTACCGTAATGCTCTTTTAAAAGGGGAAAGAGGAATCTCAACTAAACTATTTTATTCTCTCAAAAACACCATATAAATACAGTAGCGCAAATGCTATCAATGGAACAGCATCGAGAGGCTCTCCTGGCAATTTTTTCCTCAATTTCCCCAAAAATCCTTAAGAAAAAGATCTCTGGTATCGTTCTGACACCCTTAAGCAGCTATACGAACGTAGGCAAAATACACGCAGCTGACACCTGAATGTACACCGTCCTCGTCAGTCTTTTCCGGGATTATAGATTCAATAAGTGAATAAATTGTTTCACTTGACCCTGGGCCAAATGAAATGATTATGGCCCGAGATGGAGTGCGTTCCAAATGTCGGATCAGATAGCCTGACTGATTTAGCGTTGACTGACTGAGACCCTGGCGGACAGCGGAGAAGCTTCTGGGTGTCATTCCAGAGAAATCACCACCCTGACAAGCCCTTGATGGCTGACAGCACTGCTTAAAGCTTTCCGATTTCATTTACGGTTGAGGTGCGTCTCGGCTGAGTGGGAAAGTGCTCTCAATCGGAGCAGATCGATACCATCCAGGCCTTAACATTCTCGTCGCAAACATCTGCATGGTTTTTCTCCATGCAGAAATAAACGGCAGGGATCTGTTCAGCGTTACTGGCGCTTGTTGGAAATACTACATACCATGTATTGCCACCACACAGAAATGCTTTGATGACTAGAAATGCACCATCTCCTTGACGAACAGATAATAATAGCTGATATAGTGATGCCCATCTGGACCAATACAGATTACAGCTCTAGAAAGCATTAGGTTCATGTGTATGCAGCACATGACAGGCCTGACTTGCAGCACCAAACAGCCATGATCTAAATGCAAAGCGACCCCCATATTCCCCCCCCTCCCCCCATTGTGGGATATCTCTGCCAGCATCGTGGGACTTCCAGTGTAATTCTGGAGCCCCCCCCCACACTCCTGGATACGCAGTGCGAAAAAAAAGGTGCTTCTGTATTCCGGTGCGCTGCTGTTTTCTGCCGCGGGGGGGGGGGGGCAGCCAATGAGAGGGGGCATAGAAAATGAACAAAGACTATACACTGATTTATCGCTCAACATCATTAGGTGGGTAATGAAATTAATTACCTTAATTTCAAAGTAACGACTGCACTCCTTATTAAAGTGTCATACTTCTTGTGTAATTGCACACGATGCAAACGGGAAAAAAAACTCGCTGGTGCGTGGAAACTTTGCCAATAAATAACAGTCATGTGATGCTGGCTAAAACAGCCAATCACTTTACATGCCCTTGTACGACTTTAAGGACAGAAGTCTTTTTAAATTTATTATCGAATTAACTCATTGTGTATCACAACTTTTCCTGATGGCACAACTGCAATCCTGAGTAGTGGTTCCTAAGGCTTCTTGAGCACCATCCCATAATGCAACCAACTCCGCGCTCCATGTGGCACTGGAGCAGGAAGAGACCTTTTATTGAGGACAGATATGGCCAACAGGTGGCATATTGACACAGACGTTAAGTCAGAAGGTGTCAAGTTTCCAGGTATGCAAATGAGCCCCTGAGCATCTAAGAACCAATTAGCCGAGGACCTTATGAGTCCCCCCCCCCCCAAAGCAGGGTCACCCAACCCCCACAATTAATGGGAGTGGCTGGGGGCAGATGATAACGCCCACGAGAATGGGGAAAGGCGGCACGCCGGCGCCTTTCGCAGATAACACCAGGATAAGCGGCCTTATCTCGACAGGAGCTGTCCGCCAACGCGGTGCTGAAATAACGCGGTGGCCCGTCATGCGGGGCGGAAACAGCGGCAATTTCTCTGGCTGGCAGACAGTTAAAGGGCTTCATGGGAGATGCAATTTTAAGGTGTGCAGTCTGGGTCCATGAAATAATCGGACCCCGCCACAAAAAGCAAGCTGCAATAAAATCATGCAAGGAACATAGATAATTACACAGACAGACAGACAGATAGAGAGATAGATAAAAACACATCATCTCCTGGTATTTCAGCCTGATGTACATATTTTACATCTGCATCATGTGATGCAGGTAAGAGGCTTCGGACACGTGGTGTATGGGGGGGGGGGTGTCTCAGACAGGGCTGTGTGCTAAAAACACACTTTATATGAAACAGGACCTCCTCTACAAAAAAGCCCAAACCGAGATCCAACTTCATCACCCCAATTTCACGGGATCCGTGTTCAAATCACAAGCATCTAAAAGGCTTAGGACAGCCATCTAAGACCCACACAGCATTAAGTTACATGTAAATAAAACGAGGGGGGGGGGGGAAGGTAATAAATTATGAGTGTGACCTGAAAATGGGGAAGGAAACGCTGCCTCTAGGCAGATCGCGTCGTTCAATACTGTTTGATCACTTTGACATGTTGTTTATTTATCATTGTTCTCCCCACGTATGAATCAACAATCTCATAAATAAACATGCCAGGCTCCCCCTACAGCAGTGAAGTACATTAGGCTGTGTTTATGAGAAGGAGGCCCCCCAGACTTCACTCTGAGAGAAGCGCCGCTTCACCAGAGGAGCAGCGTGGCTGCAGGATGACATGCTGGAGTCTAATCCACCCCAAAAAAGTGAAAAGAGAGAGAGAGAGAGAGAGAGAGAGAGAGAGAGAGAGAGAGGGGGAGGTGTGGTGATCACTCCTATTAAAGTGGCTGCAGCTGGAGGCCGGAGGCTACAGGCACAAGGCAGGGAACAACCCAGGATGGGGCGCAAACCCATCACAGGCACACTCGCCATTTACATGTACAGGAACACCTACGGGCAATTTAGTAACTTCAATTAGTCTCAACATGTCTTTGGACTGTGGGGGGAAACCCCATGACGAAACAGGGAGAGCAAGTAAACACCACACACATGGAATCCTGGCAGAGATTCGAACCCTGGTCCTCAACCACACCTTCTACTGAAAATCAATTCAGACAAACCAATGTGTAACTGTAGGAAATTAATACCTACTCCCTTTATGGTTTAGCGTAAACAACCGATCCATGATTCCACATCACTGCATGCCCACAGGTCGCGGTGAGAACAGACTTGTGGGATTACAGGCAGATTCCGGCCTCCTCTCCCATAAGCCCCTCTGGTGGATCCACCAGCTGACCTCAGCAACTCATCCTGACCCCGTTTCCATTAAGACCCATCTAGCAGATGCACTCCAGATTCTATAACCTACAGCTAATCAATATAAAAAGACAACTATGTATATCTACACTTCAGAGTACAAATTCTGCAGGCAAACATGCTCGACTTAGTTTTCACTGATATAGGTTGCAGTTCATGCATAAAAAACAAGATTAATTCAAGGGAAAAAAAAATAAAATCTTAATAAATTGCTAAGATTTATTTTTAAACAGTCCCAGACAGAGAGGACGTGATCGGTGGGCTCTCATTAAATCTCTATGATCTGGGCGCGGCAAAAGAGACTCGCCGGCGAAGACGCAACACTAGCGGCACTAAAACATATTTTATTAATGCACGATGACCTGGCCAAGCGGGTTGGGGGAGGGGGATTCATTACCTTAAATTACATTATGCCACTGCATAACTGATGCCTCTATTTCCCTCATTCCTATTTAGCCATCCCGACGCCTCATGAGTTACCCACAATGCCCCGATGCGAGTCCCCGTAAAGCAAATTGGGAAGCAGAATGGGAGGAGGCCACATCTGTCACTGCTGGTGACAGACAGGCAGCGCATGTGGCTGAGCATCAATCCTGAGCCCAGGACCTGTCATAAGTAACCGTTCCACAAACCGTTCCACAAGTCAAATTTCACGTAAGTGCGATTTACCATTCGAGAACTTTTCGGCAAAAAAAAAAAAACACAAGTGACGATATACTAGTAGTACTGTATATACTCAAGAACACATGTTAAATAAATGAAAATATAAACTGTACATGCATAAGCGTTATTTCGACCTTTTGCGTCAGCACTTGCGAAAAATCTACGTATCTCAGACATCTTTTTTGTTTTTGCGCAAGTCCCGACTTCAAGTCGATTTTACATAAGCTGAAAGCTGCCTGTACTGGGCAAAAGACTGACACAGTAGGCTTAGCTAAGTGTTACAGTGTTACTGTTGCTTGTACGAAGGACGGTGGGCCGTGCAGGATGAGTAGGAATTGAGAAAACAATCGCAAAAAAGACATCAAGGGGAGGGCTGAGCCGGGAACGAGGCGGCTCTATGATTTTGGTACGGGAGATGCCAGATTTTTTCAGGAATTTTCCCAGTAGTTTCGGGGGGGGGGAGGGGAGCAGACTGTACAGTCAAAACTAGGAAAATGGAACATTTCTCAGGAAGAGAATGAAATGATGCAATATTGGTGGCAAAACAAAGATGTCGTAGTACGGCGAAACCTTCTGAGGAGACAAAAATAAAAAGAGACGCTTTTATAAATAAGCAGGCAGAATGAAAAGCCTGTAGGGGAGACGATGCACCTGAGTCACCCTCTGGGGGGGTGGGTTAACAGCCCCCCCCCCCCACACCCCCACAGTGACGAACAGCGCTTCTCGTTCATTAAGCCTACATTCTTCACTCAAGGGAACATATTCACATGAATAAGTTTCTACTTTTTAACGAAACTAATCAGAACTATTACGCACGTAACACAGTGGTCCCTGTGCGGCACATGGCAGTGCGTACAGGTTCCCGTTCGCTCTTCCGACCCGGTATGCACTGGGCGCGGCGGCACGTCAGGGGTGAGGTTTTGCCCAGGGGGGGCTGAATGGGCACATTGCTGATCTCTGCACTGGGGAGTGACTTTGAAGAGACTCTGCAGGCTGTAGGTGCACTTCAGCCCAGCATGCCAACACCAAACAGATTTTACACTCTCTACCTAACCCCCCACTACACCCTCCCCCTGTCGGACAGATGTATCCTATCTTCTCCAATGTTATGCAGCTACATTGATACAACACGTTTTCCTACATTATGTCCCATAACTTCTGACACTATCAATAAAATCACTTTGCATTCTGCTCATCGTAATGCTGCCAATTAATTTTGCATTTCTTATTAGTTGGTAAACACAGACCTCTAATAGACTGCCTACATCTGAACACAATTCACAATAATTGCAGCACCGACAGACTTCAAATACAATCACTTTTCAGATCTATCCCCTCTATATAATTAATAAATACTAAATTATTTCCATAATACAAGGGCCCAGTTTGTGGGACCAGTTTCTTAGTGATGCTCAGCCAGCCCTGCGTAGGGCCCACTCTCTCCTGCAGACAGCCCTGCGTAGGGCCCACTCGCTCCTGCAGACAGCCCTGCGTAGGGCCCACTCTCTCCTGCAGACAGCCCTGCGTAGGGTTCACTCTCTCCTGCAGACAGCCCTGCGTAGGGCCCACTCTCTCCTGCAGACAGCCCTGCGTAGGGTTCACTCTCTCCTGCAGACAGCCCTGTGTAGGGCCCACTCTCTCCTGCAAACAGCCCTGTGTTAAGGGTCTATGAGCTGCGTGTTCAGAGGCCTTTTCGGTTGCTCCTTCTACACTCATGGCCTCCCTGTTAGCTTTAATGAGTCTGCCCGTTCGTCTCTGACCTCTCTCATTAACAAGGTGTTCGCAGCCACAGTCCTGCCACTGACTGCATGTGTTTTTTTGTTGGGCTTTTTTTTATGTTTGTTTATAGCACCAATCCCTGTGAACCCCAGACACCGTAGTGTGTGAAAATACCAGGAAGGTGGCTGTTAGTAAGACACGGAACCCACCAAGCCTGACACCCACTATCACACTCTGCTCTCTGAGATCAGGCATCTTGGCCTTTTAATACTCAGGTGAGCAGTAAGTGAGCCTATTGACCCCATCTGTGTGCTGCATGTACAGTATTCAGCTGCAGCCACATGATAATCAGGCTAATATAATATGATATTATTGGTCAGATTTATAGTATATTATGCATCGGAATAATCAATTTTATAGTCTCTATACCAGGGTTATTCAAATCATGGTCCTCAAGGTCTGAGCACTGCTGGTTTTTCAGCCTTCCTTTACCTGTCAGTCAGGTGTGAAGCCTTTGACCAATCAGAATCAGTAATTACTAAATTAACTACCTGGGAGAACTGAAAAAGGCCTGGATTTCGAATCAAGGTCCAGATTTGAAGAACCCTGCTCTATACTAATTAATATATTTTTTATTTGTTCCCTTCATATTCTATTTTATATCCTACTCATCTTATTTTTTTCTTTATTTGTATCCTTTCTGACTATTTTCTCGCACCAACAAGGACAGACCCCCAACTGCGTGGCCACGTGACGAATGACAGTAATGGCATTCATTCATTCATCATTAGTCCCTCATTCATTCATCATTAATTCATTCATTCAATCATTCATTTGCCTGCCAATTCATTGAGCCATAAGCACGAACGCTGCACATGCATGAGTGCTGTAGCACTAAACATTCCCAGCAGAAGCTGCATCTGTCCTGCTGTCCAGCAGAACCCAAGCAGCTCTGAAACTGAAATGCAGATAATTTGAGTGTCTGTGTCACACATCGGAAGCTCGGGCTTCAGTCACCAAACTGACACAGTGTGGAAGTTTTTCCAATAATGTAATACGGTACCTGTGACTTAGTCTGACAGGGCCTGAGGCACAGCCTGGTGCTAACCTGAGGTGTTTTTAAGGTGCGGGGCATAAGAGGGGCCATAATTCATATACTAGAGGGGCCAACCTTATCATTAGCCCATGATATGTTTCGAATTGGTGAGTGACAGCGAAGGGGGCAATCCAGGGACCAATCAGTCATCAGCAGGGGCCAATGACCCCGAAGTCCCACCCCTGCAAATATCCCTGATGTTATCTGCAAACAACTAGGTTTTACCGTCCGGTATGTGAGAGAAAATGTGGCAGATTTATGCGGCACAGCTAAGTCCACCCTTGGCTGTCACGTGGAAACATTTTTGAAGAGAAAACATACAGAAACATTTGCCAACCTGATGTCTCTCCCCGCCTCTGTCTCTGTTCCTCAGACTTTGATCTGAAGTACACCGAGTGTCTGCTTAAGCTCCTGGTACCATGCCAAGGAGAGTCATCCATGAGCGGGCGGACACTCGCTTTCCAGCTATAACCGGAACGTCAGGATGGAGGGAAGAGGATGGATTTGCTGTTTCCGCTGACAGATGGTTGACGGGGAAAACAACAGCCCGAGGGACCCCTTTAGAAATATTTGATGAAGAAGTCATTTGAAACACACAGATGTGCTGGACTTACGGATGATGTCGCCCATTGAAAAGATGCTTCATTTGCACAAGTACGTTGCAATGTTTCTTTTCAGATATTCAACTATTCTGCCAAGGGTGGGATTCAAACCAAAGACCTTCCCGTCACAGCAGTGGAGGCCAAACACGCTCACCAGGGAAGGAGCCTGAGGAGGACAGCGGCACAGGGATTTGTGCAGAGTAAAGAGTGAGACAGGCGGTGGGAAAAAAGAAAGAACATATGAAAGACTAGTGAGAGTCATGAAATACGCAGCATTAATGTGCGGAGAGCCGGCGTGTGAAAGCTTCCCGGTTACAATGTTTGCAAGGGAGCTTGCATTAATAATAAGGGCTTGGATCGGATCAGAACCC
The DNA here is from genome assembly GCA_015163995.2 of Mormyrus lacerda. Taxonomy (NCBI): domain Eukaryota; kingdom Metazoa; phylum Chordata; class Actinopteri; order Osteoglossiformes; family Mormyridae; genus Mormyrus; species Mormyrus lacerda. The sequence continues at coordinate 1,347,849 of JAABNX020000055.1, forward strand.
ACCCCCCCCCCAGCGGCACCTGGAGAGCTTTCCCCCAAGTTTTTGTCAGTCAGCAGATTTATCAACACCAGAGTATCATGCTACGCGATCCGATTACCATTTTCATCTAAATATCATACGTGTGATGACCGCGTGTGTGTCTGTCGGGGCGGGGTGATGGTTGTATAAAATAACTCCTGCACTCTCTGCATCAGCTTCCCAGAAAATATCGGACAGCCTTCGTGCATTCGCTAAAAGAGTGTGGAAAGAATTTTCCCGCAGCAACAGCGGAAAATTGAATCATTAAATCTGAACCACGGTGGCAAAACTGAAGGCCACAGGTCAGCGGAGAGGACCGGCAAATTCCAGCCGACCGCGAGGCAACCTGGACCGTAAACTATCATTACGCTTCTCTGCACGGCCGGGGAAAGACAAAAATTTTACCTCCCCTTCCCTCTGTGTCCCTCATCCTCTAAATTTCTCCACGAAGAACCTTAGACACAGTAGAAACTGCGAAAGCTAATGAGTTTGGTAGCAAAACAGGAAGTGAAAGGGAAACACAACATAAATGTGATGTACAGTAAAACCTCGGATTGCAAGCATAATTCTTTCCGGAAACGTGCTCATAATTCAAAACTCTTGTATATCAAAGCAAATTTTCCCATTAGAAATAATGGAAACTCAAATGATTCGTTCCACAACCCAAAAATATTCATACAAAAATGATTAATACAAAATATAAAGTAAAAATACATAAAACAAATTAACCTGCACTTTACCTTCGAAAAGAATCGTGGATGGTGAGGAAGACGAGAGAGAGGAGAAGAGGAGGGTTATTTTGTAGGATGACTTTCACTATTACTAACGGAATCTGTTGGTTCGCTGGAATCTTTTTTGTGTGACTTTAACAAGGAACCTATCCCATGACAGCCGCTTCTGCCTCCTTTTCGATTTCGTGGAAATGTGGACATTGCATTGTCATTAAACAGATTCATCGCTCACACTGCTACACCCTTATTCGGGTGGTGCTTTTCTGCTAAATTTTGACTATACGAGTGAAGGACGCCGACTGAAACTGAGCATGGGAAATGGTTATATCCACAATCCCGCAGCGAGAGAGATAGAAGCACCATCGGCTCAGTTGTGATCGCGTAACGCAAGGCAGACAAAGCGTATACATAATACTCGTATTAAAAGATCTCACACGAGTTCAAATTTATTGAAAATTTTTGCACGTCTTGCGAAAGCACCCGCAAACCAAGTTACTCACAATCCGAGGTTTGACTGCATATTGGAAATATAGTGACTAAGCTTTGATTTTGTAACTGGTCAGGAGGATATCAGATAACGATAAAGATAACGATAAAGATAACGATAAAAACCATCTGAAAAACTACACAAAATGATGAACAATTGCGT
>JAABNX020000055.1:1356158-1371295 GCA_015163995.2 Mormyrus lacerda
GTGGAGGAGTTCAAGTATCTCGGGGTCTTGTTCACGAGTGAGGGTAGGTGAGATCGGGAGCTGGACAGACGAATCGGTGCGGCGTCTACAGTTTTACAGGCGCTTAACTGGTTCGTCGTGGCTAAGAAAGAACTGAGTTGAAAAGCAAAGCTCTTGATCTATTGGTCCATCTTCGTACCTACCCTCACCTATGGTCATGAGCTATGGGTGATGACCGAAAGAATGAGATCGCGAATACAGGCAGCCAAAATGAGGTTTCTCCGCAGGGTGTCTGGGATAGGGTGAGAAGTTCGGATATCCGGGAGGGCCTCAAAGTAGAACCGCTGCTCCTTCACGTTGAAAGGAGCCAGTTGAGGTGGTTTGGACACCTGGTGTGGATGCCTCCTGGGCGGCTACCCGGAGAGTTTTTCCGTGCATGTCCTACAGGGAGGAGGCCCCGGGGCAGACCCAGGACTCACTGGAGTGATTATATCTCTCGGCTGACCTGGGAACGCCTTGGCGTCCCCCCTGAGGAGCTGGTAGAGTTAGCTGCGGAGATAAGCGGCAGATAACGGATGGATTGATGGACGGATACGAGGAAGAACGTGCAAACCAACCCTTAGGTGGGGCAGCATGTGGCTCAGTGGGCTAAGCCTCTGTACCGTAATCACAAGGTCGCAGGTTCAAACCTAGCCTCAGCATGTCTGCAGGTCCTTGAGCAAGACCCTTAACCCCCAGCTCCCTGGGTGCCCCAACAGGTGGCAGCCCTTCGCGGACAGCTTGCTCTACAATGAGCTAGTTGAGGGAGGCGTAAAGAAGAATTTCCCCAATAAAGGAACTTCCCCACGGGGATCAATAAAAAAAAAGTTGTGATTGAGTTGTTGTTGTAATTATCATATGCTGTGGCTCACAATGACATTTCCAGCATCCTTTTAATGTAGCTGCTTTACCAGCACAGGGATACAGGTACATTTATCTGAACCTTTTATCCAATGCAACTGACATTAGAGGGAAGGGTTTCGATTTACACAAGCACCCTGGGATTTGAACCCACAATCTGCACATTATGAGGACAAATCTCCACTTGTTGAGCTAGAAGACTTGTGAAACATTAGGGTCCAGCGAGGATTGAACTCACAACAGCTAGTTTACAAACTGATCGCTTTAACAACTGAGCGATAGGTATAGGGATCTGGGAGCTTATCCCAAAGAAACAGGCAGGGCAGACATAGCATATGGACAGAGCAGTCCATCGCAGGGCACTTCCCAGGGCACTTCCCTGGGCACATCGCAGGGCACTTCCCAGGGCACATCGCAGGGCACTTCCCAGGGCACTTCCCAGGGCACATCGCAGGGCACTTCCCAGGGCACTTCCCAGGGCACATCTTCACATGCTATGGCCCACTCAATCAATTTTTTGTTTCAGGATGAGTCCACCAATGATTCCAAACTATCTCAGTCCTCCTGAAATCCAAGGAAGATGTTACTTTATCACATTAAAGTCCACAGAAATTTTCTTTAAAAAGTATCCTGTGGATGGAGCCTGCTCTTCAGTTAAGAAAAAGAGATTCACTTATCTGCATGTTTCAAACTGCAGAAGGGGCAAACATACAGACAGAAGCCACATGCAGCTCGGGGCGCAGATCAAGTCCCTTACCGTCACATGTTTGACAACAGAGGGCCACCCGCTGAGTCACAGCGCTGCCTGCGATTCACACCCTGCCTGCGTTAAATTCCTCTCAGTGTGGCATTACAGCATCTTAATATCATAAGCTTCACCACAGCTCGTTTTAAATGCCGTGACTTGTGGTCTTTCCTTTCTCTTTATCATTTATTGAGCTCTATGCACAAACTCCACTTTTGAAGGCAAATAACATAGAAAAAAATCTTTACATACCAGCAATAATTACTGCAGACTGTAAGATTTTTTGAAATATATGTCTCCAATGTAAATTGTGGTTTACATACATTATTAGTGAGGTTTAAAAACAGACTGTAACTTCAGCGATGACGAATATGGCAAGTTTTCTACGGGGAAACACTGTTATAGCAGAACATTGCTACGGTGTACAGGACCAAGTCTGGAACCCAGCCCCAATCCAAATACGTCCAGCAGCCGTCGTGAATGCGGATTTATCAGAATCCTGAATTCAGGAAAACCTGCTGTAAACCCCTGAGCCTCTGAACTTTGTCCCAGAAGAAGTTCCAGAACAATGAGAGTGGAGACAGTGGAGAGCAAGTGAAGTGTGACATTTACGTTATATCTGAATGGGAGCGTGAAGAATAAGCAGGGAAGTTAAATGCCCTGAATTAAATACCTCTTTGCTTGCCTCTTTGTAACTGCGTGGACTGAAAAGGTCCAGCAGGTTACGGATGAGGCACCAGGGTGCGTGTGTTTATGCTGAGATGTTTCCTAGGTGATTCTAGGATTTTTAAGGTGGGCAGCATAAAGGGGCCCATAATTCATGCAAGAGAAGTCAACTTTACATTAGCCAATATGTTTTGACTCAGTGAGTGTCAAGGAGGCGGGCACTCTGGTGGTCAATCAGCATTCAGCCATAGCCCCACGCCTCTACATGTCCCTGGTCTCACCTTGACAGAAAACAAGCGGTAATTTACCCCCCCCCCCAGGAGAACACTGCTTTGCACGGTGCCCTGGGGGGGGGAGGTGTCCCGCAGTCCCTGCACATAATGCACTGCCTTTATATATCTTATATTTTGCTTATACATAACCTTCCCCCCCTTCATTAATGAAATCAATTGATCTATATCCTCTTTTGTGCACAACTGCAGGAGCCAGATTTCTCCCTCACTGTCCAGCTGTGCCTTTAACAAACGAACTGTTGACTCTTGACTTTGCAGAGGACGATCGGGCCACTTTACTTCAATATCTCCCGCGCTTCCAAATCTGCTAGTATATTGTGTGTCAATCACAGTACTAAATGTTCCTGACAGAGCACTGTGTTTTTCTTATATAGTATTATTACAGAAATGACGTGTTTGTCCTGCACTGTTAATTGTTTGGGGTGTTTCGCCAAATCGACATCTCATCACGGGATGCTTCACGCGGCGCCGCTGGTTAGCCGCTCATCTCTGTTGTCGCTCGAGTTTCGTCTCAGCGAATAGGTCCAAAGGGAAGTCATAATTCTGAAATTAATTGGATTTAATGCTACACAACAGCACTGTAAACAATAATTTCAATGCACAATCGATTAAATGAGCTGAAACAATAAGGAGAGACTGAAAAAAAATTGCATGATGGTGACAAAATGTATTTTGAGAAAATTGAATTATGTTCGCATTTATTTTGGCTAAATCGAATGTAAAGATTTATAGTGCCCTGTAGTATCCTTTAGCGTGCTGTGTAACTATTGCTCAGTCCAACTACAAACGGCTTGTTTCATTTCATTACTCAGGCTTGAAAAACACCTAAAATCACATGTATAACATTACAGGACCGCCTCCAAAGTCAAATATAAATGATTGTAAAGTATGAAGAAACTGTAACGAAAAATAACCTGCTAATACTCATTCCTTAGTTTGTGATTAAATGCGAACCCATTTTCCGGCTGAAGTGATCTGCAATGTACTGCATGTTGAAACGAAACACACATGCAGATGAATTTGCTAACTGCACTGCGTTACAAATAATCCCCGAATGTGTTTCAGCGTGAAATAGATGTTTTGAAGCCCCAGTGAAGATGCTGACGCATTCTCAGTGCCCACATCGCCACGTTCCATCCTCAAGCCAGGCAAGGACCGACCGTTGCCTCAAGTGAATTTGCCTCGAGTCCAAGTCCCCAGAAATAGTCTTTCGCTGATATGCTAACACACGAGGCACACGAGGAAAGGGAATGGGAAGTTTTGGCCTGTCTCCTTGGATAACGTCGTTGATGCCGCATGCTGTAGGAATTCAGAATTGCCTTTCTGCTGCCGAGAAACGGAAACGTCCGTCAGTGGTGACTGCATGCCAGGACGAGAATGCCATCCCAGAGGAACAAACGAACCGTTTTATACCTGAACAACGCAAATGATCGATATTCAGCTTCGGTGAAACATAAGAAATAACCTTAAAATTAGGTTAGGGTTTCATCGCAGTCGCAGCACGTGATACGTGAGACGCGGCAAGACCAGGTTCACTGCAGATGCTGTGTTTTCAGCAAAATACGAATATATTGTTACAACACGAAACAGCAGGACTGCGATTCTCCCCAGAAACTGCCAAGAATGACTCAAAGTTGCCTGAGGAATATTTGGTTTCGCGGCAGAGACAGCGGGCATGCTGCTATCGCAGAGGCAACCGCGACGTCGTGGGGGCAGAGCAGTACCAGGAGCACGGGGCCCGTCGTTAGCTAAACGCCGGCTGGAGGGGGAGGCGACGTGGCCCGCTGGCATCTCTGATACGCTCTTACCCGCCCTGGAGGGGACGTCTCCCCGCCATCTCGTCCAGGAGCAAACACCATATATCTGACTGCCTTCCCCGGTTATAGGTCAGGGGCAGGCAGCCCTCGAAGCCGCACAGCCCCACCCAGGCCTGTGGCTGCCCTGCTAGAAGCACCAAGCTCCCTCCCCCCAGTGCACTGCCCCCAAGCCCAGAAATGTGATCACCAGCTGCAGAGGTCAGGCGCTCGCTAGCCAGTAAAGAAAAAAAAAACTAGTATGGCATCATTTATCCGCTCATCGCTCTCTACGGCAACACACCAGCAACAGAAATGGGATTAATTAACTGCTAACAGCATCGTTTTTGATGGTGTGTCCAAATCAATCGCCTTGACAACACGAGGATGGAGGAATCCGTGTTGTTTTGCTGTGTATCTCCGACGGCATCTGATCTCAGCTACGTTTCTTATGCGGATTATGTAATGGGCGCTATGTGGGAAGCTGATTAAATACAATCATCACAAAGGCAGAATATCGAAATTCAACCTTAATCCTGTTTCAAGCATCGGTGGGTCTGGCAAAAATGAGTACATTTCACTAATACTGACTGTGAGGAAAGGAGTTTAGAGAAGAGGGGTATATGGTGCTTGGACCTGAATGTCACCTTCCCCGATAGGAAGCGCATCATTCCAGCCCGTCATACAGATTGCACGACATGATCGATTCCTCCTGTGTGTCGCTCTCTGAGTGCCGTGAAAATCACTCTTCACAGAGGACAGTTTTAGTGATACAGAGTGACCAGAGCTGAGGAACGGCAATCCAGCGTCTCAACCCTGGGGCGACGTCGCTCGACAGACCTGCCCCTCTGCCTCCGCTCCTTTTTACTGTCATTCTGTCTTCCTGGGGGACTAGACCCCTCCCCCATCTCTCTCTCTATACTGTAGGACCTTTAATCATCCATTAGCCGCGAAGTCAAGCCAAAGTCAAGCCAAAGTATCTTTCTTTTTATTGTCAGGTATAGGATCCATAACTCACACACTGAGATGTTTCAATCTCGCTGGTCGCAATAAAACTATGAAAAACAGAATATAACAACGAATATGAAATTTAAACACTGACAGCCTAACAATTTAAACACAGCAAACTGATATGTGGACATTAGACATAAACAAATAAATACAGATAAAAATACAGTGAAAAAATAGTTGTAAAGTGCAGATCTGCACAGGGGCAGTGAAATGGGGCTTCCAGTTACAGTGTTTCGATTCCAGTGCACGGGGGGGTGGAGGCGTATGAGGGGCGGCAGAGTGTCTCCAGGCCACCGCCTGGGACGGTAATCCCTGACAGCTATTCCGCTATTTTGCCACTTTCGACAAGCTTGACTAAATACAAATTGAGCTGTTGTGACAGGATAATTAAAAATAACTGATGCTTATTAAAAGAAAAAAATCTTATAGGGGTTTTATAACTTATGGAAATCACGCGTCACATGAGGACTTTTAAATGACTTCCTAGAAAACTGGCCAGCTTATATCCCAATTTGACTACACAGGCCAGGCAGGTCGCCTAACTATCGCTAACCTTTAATAAAACTATAAAATATTAAAAACATCCTGCAAACCCATGTGATACAGACTAAGGCTTTGGGCGGAGTAATCCCTGTGTTGCCATGGTGATAGATCTCCAGTCCCAGATATGGAGGTAACCCCATCAAGCTAACGAGACTCTTGCTAGCATAAATATCTCGTTAGGGTCACTTAGGGGGTCAGCTGGATGGAGTCGGAACAGAGGTCAGTAGTCACATGATCGCTGTGGCCCTTTGGGGATTCTTGTCATACATAGGCCGATACCATAGAGCCACAATGTACTGTAAGGTAATGATCATGTTGTATTCTGGTGTGGTAACCTCATTACAGTGGAAGATACCAAAGACATGTGCGGGGGGGGGGGGGAGGGGGCATGTACCACTGGCTGTGCATGACAGCCTCATTTGTGGGCATTAGGAGACCAACTCAGGAGATGCCCCCAACAATCCTGACAGGGCAGGATGGCGTGAAAATAATGCCGTGTGACAGTCGCTCCATTCCATCAAGTCAGAGGTCGCCCTCATTATGACAGAGGAGCACGTGGATTTGAGGAAAACACCATTACGGTCACGTGGCGCCTCCCTGAGCCTGCCCCACCAAGACCCTGTGTGTGACGCTCTGCCATTGGGCTGCACGAAACCCTCGCCTGGTCGCCCAACATGGCTCGACATCATCAAACAAATTTTTCTTTTATCATAATTGCCGTGGAATGCAGTGGTACCCTTGCAGATGTAAGAACGTCACGTAATGAATCGCAGTGCTAGGAAGCAGCTGGAACACTGCGTTTTTTGATATATAGAGAAATGCACATCCAACTGCATCTGAGCTTTATACTGGCAAAAAAAAAGAAAAAACTCAAAAATGCCCTTAGGAAAAATGTGAATCTGCAAATGGCTTTGCTCACATATTTCCTGCACGTCAAATTGAAATATCACAGCCTACATGATGGGTGGGACCTAGTTTGTAAGGCTGGACCTACTATGTGTAAGTTCTCTGTAGACCAGGGTCACTGCAACAAGGACGTGAGTTAAACAGGAAAGCCGCCCCCATGGTACTGAGAGCCCTGCGATAAGGATGAACCAATCAGCATTAGGCCTAACGGCAGGGGTGGGTAGAGCCTCCCTTACTCGCCAGCGTCTTGATTGCAACCTTGAGAATCACTTGAGCAGCACGAGATGATCTGATTGCGGAGAATCAGGCGCAAAATCCAGATGATTTTATTTTCAGATAACAGGCCCTTGGGAAGGAAGGCTGTGACAAAGCTGTCACTCGCACACGCTCGCCGATTCCTGTCCCACGACGCCACCAGCCTGCCCCGGCGGCCGACGCCTCTAATGGCGCCGGGATAGCGATGACCTCTGAGCAAATGCGGCCTCGACGGTTCATGAGCATTACACACGATTCACCGGGGTCTACTGCAGACTTAGAAGAACATGGATCCTCCCTACAGCATCTGCATACAGCACAGCAGCGTCGAGGATTGCTCAAAAGCATTCACTGCTGCTCATTCACGATTTTTTATTCTCCGTTGACCGAGACACTCATCATTCCAGGAGATTTTTTTTGCACATGCCAGAATCTGGCAAAGGCACTCATAGCATCGGGGAAAAAAAACGACCTGTGTGCAGCAGGAACAATAAAATAACAGACCATACTCCCAGGGAAACATAAATGTAATGCAGAGACAGCTGATCGTAAATAAGACGGGGCCCCGGTACGGAGAGGCGGGCGGACGCCGGGGTACAGTAACGGCTTCTGTACGAGGCCTCCATTAACTCTGAGGTCATATTGCAGCGTGTCGCTTTTTTTCCCTGCCTAAGCAATGGGATTTAGCTCCCTGTGGACATTTGGAATGAGGAATGGGACAGATGAAGAGCCAGGCAAACGAGTCTCAATAAGAATAAATTGCACTTTAAGAGGATGCCTTAGCTAAGAGTAAAATGCTGCGCTGACTAGCCTATCAGCTACCTTATTTCACACTCCATAACTGACACGTCACTTCAAGCAGCTAGTGTAACGGTGCTCGGTTTATCTCGCCCCTAATCTTGCTGTCGACCCCCGCAGGTGCTTTGATTTCACGGCACGTCCTTGGGAGCTGAGAGCGTCTTGCTTATTTGGTGTTTATGATGACTCATCGCAGAGATCGGGGGCAAGAGTGAGGGACGACCACGCTCGGGAGTGTCCGAAGGAGCGGTCAATCATGGCCAATCAGGAAATTCGATTCACGGGGCGGCGAGCAGCTGATTGGCTCCTGCGATCTCATGGGGGGAGAGGCGGCGCAACTCGCTGTTGTCTCCGTGCTCAGAAGGCCTGGCGCCGGGAATGCGGACGCGTGAGGACTCATCCCACTGCCCCATCGTGTCATTAAGCGAGCCACTCGACTATTAACAGCAGGGCGATTACTGCCGGCACTCCGTACAAAGCCGTATATCCGGCCCTGCTGCGGTGCCTCCTTGGGAGAAGGAGGATTTCCAACCGGAATTACGCGGCGTCATAAACAACGACGACGTGCCTAGAAAAATCAATGCCTCAGATAAGTGGTGTAAGAGGAGTTCTGGAAAACACAGCTGGAGAAACTATCAATGAAATTAGCCGTTAAATATTTAACTGTTAAATTAGAAATATATCAGAGGCCTGTATCCCGAAACAAGGCTGCCTGCTTAGATAACTTGTCAGATTTAAGGTGGTCCGGGCTAAATGTAAGTGAACAAAGATAAAGTTAATTTAAACTCGGGTACCCTGAACTAAGCAGAGAACAGGGGCCTGTATCACAAAGCTGGATCCTTTGCATAGCCGATATCTTGTGAAATTTAAGGTACCCCAGTTTAAATTGACTATCTTCATTCTCTTACATTTAAGCGCTGACTACTTTAAATCCAACAAGTTATCTAGCTAAGCAAGAAACCCTGCTTTGCAATTCAGGGCCCAGTTCATTCCGCAAATGAACCAGATACTTACATTAAGCAGGCAGTGCCATTATTATACATGGTTTGTGAGGCACATCATACATGCCTGTTGTACATGACATGTTATATGGCCACATGCACGCTGTATATAACATATAACATTGTATATATATGATATGATATTATTTGGCACATTATATAGCCATATGCTGTATATTACCACTTACACACCATGTCTGACATATTTGACACAGTGTGGATTTTTTGCAGCGGCCTAAATTATGATCAAAGCACAAAGCATTTTAAAAGGAAACCTCAACCGGTAACAATGACACCTGTTGATGGACTAGATGGAAGTAGAGAAAGCAAGTGGAGCCCTGTCCATCTTCCCCGCCCATGCCTCTGTTCTCAAAGACAATGCAGCACTCTCCCCCCAGCTCCTGTGCTGAACATGAGTTTCACACAGAGAAACTAGCTCAAAACCACCAGAAGGCTCAGAACCACCAGAAGGCCAAACACCCGACTCTAATCATCCAAAATCTCACAGCGGATTTTTAATCTTCCTCTTCTGCTTACTTCCTCCTTTCATCCTTCCGTCAGTGGTGCCGTTTCCTCCTCATTATCTGCATGCACTGCGATTCCAGGACCTCCTCATAGCTACCCTCGAGAAGCAGCTCCGCCCAGGGACCAGGCAGCCAATGAGAAATGTCCTATTTATTAATTTCCTGATGTTTTTTTTTTCCAGCACTTACATCCGCCGCCACAGATATGTTTCGTAAAATGTACTTTCGAAAATTAACATTGAACTCCACCAGCCATCTACGCAGAATCTTAATCAATACATGAAAAACTGCGACCACTGGTGCTGTTCAATGCCAGAACAACTGGCCTCTGACTGCACATCTGAGGACAATCTCACCTTCCCTTTCTAATCTTCACTCAAACCCAAAAGATGGTACTGAACGTAAATATGATTTTTTAGCTATTATTTGGTGACTATTATTTGGTGAAAAAGTGTTTCATTTCACACTCATAAACCCAAGTAAAAAAAAATAGTCAGGACACTCTGCTGTAGTATCATTAAGTCTGAAGAGCTCAGGGTCCCAAAGATAATTTGAAAGTACTATTTGAACCAGGACTGAGCTCCAAATGCATTGTTTTCTGATAGACTTTTCATTCGCCCGCCTACCTTTTAATTTCACAGCTAATCAGACAATCCCAATGCTTTCCGAGCAGCTCAGAGTTCCAAGCCTTAATGACAAACGACATTCGAGGTTATAGACTCAGTGCAGAAGCTGGAGACACAGCGATCTAAGTGGTCTTCCTGTTTATTCACGCTCCCTATCTATGAGACGTCCTACTTAGCAGTCGTCGGCAGCTTTTCAGTTTCCCTTTGTGTACCAATAAGCTGCACCTTCCAGATGGGCGTTAAATCTGATTAGCCGGCAACTTGAAACCGACACATTGCCATATTTTTTAGAGAAAGATGCCAGTCTTTTCTGGCTCTTTCTATGTAATTTATTTTTGTGTATTTTCACTTTGAGTTGTAGCTACAGCAGTATTGTGAGGGTAATTTCTCAGGCACACTTTAATTCTGTCGTAGCGGAGAGGGCATGTTAAGTCACTTTTGATCCAATGTTTCAACCCTAAAAGAATCTTGCTAAGACCCCGAGCTTCCGCAGCTGGCTCTCGCCTTGCCTGAAACCCCACAAGGGACTGAATCGCTCTTGAAACAAAAAAGAAGTGAGCAAGATGTTAAGAAAAACAATGAAGACAAAAAAAAAACCTCCGGTTTCCCAGCCCAATTGCCCTGAGAGAGGCTTTCCTCTCAAAGTATTAAGCGCGCCTGATAAAAGCCATTCGGTTTATTAATGGTAGGCGTCCCGGCAGAGTAGCAAACCCTCAATGTGGACCAGAGTCGCTGGACTTTTAATATCTTCTGAACAAGTAATTAAGCCAGTGATATCATGAGGAGCCTTGACTCTGAATTCCCCCACCGTACAACCCATGCACAGAAAGCTGAACTCGGGGCTCCATGGAGACCTGACTTTGCCCTGATGGACCAAGGAGGGCAGGAGGATGACCACCCCGACAGACATTATCACCCCCGTTCCCTGCGCTTCCCACTCTGAGAATGGGCTGCTATACCAACACGCATTCAAATAATGTCCACAGAAACCTAGTTCTGGTGGATCTTAGGAAATGCCGCTGGAGAACCAGAACCTTCAAAGTCTGAGATTTATCTCAGTTAGACTTTTAATCGAATCCAGTGTGCATCTTACAGGGGAACTTGCGAAAAAGCATTACATTTAGGTTAGTATGAGTTTTATTTTTCTTTTTTGGTAATCTAGCTCTTCATAATGGTACCAGTCGAGGTTGCATCTCGCACAATTTGCTGGCATATGCCATAATCAGAAATGTGCTCCCTCTGCCCCACAGCTGCACTTCTGCAGAGGACACATCCCAGGGGTGATCTAGAATTCGTCAGGGGCTCATTTGTAGAGAGCAGACTGCGACTTTAAGTGACGTGGAAAGGTATCCATTTCACAAAATGAATCCTATATGGAACGGAACAGATGCACACCCACACACACACTATATACATACCAGTCATGATTCCACAAAGTAAAATGGGGTTTTATGAATGATGACAGAAAGCCATACTCTCTCCACTAAAAGGGATGTCGAAATCAATAAGGGTGCAATCTTCGTGGTGCCCTCTTTACCCTGCAGTATCAGTCATTTAGCAGAGTCCCTTATAGAGTATATTACACATCTCTTAAGGAATATGAAGTACACTCCAGAATGGCTGTTAACCGGCAATTGTCTTGTGATGTTACATATCAAGGACCGAGGCTGCGGCAGGAATGCAATATACCGATGTAAAAGATCAGATGCGTTGGTATGGTAACGCTGTGGCCCTCGCCCTCCAGGGCTGTGCGTGGGGGTTTTCTCGTGGTTTTTCTTTGGAGGCTCTTGTTCCGGCCCACAGACCGCGGATGCCTCACTGTACCAGGGTATGTTAACTTCCCTCGGTGTGTGACCCCCACTAGAAGCCAGCATGCTACCCAAGGTGTACCGTTGTACATGTAATAAATGCTCAAGGAGAAATGGATCCTAGATAGAAATAAATAATATGAAGTAAAACCAGCTGATGTCCAGATTCAGTATTTGCTTTGTGTGAATTGAGGTAATACTGAATACAAATGCACAGAAAAGTTTCCTTCGTAACACAAAAGTGACATTTAATGGGCTATGAGATTCATAACCTTGATGACATTTATGTCACGAGCAGGTCACCCTCTCTGATGCCGTTTCAAACCCAACTGTCTGTTCTCCCTTTCGCTGTAATAAGTTTCCCTTCCCTTCATTTTATTTACATTTCTTCCTAACAATTAATTCTTAAATGCACAAAAATTAAAAGTGCAACTGGCTCACTGTTCCGAAACAATGCAGACATTTTTGTTTTCCCGCAAAATGCAGTGAATGCAGTGAAAGAAGCTGTGCCAGTTGGGTTTGTGTGGGTTTATCTAACGAAGACACTAAGGAGCCAGACCTCTGCACTGACTTCCCAGTTTAAGAGCATCTGGGGATGCGGTCATATGCAGCCAGCAAGAGCTTCCTGCTCCATCACTAGGATACTCCAGTTTTTTTGGGGGGAAAAATTAAAACAAAGAACATTATATCATTGCCCTGCAGATGGTTAGAGTTTACAGTACAGATGGCCTGAGTCTCAGCTTTGACACGACGTGTATAAGGAGTCACTGTCTCACCCTACAAGGCTAAGGAGGCCCCCTTCATGGAGGATCTCACTGTGCCGATCTATGCATCTTTGGCATCGCTAACTGATAGAAAAGGCAGCCGGAGTCAACCAGCAAGTTTTCCTTAAACTGAGGTTTATCCCCCTGAAGAGGAACGTCATTTTGTTAGACAGCCGCTGCTCAAAACGTACATGGTGTGTGATGGTTTGTGTATTCTTGTATCATGCTTTCTCGAAGCAAACTTCTGTCAAAATCTGGGCAATCCATGAAGATCTTGATAACAATCCTGCCTCATAATTCCCATAAAAATGTGACATCAACCACTGAAGATATTTAACAACACGCATTATATCAGAGGAATCCCCATAAGCTATACTCAGCAGTTATATGTGGTCTCAGCAGAATAACCTTACTCTATTTCATGTACCTGTCAATCTACAAAAAATACGGCCCAAGTCGAAGTTCTTGTGCAAATTCCTGACATTTCTCTTGTGTGGTTCTCTGATGATGAAATGAACTGCATCTGTTCATCAGACCCCCAGTCCACCTTCAAGAAACACTTCAGGTTCAGGTTCCTGTTCCAGGAACATCTCTGCTAGCCTGACAAACACTCCATGTTCCCAGAATGCTCTTATTGTTGCTGATATGAATAGCCATCTTTGCATTTTAGCTCAGCATAGCCACAATTATGCCTTGTCGTTCCCCCTTGACGGTTCTACAGCATGTTTGTAATGTGCCTCACTTGCATGTCATTTTGGAGAAAAGCGTTTGCTAAATAACATAAATGTAAATGTAATTAATGTAAATCCATTAATGACAGCCAGACATATGGTTTCTGTTATGGGCTGATGTATATCAGTACATGGTATGTTAGAGGACAACACTCCCTGGATATACAGTATGGCTGGGTGACCCCAGAACACACTCCTTGGATATATGGCTGGGTAACCCCAGAACACACTCCCTGGATATATGGCTGGGTGACCCCAGAACACACTCCCTGGATAAATGGCTGGGTGACCCCAGAACACACTCCCTGGATAAACGGCTGGGTGACCCCAGAACACACTCCTTGGATATATGGCTGGGTGGCCCTAGAACGAGCTTTGTCAAGCAAAAGAGGTGAGAGCAGAGATGCAGCAATCAGGCCAGAGTAAGTCCGGACCTCCTTGGCGCTGAGGATGAGCACGTGTCGATAAGACCCTCTGCCATCGAGTGTAGGGGCTTGAGAGCGATCTGGAGAGCTGCGCCATTTACTCGATTAACCGGCCCCGCCGACAGCGCAGTGCCGACCTCCCGCGGGTCGGAGCCGTTCTTCTGGATGGTGCCTGGCGAAACTGCCGGCACCTCATTACCGGGCCCTGTGGACGGCCCGCCCGTTTGGCACAGCTGCGTGGAACTGGGGGCCATGGCAGAGCCCAGAGAGGATAAATACCCATGCGGGTGGTCAGGAATGGCGGGATAGGGCTATTACAGGGTTATTCAGCCCTCAACCTCCCCAAAACTGCAGCTGCTACCCAGACAGACATTGCCCCCCCCTCTCTTTCTTTCTCGCTCACACAAGACACACATACACAGACACAGACACACACAGACACACACACACAATCGGCAAAAAAAAACCCTAATCACAACAATGACGACCACCACCCAGCTCTAACTTTACCCATAAGTAACCAAACAAAACAGGTTTTTGGCTATGTTAGGTTTCTTGATTACAGTTACAGAATTTCATAAAAAGGTTTTCACCTGTGGGGACTGAAAAAATGGTCCCCATGACTTTAAAAAAACAGGTTATCATTACTTGGTAAGGACATTGGGTCCCCACCACACAATACATAATTAACGCACAGACACAGACACACACATTCACGCACACACCATCCACACATGCCTTAACCACACGTGTGGTATGTCTGTACTAGAGTGCCTCAGTCACATATTAATTCCCATACAAATGGACTGCACTCTGAAATACTCACGCACCCCAGGGTCATTAATATCAATTTCTCCCTCCCCAGAATATTTACAATAGCCTCACCCACATTATACAGCTCTATACACCATCAATGTTTCTGGAATATAAATTTCACCGTCGGGAGCCCACACTGCTATCCCCACCATTCTTGCAGAGCTCTGCAGAGGAGTCTCGCATGTGGCCGTGACAGAAACATATCGATTCACGGTGGAAGCATAAAGTTTTAATTAACGTGACTCTCCCATAATACACCTGGGTCTATAAGACATGGATAATGTATATATGCGACTCTTAGTTGTGTTTGCGCACAACAGCCGCAGACCCTTGTTAACCGCTGGCAATTCTTTGCATCTGGCCTGTAATTGGCGAGTGATTTCCCTCGATTCCGCCGTCGCCGTTTCCACCGATGGTCCTCCGCCGCCAGCGTGGCGGTGGATGTGACGCCCAGCCTCGGCCCGGCCGGCTCGGGGTCCATACCGCATGAGTGCTCTATCCTGCTGTTCTGAGAGCAGCGTTCATTATGGCGCTGCGGGGGGGGGGGGGGGGG
>JAABNX020000055.1:1371395-1384894 GCA_015163995.2 Mormyrus lacerda
GGTTCATTTTGGGGGTGGGCCCCCCCCCCCCCCCACACACACCGCACCGGGCTGCTGCTCCCCTCTGACGTCCCGAAGGAGAAACAGCGCGGACGGGTTTCCTGATTGCCAGGGATCGGAGAACAGGTACAGGCTCGCTAATGAACAGGCAGGACCACGCTTGACTAAACAAACAGGGCTATCTGTGTGCGTAAACACAAACGTGGATGCACGCACACAGACACACACACACACACACACACACACACACACACACACCAAGCGAGATAAACACCCACTGTGTCTCCCTTTTTGGACCTTAAGCCAGATGGTCTCAGGGGCCCACGTTGTTTGCTGTTTAGGGACGGGGACGGGGGGGGGGGGAAGACCTGAAGTATTCATTCCAAAACCAACCAGAGGACATAGTGGGGGGGGGCGCCTTGTTAAGGGCCCACTGTTTAACTTGGTTCAAGGGCGCCTGGTAGATGGTTGCCATGGGTACAACTCAAAGGGGAGAGAGCCGAGGGTTGCCGTGCATCCCGATCGCCGTGGTGATATGAGGCTGCAGCTGGACTGCACCGTCACAGAGATTAAAGAATAGAAGAGACTCATGGGCATCAGCGAGCTTGAGACGTGTCATTAAAGGGCGCTAAAAACCCTCCAGCGTGCGCTGTTAATTCAGGCGCTCTCCGCATTCACTCACTGTGCGAATGTCTCACGTATGCAAGGAAACCTGCAGCACAGGATGCAACCGAGCCTATTTTTACTGCGAAGAAATGTTGCGTAAATCTGATTTCCATATTATATATTATATATGGAAAGCACATTCACGCGGCATTATATACAAGTTTTAAAAAATGGTTCATTCAATGAATTCATAAAGAAAACACATGCATTAGTGCATGAAAACTTGCAAGGTCCTACTGAAACCATGCACCTTATCGCAGAATTATTTGCGACAGTGAAGCTGTAATGCGAGAGGAGAGATTTCACACAGCCAGGGTCACTCAAGTTGGAGGCCGCTAATGAACGTGCCATTGTGTGAGAACGTGCGCTGCTGTGAGGTCATCACTCAGCGTGCTCTGCCGTTTCCCCATCCATCCATCCATCCATCCATCCATCTGCATATACTGGGTAGGATCAAGCCTGGAACCTCTCCCATGCAGCACAGGACACAAAGCAGGTGGCACCCAGGATGGGAGGGCCCACACACACACACACACACACACACACACACACACACACACACACACACACACACACACACACACTTGCTCTACAGGCAACTTGCAAATGCTACTTAGGCTAAGTGCGTATCTTTGGACTGCTTGCGGCTAATCCTGCACCATGCAAGGGGAATCTAATCTGCAAATGACCTCAAAAGATGAACCCCTTCATACGCAGCGTGGAGGTGTGACTCATACCCCTTACCCGAGCGGTGTGAGGCGACAGCGCCTCCCACAGAGCCGCCGTGTTGCTGGTGGGAACTAACAATGCATTACTTCCAATCCAATCCATACCTATATAAATAGGCAAACTTATAAATAGACCGTGTTCTTCCTACATATCTCAGGAGGCCGCCTTGCCTGCTCTCTGAATCATCTTGTCATCTCTAAAGACAGCCTAGCACCTGCGCAATGGTCAGTGGGTGGGTGGACGACACACTATTTTCTGGAAGGTTCCTGTGCCCGGAGATACACGGACGACACGCACAGATAGACCATCGTTCGCGACGACGACCCGGCTGTGCCGACCAGAGGCTGAGGCCTTACGATTGAGATCAGCCAACATCACCAATGCACAGCAATGACAAGTAGGACGTCTTTAAGGGCCATTGTCATCGTGTCATTTGCCTGCCATTCAAAAGCCCTTTAGACGGGGAAAAAAAACCGAAAATCCCTTTAAGCAGATTCGGCAGCTTGTGCAGACGAGGATTATGCCGCTAAGCAAACATTTCTCACTGCACTCTATGTTTATGGTGCCAGGACAGACCCATAGGCACCATTTTCCAATCCACATCTGCACTGAAAAGCAGTAATCGAAGAGCAAATATCCATAACTCACTCAGTCCATTGTTTGTTGTGTGTGAAACGAGACAGCCAGTGACCTAAAGTCAGGCATCCTCATCATATGTTACAGTGCGGGGATCCCAAACTCACTCAGTCTGTTTATTGTTGTGTGTGAGGTGAGACCGCCAGTGACCTAAAGTCAGGCTTCCTCATCATATGTTACAGTGCGGGGATCCCAAACTCACTCAGTCCGTTTGTTGTTGTGTGTGAGGTGAGACCGCCAGTGACCTAAAGTCAGGCTTCCTCATCATATGTTACAGTGTGGGGATCCCAAACTCACTCAGTCCGTTTATTGTTGTGTGTGAGGTGAGACCGCCAGTGACCTAAGTCAGGCTTCCTCATCATATGTTACAGTGCGGGGATCCCAAACTCACTCAGATCTCATGTAATTCAACAAAGGACTTTTGTTAAATTTCCACAACTCCACAGAAATTTTCTCAAACAGGTATCCGAAAGAGTTTTGGAAATTTGCTCTTCAGTGAGTGACCAAAAAAAAAGAAAAAAATCACAAGACAATTCGGAGTCATTCACTTACTGGAAGAAACTCTTTTCATCTGTAGGTCTGATATCAGTGGAGTGGCATTTTCTATTTGTAAGAGTTTTGCAGTCCTGCACTGCATGAGAAGAAGATGGATGGATCAATGTATGGATGAGTGAATGGCTAATGCTCAATAAAATTTTAATAGTCATTTTGCAGTTATTTTAATAGTATTAAGTCCTTCTAATTGGCGATAAACCTAAATGTCAAAGTTTACTACATCAATGCAATGTTGTGCACAAAATATGAGGCATCTTAAGTCAGCTTACGGCATCTAAATCTGACTGGACGGCTGGACAACACTTACTTTCCAAATGCCTTTAATGGCCAATTAACAGTTGCAACCAAACGCTGATTCTGTTCTCAGTCTGAAGAATGGCTTTATGAATCAGGACTAATTGCACTGTTACGTAAAGATGGATTCTTAAGTTCATTCATATCCTTTGAGCAAATAATTACCAGAGCTTAGAACTCAAGTTAATTATGATCCATTTGTTGTTAGGTTTATAAATTGGTAGCCTGCCTGCAACAATTAAACAGCCCAAAATCTAATTCATCTTGCTAAACCATTTTTTTTTTAAGTTGAAGGGACAATTCATTTAATCTTATTATGAGACTAGACAGCACAACCAACTGCACATTTTTCCACATAGGATTTAACACATATTAGACATGTCAAATCAACATCATTGTCTAATCAGCACCTCAGTAAACAAACAGTGATGAGCCACATAGTGAATAAAAGAAGCGCTGAGAAAATGAGCAAAGGGTGACGGGGTGGC
Source organism: Mormyrus lacerda (assembly GCA_015163995.2). Taxonomy (NCBI): domain Eukaryota; kingdom Metazoa; phylum Chordata; class Actinopteri; order Osteoglossiformes; family Mormyridae; genus Mormyrus; species Mormyrus lacerda. Next base: position 1,374,764 of record JAABNX020000055.1, read on the forward strand.
AGGGTGAGGGGGTGACGGGGTGACGGCTACGCATGAGAGCAGCACCTTATGTTAAAGATACTGGCTGATTTAGCGTCTTCGCTCACACCTGCACTCTGTACTTATATATTTTCCTACATGGAATATGCTAATAGTATATGAAAGAGCAGCATATTATATTATTCCATTACCTAACATATACAACTCAACATTTTGTGACTGTGTTGGAACCAGGGCGGATAGGGGAGGGGCTTGGTTCATCAACCCCGACCCCCCATATAAATAGACCTTTAAATTAATAAGTGTCCCCCCCCCAAAAATTCAAACTCTACCCAGAGCACCCAAGACTGAGTGCTTGAGTTGATGGCCAATTGCTTACAGGACTCACAGTTGCACCAATGCTAAGGATTTCCGCTATGCCTTACGCATAGTGAGCGACCTGCTAATGCCGTTACACTAATTTGCTGTTTTGCGAAAGCACAGCCAGCACCCCTGACTGATACCAGACACACGGTAAATATGCACAACTCGCAAAGGGCAGTGAAACCGCTGACAAATAAACCCAATTCAGCAGCTTTTCATAACATCTCTGAAGCTGCATTACTAATCTCCCAAAGGACATTTCCAGGAGGCGGATTTTCAGCAATTTACTGCACGTAAATTTCGTAATTACTCAGCCCTCCTGGTCATTCTCAAGGCGGACTACAAAAACAGAGAAAAAAACATTGTTAAATGCAAATGAATCTTTAACTGATTTCTAATATATATGCGTATCTTTTCAGAAGGACTTGGAAATGTCAAACATGGTAGCTAGCGTGTGGTGATATGACATGTGTGTGAGATTCACATCAGCAGGTGTATGTAACCATATGTAATAACAATAAGGCATTATATTACAAAGATAGCAGGCTGGGCAGTAATCCGAGATCGATCTGCTTTCCATTACACACCAACGCTTTGGGCCTCAGGGTCTCCGGTTCCGATCCATAAACTTGGATCCCTTGTCAGGCTCATCGGAGTGATGCAGAGGGTCCTAAGAGGCGAGCCGGCTCAAACTACGCGTGGCCTAGACATATGCCTGCCGAAAAAGCCACCACAGCGCCACAGATTGGCCCTCGGAAGGCGAGCGAGCAATAAGCCCTAGGCTAGGCGTTTTAATCGGGCAATTCTGAATAAACGGGAGCTGTAGCGTTTGGGGAGTTTTCTGGATCTCTGGCCTCGGTGAGTGAGGACAGGCTGGGCCCAGGCTGGCATTTATCAGAGCAGGTACCATGCATCAGGCAGTAAAGCAGCAAAGAATTAAGGCCAAACAAAGGATCGATATGGGAGCTACCAGGGTGCATCGATAATAAACCGCTCTGTGCTCTGAATTGAAATACGGTCACTAGAAGGGACCCAGATCGCTTTCTGCATGTTTTTTCACATTACCTTTGTGTGGCTGCGCGTGCACATGCGTGTTTGCGCGTGACATGACCCTCATGCCGAGGTGATATTCGTCCCACACATGATTTACCCTTCCTATCAGGCTAAAGGAAATGGAGTTATTCGAATCGCTGAGTGCTACAAGCAGCAAGTGCCCGTCGAAGCAGGAAATTAACATTCTGTACAGTGAAACCGCAGCCAAATTAAAAATCAAAAAAAGCCCAATAGTCTATAATTAATTATCTGCAGCCAGACGAACTTTCTTCGCAACCAGAAATCTGGAGGAAAAAAAAAAAAAACCCTTAAGCAAAATACTTGAGCTAAGATTCTTGAGTAAACATCGAGTTTAAATGGGTCACGTCTAAATTGTAGGTCTTGTGCTGAGATGTAGGCTGGTTACTGGCGTAATAATGCATCTCCGGTAACGATCATACACCCTATAATGTCACTGCTGAGATCTGACGAGGCATGAGAAAGAAGCAAACAAGCGCCCGTCAGACCAGCACAGGGCGATGAATCCCGTCCGAGGGCATCGTGCGTGTGACTGTTCACGGGGGATGTTGGCTACAGACGCAGAGATGAATAGAGGCCAGTGGGACTCATTACAGCGTGGAAAAAAACAAACACGTGTGTGCAACCTGCGTGCCTGGGATTCGCTTGATGTAGCGCCATGGGATACGAGAGGAAGAATCCCCGATATACACAACCCAGGGCTGGGGGTCAGCTCACGTGTCCTCGCGGCCACCTGACACTGCAGCTCATGCACCTCCTGACCCAGAAGTTTAAAAAACCGAGCCACCATTCCCACAACTATCATATTTTAGCATAAACCCCCCCCCTCCCTGGGATTCTCCAACATACCATCCAAAAGATCAGCTCAATTCATGGTGTCAGAGGTTTAACTGAAAAACGCAGCCCTAAAATGTCAAAGCATACATTAAGCCAGGAAGATGAGGAAGGAGACTCATAGCTCGCTTTCCAGTTGGGTGACGGGCATCAAGCAACTAACAGACAGGCCACATCTCCATCTAGCCAATCAGATGCCAGGAGCTTCCAAGGCTGGGCTACAAAGGTCACACAAGAAGACAACGTGGCAGGAGCGAAGGAGGGGGGGGGGTTCACCTACCGTGGCCCCCGCGTGTGAGGAAGGGCATCCTGTTGATGGCAATGGGAACGGTGCCATGCTTGTTGTGAAAATGGTGAACGTGGTGCGTCGTGCTGAGGCTGGAAGAGACCCGGGCAGCGGTAGCGAGCCCAGGGAGGGTAAGAAACGCCAGGGTCACAGCTAGGCACCACCAGCTGGCCAGGCTAAGGCAGCCCACGCAACGTGGGGGCGGAGCCAATGCCGGAGGCCACGCCCCCAGCATGACGGCCGATGGGGAGCGCGGGGGCCGGCCGGGGGGCCCCGCGGCCCTCAGTTTCACGTGGCAGAAAGATGACATCTCAACAAGTTCCCAAACCCATGATCTCCAGATTCCCGTGAACGATATTCAGGTTAAGGGAGAAAAAAAAACAGAAAGATCCTCCTCCGTTCACGACGATCAAGATCCAGAAAAGATCCAAATCAGGCAAAAAGCAAAAATCCGGAGAAGGAAGAAAAAACGGGGGAAAAAAAACAACAACAAAACACAGAATCCTCAGCGTCGATGTTCCGTTCCAAAATCCCGAAGAAAGTTAAATTAGGACTTCCTTTTGGCTTGGAAGGTTCCTGTTGGAATTCTGCAGAGAAGCCGTCGGGAGTTCTTTTGATTGGGGGGGGGGGAGGGATTATGGACTAGGAAGAAAAAAACTGCGATTGGTTCATCCACTGAAGAAACCAGGGGTGAGCCGTCACCGGTGAAGCCATATGAGATAAGCGATGGACAGAGCTGGGATGAAAGAGGGTTCCGGGGATGGCGTGACTGGTGGCTGGTTCCCTCCTGAACTCCCAGATGTGGTTTCTCTTTAAGCCGGCAGCCCCTCCATCACCGGAGGACAGAAAGTACGCATTTCTGCAGGAGGAGAGAGAATCCAGCACAGGAACCGAGGACGAAAGCTGGGGAAAGCCACGGCAGTCGCCTCAATCCCTTTTGCAGTCGCGTCGTCTCCGAAGGACCGCGAGGAGCGGAATCCGCAGCAGCCTAGCCGCGCCGAAGCAGGGAATTAATAAATAAATAATGTGCGGCTACGCTCGCTCGCACGGATGCGCGGTCCGCCTCCCGATCTTCCCGCTCGCCAGGGATTTTGGGGGAAATGAAAATGACAGAACGGAAGAACAAAGAAGCAAGACTGTACCTCCCAGCCGGCGACTTATGGATGAAGTCTGGCAGGTGCCCACTGGCACTGCATCCCTACAGCCCGTCCCTGTCTCACGCCAGTCCGATGCCGGAGATACTCACTCCGCCAATTTCCAGCTGCTTGTGGGGAAAGACGGCGACTGCATATCTCCCGGAGCTGCGGTGCGGATCTCTGACCTCTTTATCCGGATCGCTGCTGTAAAATTCATGCTAATTAAATTGAGAGCGGGGCGGGCGGGTGAGGCATTTCTCCTTAAATCCTCGACGTGACACCCCCCCAGAGCAGCTGGTGCCAGAAAGGGGGGGGGGGGGGTAGAAAGAGGGGTAAACAAACAGTGGAAGCGAAGGAAGCAGAGGCGCGTGGATGTATTCCGCTCTTTTTGAAAGACCAACTGGAGACTGTGATAGATGACGAGAGAGAGAGGGGGAGAGAGAGAGAGTGAGGGAGAGAGAGAGGGAGAGAGGGAGAGAGCGAGGGCAGGCAAACAGGCGGGTGAGTGCATTGCCGCTCGCAAAAAACACATACGTGCGTGTGAAGCCCACTCTTTAGCCATCACAGAACGACACATGGGGCAGGTACTGGGGGAGGGGGGGGGGGGTAGCTCCAGCGAAAACAGGAACAGGTGAGGTGTGGGGGGAGTTGTGACGATCATCCGCGCCCATCTGCGTGTGACAGGGGACCTTGCACACAGTGGGGAATCACAGCCTGGAATTTGCAGGTGCACTGGGAATCACATTAACCTGGCAACGTGGCCAGGTGACACAAACAGCACCCCCCCAGGATCGAAGGCGGGAATGGTCTCTCCCTGATTTGTGCTGAATAATTTACTCTCAGCCGAAATTAACGAGGAGCCTTTTCTCTCTCATTTGTGTAGTCATGCACTCCTCCGTCACTTCCTCGCTTCCTCGTCTCTCTCTCCCTCTCTTCTTTTATCCTTCGGCTTTCCACTCTTTCCTTTTCCTTATGTCCAAAACGAAACCTCTTAATTTATGACGCCGTTACTTTAAGCCCCCCCCCCATAACATCTTCCTCGTTCACTGGCTCCGGCACTCTGCGTGGGTGGGAGGGAGACAGTGAAGGGGGGAACGTGAGAAGACAGCGGGGCACAGGCATCCTGGTCCATGAGTGGGGTGGGGGGTGGAGCGGGGAGTGGCCGTGGTGGGGAGAGGTGACACGAGATATCGGATAAATCATGGCCGATAGAGATCTCAGCTGGGACTGGCTCACCGCTCAAAAGAATGGACTTGAAAAATGGCCCGGCGGAGGAGAGAGGCAACAGTACCCTTCAGTATGACAGGAGGAGAAGAGTGGGTCATTTCTCACGCACAGAGAGAGGGGGCCTGCTAGTGACTGGATCGGGTCAGCTGAGGAGGTGGACACGGGGTTCTGTAAAACCTTGGTAACGTGGTGCTGCAGCAGAGCGGCCCGCAAGACCGGCGGGGCTCCATGTCTGACGGCTTCTCCTTCTCCAGCGCTCAGAAGAAAGGCAGGGGACCAGCAGCGACAAGAATCTCCACAGACAGCCCCGTCCCTCTCACGGGGTCTGGGGTCCGGGGCCCTACGGGGTCCAGATGAGCAGGCTTATACAGTAAGCGGGCCAGGAGACGGTCTGTGCAAGGAAATCAGAGCTCAAGAAGTTCCTTAAAAAGATTTAAGGAGTAAAATCAGAAAGTAGAGAAGAAGACTGAGTTTGTTTTCATTTGGAAAGGGGCTTTATACCCGTCCGCTTCCCTGCAAGCCAGTGATTAGCCACAAACAACATCCAACTTAAACTCCCTGGCTATCTGTGCCTAATTCCCATGTCCCTGGGGGATAAGCTGACATTAATGCATCCCTCCCACCTCCGTTTTCCTTTTTTCTTCGCAGAGAAAAATATAGTTGCTGTGAATGGCAAATGAATTATTCTTTACTAATCAGGATCAAGGCGATGTTTGCTGTGGCCAGTGCTCAGCGGCGCGGCTGAAACATTCCAAGGGATAAATCGAGAGAGTTACTTCAGCGAGGAAAAAGAAAGGAGGAAAAAAAATCATTTTAAGATGGGTGACGCTATGAGATAGAAAATAGTTCAAAGAAATGAACTCAGCTTCATCTGTTTAGGTACCATGGCCTCCTGGGGGGCTGGATAGCACAGGAACCAGGAGGGGGGCCGCGAGACCCCAGAGTCTCACATTGCAGGAGCCCCCGGCTGGATGCCGCAGAATTTCCAATGCGCTTATGCGCAAAATGTCGCCATTATCTCATCTCCTCATTTGCAGGCAGCCCTATTTTTTTGTAATTTTTTTTTAAAAGCTGCACAAATACAGACAGCACCTGAGAGTCATTTTAAATGATCAGACAAAGCGCTGAAGCAGAAAGTATTAATATGAAGCATAGCTATGAATAAAAGGAGTCATTGTTTACCGTTAGCTCGGTTCATCGTGGAACCCGCTGCCTTCCCGCCAGCCAGCACGCGTGTAATAACACTGGTGAATCAATAATGAAACACGAGACGGCATCTCATTGCCCCCCTGCCCCCCACCCTAAAGCTTCCTGACGACACAGTTACCAGTAGATGTTCGCATTGGTGGTCAACCTACTATCGTCGGAGAGACCCACTCGGACAAGAGAGCTATTTCAAAGGCATTCTGAGGAACAATGGCGGATACCGCTTAGGTGTAGTGACACACGATGACCGCTCATTCCGCACACTTCACGGTCATTCGCAGACATCCGCGGTTTTCCGACGGAAGCGCGCCATCTGCTTTCCAAACGGATATCAAAAGAAAAAAGACAACGGTTAATGTCAGATCTCGTTGACCAAGCAGCCAGCCAGAAGCTGCGGAGTGTGACTCCTGCACCCCCCTCTTGTGAACATTAAGATGAATAAAACATAAAATCCCACCGACTGATGACGATAAAGCACCAGACGAGGGACTATGCATCTGCAAGTCGACTCGCAGGACGCAGAGGAATCCGCTTCAAAATATTCAAGATGTGAGAGGAATCAGGGAACGCAGAGTGGGGGGGGGGGGGCGAGATTATCAGGGCTGGATAATGTCCTTGCAGCTGCCCCCACAGTGCATCCTGGTCACCGTGTCTTCTCGCAATGAAAGGCATGACGTGATCGATCTATTGACCCCACCAGACAGAGCCGCAGGAGCTAAAGGACGTTAGCACGGCTTGTTAGCCCCAGTGCCACACCTACCCGCAAGCCCCTGCCCTGCCTGCTCTTCCCACGGGTGGAGTTATATTCTGAAAATCCAGCATCCGACAGCTCCGCCGATGTCTCTTACTGGCACGACCTCCAAAAAAATAACTTGATACCCTACGAATCAGATGCACCGTAACCGCACCTTGACCACTGTTCATGGGGGATGGGAAAGAGGGACAAATTTATTAATGGGGAGGAAACTGAAGTACATAGTAGCATCCTGCCTGCCCTCTCGGCCATTCATAGACGCGGCGTCCATCATGGCCACCTGTAGAGCAGATCTAGCTTGAAGAGTATACTAGATCAGCGGTCTTCCCCCATCTCCAGGGCACAGACACACACATCTGTAGGTAGCCATCAGCATATAGATCTATGCGGATCTATTGTACCAGAATGATTTGCTGTTGTCATTAGCTATCAGGCCATACCGAATGAACTCACTTCCCCCCAGCTGTAATGCATTGCCTGCCTTATTTTAGGTTTGTGTGGGAACATTCGCGATCGATTCGCTAAACACAGAAGACAAATGTGAAAGGGCCTTGGAAAGTGGCTGACAGGTGTTTAGCGGTGATTCACCACGTCGACGCCGTAGCGTAACACGAGTTACGCTAACAAATTACAATATTAAGAATAAAATAAAACGGTGCCTTCTGCAAAAACGAAGGAACCGCCAGGCCTTCGTTCCCTGGGGCCTTGCCGTGCGCCTTTGCAGAATCAAAAATAAGATTACAGTTGTTCATCAAGGGCTGGCCATTGTCCTGCTGCACCTCCATTAATGCGGCATGCAGAGCAGAAGTATATACAGCATCACAAAGCAGACCGCCCCGGCAACACGGTCAGAATGTTCCGGAAAAACAGACCAGCTTCAGCGGGGAACTCATTCTGGTCATCACACTTAGAGGGGACTAGCATTCTCCTTTTTTTATTGAGGACTTTTACCAGTTTTTCTCAGGAAATATGTAGGGCCGTTGAGGTTAGTGACCAGACCTCAATAAAGCACAGAGCAGAGAAAGCTGAAATCCTGGAAAAGCTAATTGCAGTGCAGTATAAATCTGTACACGGCTCGAGAAATACGTCTGTGTAAACAATGTGCTTTAAAATAGAGTATGACTCACAATTAGAAGCGGAATACAGGACAATTCCATCACGGTTCACACAGTACACTTGCCAAATTCACACTTACTAAATATTTGCATTTTGTTTTTAATAAAATTTCACAGAAAAAACAATTATTATGTCCATTAAAATGTGGAAGAAAAATAAAAAATAAAAAACAAAGGTTTTGATGCGTGACCTTTGCTAAAACATCTATATGCAAAAGGCAGTGCCACCAATGAATTAGTGTTTAAATTATTATTATTATTTGAGCCACAGAGCACCTGTTTTTATAGTATTGATCCTTATTTGCAGCAGAAGCAAACTTGCAGCACTGAAGTTTCCTTCAGACATATTTCTGGAACCTTCTACAGAAATGAGACCCTTATCCACTGTAGGACCTGTGTGCTGCAGAGGTGAGCCAGAAAATAAGACATGGAAACTGATTAGTGCATTTTTTTGTCGAACAAGTGAGTGGTACGCAGAAAGACAGCAATGAACGCAACGCAACTGGCAAGTCGGTGACACCCTGGCGCACAAACCGCTGACAGGCGTCGCTGTGTCATAAACACCTCTCACAGAAAACATATGCTTCAGACTGCGTGTTAAGAACAGACAGCGCGGCATTAAAAGCTTGCTGGTTGTAGCCTATTTACTATGGTACACGGTAAAAACATGGGGAAAACGGCACAGGGGGCGCAGTAAGTTCTGGCGTTACAGCCACACGCTGCCGCTTTTCCTGCGCTCAGGAAGTATACAATGGGTTTCGCATTCGCCTGCAAAAACCAGCAAAAAGATCTTGAAGAAAAAGAATCTTTACAGATAAACATTTTTTCTGGTGCTCCGTCTGAGTTCAGTTTTTGCCTGACTTTTATAAGTCTCTTTTCACTCGCTCTAAGATCAGCGGTAAAAAGACGGACAACAGGCTAATTTATTTCTTAATGCGCTGCACTGTATCTCTCCAGAGTTTTCTGCGCCGCGATCGGAATGAAGAACAGTGTCATTACTGATGAGCGGTACCCATATGACGTCGCGCCTCCAACGAAAGTGCCCAAGGGTGTCGCCATCAACTGTCAGGAATGTGACAGACAGGCACGTCCGCGGTTTGCGAGACCCGGTCTGGGGCGATGCGTTTGGGTACCTACAGCCAAAGCGTTTGGCGGTATCACGCGAGACAAGGGCACAGGATCTGCCGATACGAGCGCGCCCGACGCAGCGATTTGGAGAGAATATCTCCATTATATTAGGTGCTTTTTCTCCTTTTGAAAATGATTTGAAATAAATAAACATGAGACAGAGAGTCATGCCAGGAATGCAGACAGGTTTCTCCTTCATTACAAGCATCCCGCCTTCTGTGTTTATTTTTTATTTTTTTTTGCTTTTCCTCCAGGATCAGAGCGAGGTCTGCACTTACTTGCGCAGACGCTCCTCTTTTCCAAGGGATCTCTTGACTTTTGCATGTCAGGTTGAAACCAGAGGGCCAAGTTTGTCTCCGGGCACAAAGCCCTCCCTCACTACCTCCGCTTTCTAACAGGATTACAGAGGAACATCCTTGTAGGTCATCCGAGATTTATCAAAAAAAAAAAAAAAAAAAAAAACCACATTGTCACACACAAAGGGGGCTTCCTGGCAACGCCTGTCCCTGCACTGTATTTCTCCCCAGCAGATATGGACACGCTCGCCGCTCCACAATATCACCCCCCACCAGACGAGCAGAAACGAATCTCAGACTTTGGGGATTGCCGCTAAGCCCACCAAGGATGCTTTTCTGTGCACTGAAGGCGCATTTATAGCAGATGGGCCAGCGTGCGCTAAGATGGTCAAGCATATTAAACCATGCAAAGCAGGCCATCACTTAAAAAACATATTTGTTGTGTGCTAAGCGCATGCGGATTTATTAGGATACATAATGTTTCACCTGTATTGCATTACTGGATAGCATTTTGCACAGATGGGAATTCTGAATTTGGGTTGCATTTTACATTGATTCGGATGCATTTGCCCTATATTTGGCACTGTTTAGAAGGTTGCATTTGTATTGCATTTCTGGAATAACTGGATGGCAACGTTCGGGCTGCATTTTGCACTGAATATGAGGCTGCATTCCGGCTGTATTTTGCACTGAATATGAGGCTGCATTCCGGCTGTATTTTGCACTGATTATGAGG
>JAABNX020000055.1:1436275-1460575 GCA_015163995.2 Mormyrus lacerda
GTGTGCATGATGTGTGCTTGGCGTGTGCATGGCGTGTGCATGGCGTGTGCATGTTCTTCCCACATGTTTGGATATCTTCCAGCAGTTGATCAACATGCGGGTGACTCTGAATCAGCCTTTCTGTGTAAATGTGTCCCGCATAATGGACTGGCATCCCGTCCAGGGCGTTTCCTACCCCCCCCCCTCCAGTGGCTTTTATTACAAATTGTAGATACATATGATACATGTTATTCTGTCCTAATGATGTCATGATGTATCACAAGACACCCATGCAAAGTGCATTGGGGCGCCTATATTGAAAACCAACCAAACAACTACATAAATAAACAAGCAAACAAACAACAAACCAACCAAATGAACAAATTAATCAATTAATGGTGTGGCACCATAAACCAATAAATCATAAATCAATGATTTATGACCATACTTCACAATTGTCTTTGGTTTAATCTGACTACTGTAATGTCATATTTAACCTCCAGTGCGGATCATTTATATGACTTTAACACCCATACATCCGTATATACATCATTTAACTGAAGCATTTATCAATGTAGGATCCTGGTGAGCCTAGAGACTATTCCAAGAAGCACAGAGGACATCCGGCAGAGATTCCAACCCATCGAAAAAGATTTTCAAATAAAGTTGTTGACACAGTTTGACTCCCATTCAATGACAGTAGGTGAAGTGGTTAGCACTTCAAATGGGAGCATTATTTAGTATTCCGGGAGTCTGAGCGGCTGAGTTTGTTGTCCGTGAAGAGCAGGTTTACAGGGAGCTTACTGCTCCGCCTGAGGGGGGAGCCTCAGCAATTTCAATGTCACCTCATTGTCAGGCCGGGCAATGGGTCTGTAAGAAAGCGATGCGACACCTCCGGCTGCCGGCGCTGCGGACCGCTTCCCGAGGCACCGACCCGCAAACCCGCCTTACCACGCATTTTCTGATCTTCCCCAAACGTAATGCAATCTGCAACAACAGCCCAGCCCGCTGCGTCCAGACGGCTTCCGGAGTTTCAGAAGGTATACGGGGAAGAAACGCTATTAAGTTACACTGCTACATTTACAGCTTTATTCTTTTTTAATACGAAAAAAAAAAAAGGTGTTAGATATATTTCCCTAAAAGAATCCCCGGCAGATATACGACAGTGACACACTCATAATGGGTCACGGTAAATATGTAGATGCATTGGCGGATATAATAGTTCAGCTACGCAATCGAGCCATCAAGGCGCCCGGTATCAAAGGTGCGAGGCGCGGCGCAGCGGCGCGCGAGCTGCGGCATAATGACTGCGGACGGCTTTTCCTCCAGAGACCCGGAGTTACATCCCACCGTTCAATACCTTCTGCTTTTATTATGCTATTTAAAGAAAGTGGCAGCACCGCTGAAAATGAACACCAGGTGTTTGGTTAAAAAGGAAAAAAAATGCTTCAAATTACGAAGGAGATGGGTTTATTAAAGACACCGGGAGCTATTGACGAAAAGGTCTTCTTAATTTCTATAGCCGACAGAATGCACGGGAAAATTATTTCTGAAATGCATCTGACATATCTCGTGCATTTTTAATTTGCCGTTCATGAAGCATAACTGGTGTTTCTGCAGGTGCAAATCCTGTATTCTTCCCTGAGTCCTTTCGTTTACGGCGTAAAGCCGGGCAGCGTCGGGGTAAAATGTGCTGGTGGCCCAGCTTACCCGGCGGGGGGCTGGAAGCATGCCTGTCTCCATCTCACAGGCGACCCGACAAAGACGTCCATGAAAAGCCGAAGAGCCTCGGAGAACGGGAATAGCGCGCAGCCCTTTGCGCCAGAGCGCGTCTGTGTGCTTAAAGCTCAGCGCTGCCAAACTGCCGAGTGTACTTGGAGCGCTCAGCCGGCCTGGGGAGCTCTCCATATGCCCATAATTAGAGGCGGGGCGCGGGTGTCAAGAGATGGAGTTAAAGCCCCTGCTCTCGAGTCAAGACCCAGATCAACCCTGGATAACAAGCCAAAACACACAGACGCACAGGAACACACACACACACCCACACATTCTCCCGCCATTTCCCCCATTACATCAGAGGACAAGAATGAATAGCAGTGAAGTGACAAACAAGCAATGTAGCAATAAATACAATAAATACGTTGGATGGATGGATGTTTTTTTATAAAATTATAAAAATTCATATGGCAATGTCTATATATCATAGTGATTTTAGATTTATTATATTATTAAAATCATTAGCAGCTAATTATAATAAACAAAACACATGAAACTGACACATAAATGATAGATTCCGAGTTCTGGTTGCATACAAAAGGAAGATAATCATTGTTTGCTACTGGTTTCTCCACCACAATATTATACTAAACTGGTAATGTTTCTCCATCATAATAGCTTTGACTATTATCAATTCAAAAGTACTGTCACCACAGGAGAGCATAGCATGGGTGGAGTCAATATAGAGGTAGGAAAAATGCAAGTAAGGGCCATGGACCAATCAGTGACAAGAATGAGCCTGGGAGGTGGGATTTCCAGCTTGATTGGTGACAGCCACCAGTACATCTCAGGAAATACCAATGGGATGTCACTGTCCATGTCACTCATCACCATCCCTGTCACTCATCCTCATTGCGCCTTATGTACTTATGTGGAAAATGCAGTCCTTGTTCTACCCCGGTGTTTCTCAGTCCAGTCCTCTGAGATCACCAGGCAGTCCACGTTTTTGCTCCCTCCAAGCTCCCAGCCAATCCAGAACACTGATTACCTTGTACAGGTGCGCTGAGAGCAGGGAGGGAGCAAAAATGTAGACTGCCTGGGGGTCCCAGAGGACTGGGTTGAGAAACACTGTAATCTATCCAGTGTAACACACACATTCACTTTAAACACCCTTGTCCTGGTGATATTAGTACAGTCAAAATGCATTTAAAATGAAACAAACCACGAAACAGAAATACCTAACGCGGGAATAACACACCTAATCCCATTATTGGGCAATAAAAAGAGGAATTTTAAGCTGATGCCGGACAATAACACTTAACAGAAACACGGGTATTTAAAAAAGGCTACTTCAGGCTTTTAGACATAATTGGGAATGGCATTGCCAAACTGCATAATTAATGCGTAGAGGATTCATCTCCTATTCATACCTATCCGACCGGCACAAAACGGCTGCACTCTCCGTGCCTGCATACATTTCTGCGTAGTTACAAGTGGCTAGTGCTGAGCTGTTGTACACGCGGCTGTCGAACACCCTCGGGTACAAAAAAGGGCCATGATATCTCGTCCCTCTTTCATACAGGAGCCACAGGTGAGAAACTTCAGCAGAATATATTCAATTATCAGGCGAGTAGCTGCTGTCATCCAGAATGAGGAGACTACAAAGGCAATTTACTGAAGAGGACCAAAAAGTCTGTTCTTTCCAGATAATGGGATTGCTTTGAAATAGTAAAAATTACGTTTCCTACTCAGAAAGCCTAATGAATAGTGACAGAGCAATACCCAAACAGTATCCTAAAGTACGCATGTCCAAGGCGGCAGAAACGGCACTATGGAGCGATTCCACACTTAAAACGTGTCTTTGCATAATTAGCCAATTACGTTCCATTTATGTTACAGCTTTGATGCTGCATCTCTGTTACGGGGACGAAAGTACTGCGTGAAAGTGTTTAATTCGTGTTTCCTGGTGAGGAAAAGAAAACATTTATATTCTGCTTCCCAAAACCCTGAGTAGGATCAGGGTTTGGTAGATGGATGGATAGATGATGATGGATGGACGGATGGATGCATATCCCTCTCCTGACGCAGAAAGGTGAAATCTGGATACTTCCCAAACCAATCCTTCTGAGATGACTGTAGTTTCCAAAATGCACTGCAGCTGGACAAAACCCTCATGAGGAATAACTGAGCATGTTAGTTTTGGACATTTTTACAACTCCTCTTACAGGTGATTTAACTCTCACAAAGTAACAATAAGGCATCAGACATATCGGAGGTAATCATACCGTCAGCCAGGAGGCCAGGGCCCGCAAACAGTCCTCAATTTCGCTCCCAGCCAATGCAGAACACCGAGTACCTGGTACAGGTGCATTGGGAGCGAAAATGTGCACTGCCCTCGGGTTGGCAAGCACTAGTGAAGGTACAAAATGCGCACCCACAGTGTGCAATACTGGCGGTATACATACCTCAGCTTCTCCGGCCGGCTCATTTACTGCACTCTTCATGCATCATTTTACGATAGAAAATATTGTGAAGCCCCCCAGTCCTCCATTGATCATCTGAGCTCATTTTGATCTCTTAAGTCATTAAAAATGCATTCTCTGCGCAATTAGTATAGAAATCGCAATTATAATATTTTCCTTTCTTTTTAGAATCACTGCTTCTGGTCAAACCATTAATGCCCTCCGATGTAGTATTTGTGCTATTGTGAGTATTTTTTTAATGTATTATAAAATATTATAAAATCAACTGGAAGCTTATGAATGATTCAAATCATATGGCTGTCAGTCATATTATTCCCGATTTTGCATAATAAATGAAAACAATCAGTCATTTGTTGCATGGACAGCAAGCAGGTCTGCGGTCTCCATCCAAGACTTCCCTTCACATATCACTGTACCCTGGCATCTTTCACGTATACAGTGAGTGCAAAAAATAATAATAATAATAATAACCGAGAATCTGTTGCTGCTTATTAGCAATTTTGGATGGTCTATGAGCAGGTATTCATTAAGAACGGCTCATTAGTCAAAGACTATGATTAAGCTGCTACATTTTGAGACCAGGTGCACAAAGCTTGTGGTGATAATTAATGCTATTACATGGACAAGAATGTAATGAAGATAATGCATCGTATAGATTATTTATACCACGGGTACAATTCCATCAGGAGGATCCTCAGAAAATGAGGATGAATTGAAAAATTAGATAAAATCATAGTCACTGATATCCTGCGTTATCTTCTAAAGATCACGTTAGCAGGAGTGTTGTGATTTTCTGCGCACCTGACTTGGTTAAACCTACTTCAGACTCATAAAATCTGAATATTATATCTGAGTATTGCGCCAGTGGATGCATTATCCACGCGGCCTTATTAAATAACAGCCGCAGTCAGACTTGCTGTCCGTCTTAGACAGTTCAGATGCTTCCCAGACCTCCCACATGCTGGATAATGTCATTATGTTGAAAACCTCCACGTATGTTGAAAACTTCCACGTTCCAGAGGTTAGACCTGTGGTTCCAAGAGCTGCCTAAGAGTATGACAGGGGACTGAGACATCGTCTGATGAACGAGAATGCGCCGTGAGCAGTGAAGACAGGCAGGGAGATGGCAAATGATGATGGGTAGGACCTACAGTAGACAAAATAAACACTGCAGTGCCTCCTGAAAGCCTCTGACCTGAACCTGAGATCTTCCAAGAATTTCACTGGAGAAACTCCAGCCTCATCTGCCCCCCCCCCCTTCCCATGTTGCGAGTTTTGTGGAGTAACAAACAGAAACTCACAGAGGCTTGGCGTTTTAATCTTTGGGAGTCCCTGATAAAATAATCATTGTAGCTGGTGTGTCAATGTCTGCTGCAGGAAAAGTAAAGTAATCTGTTAAGGTGAGCTGAGCAGGATGGCCCCACGACTTTGACGGTTAACCTTTTCGTTAGCGTTCATCTAAGTTCACTCTCATTTCGTTTAGAGGCAAGATTTTCACTTAACACAGGCGTGGAATTCCTGATACTCATACGAGCTGAAGAGTCCTCATACACGCTGAGTGTGAACCACAGTCAAGCAAGAAACAAACTGCGACTAAACCAACCCCGCATAGACCTACGTGTCCAAAGTGGCGAGCAAAGTTCCAAAACTCACTCAGTGCACTGGATACATTTCAGAAAAATTTTGTGGACTAAGTGAATTCTGGAAATTTAACGTTAAGTTCTTAGTTGGATTACATTGGCGGTCTCAACTCACACGCAACAACAAACGGACTGAGTGAGTTTCGGATTTTTACTCTTCAGTTATGTTGTAAGAAACAACAGCGATCTTACTCAACAGATCTAAGAGGGAATTAGCATTGTCTGTCCGCCGTCCGTGTTTGAGACCATGGGGCACAGATGGACTCAACATCGTAAGGAATTCTGGGAGCCCCCAATGGATGCTTAGTTTACAACTTTACCGGTTTTAGGTTATTACGGCATTCGTCACTCGGAAACCCAACAAAAAAGAAGATAATACGGCGGACACGGCCTACCTTTGAGGTCCAGGTTGCGGGCTCCGTTGGAGTGCTGCGTCACGGTGCGGGAGTCGATCTTGAGAGTGTGCACGTTGTTGCCGTCCCGGGATACCACCACACTGTGCCACTGGTTGTCGTTGAGCTGCTTTTCTGAGTTGCCCTTCATGAGTGAAGGCCCATTGCCCAAGTCAAAGACATAGTGGATATACCTGTAGGAGAGCAGAGCATTGTGGAGCAGTCTGAGTACGGCGATGGTAAAGCGTCATCACGCAACAGACGTCACAAATCCAGCTATTTGAGAGCTGACTTGTGAGATCAAACAGAAAGCAGAAAACCCTACGACCTATGCGGTATTACATCAATGCTATATATTATATACACACTATATTATACACTATAGACAGTGTGTGAATATTTATTAGTAGGGATAGACTTATCACCGATGAAGAAATCATTTCCAAGAAAGATTACTTAGTCTTTGAGTAAATGAAGGTCTTTCAAAGGTTGCCGTCTTTCAGCTTAGGAGTCTTTTAAAAAGCACGGCACACAACAGACATTGTTTTCAATATATAAAATTTGTCCTGCCCATTCCGCGCCTGTCAACGGAGCGGCACACGCCCGACGACTTTACTTGATGACTGACGTGAGCCGAGGCGTCTACAGGCGAACCACGTAAGCCCGGCAGACAAAGAGACCGGCTTCATTCGGGTCAGAACAATTTAGTCCAGGTCTCTGTGCTGAAAATGCCATTAATGAGTAGAAAAAGTAGCACATTACACATTCAGTTCTGAGGGTCCGGGGTTACAGGATGTCTTCCACTCTTTAATTCCTTGTGACTGCAGCAAATTTTTGGATGATATGGGATAGATTTTTTTTTTTAATCTGAACCTCACCAGCCCCAAATCCACTGCCCTTTTCTTCTGAAACAGGCATTTTTCCCTCCAATTTAAGAATATCTAGAACTGAACAAAAGGCCTCAGATCGCCCTGGGCTCACAGGATTACATTACTCCTCATTATAGGATATGATTTATTGCGCTAGAGTGCTTATTTACTCATTTAATTTCTGCATGCTATTTACTGTGTATTGACAGATCACCCTTTCGTAATTTTTTGCCCAGCACTGTTGTGCGAATTGTGAGCGATGCCCATAATGACATTTCACTAAGCCCTAGTGCATTGTACACTCATAACACCCCCAAAAATGGCCAAAAAAGCATGTGGTGCTGAACTACCACCCAATACAGCTCAGACCCAAGGACTTCTCATCCATGGAAATACTCCAGGTCTGAATTTATATCGCTGGCTGAAAAATCTCAGGTATAACCTCCTTCACAAAATATTCTGTTTATTTTTAACTGACCTAGCCTCAAAAAGCCTCCCCCCACCCCCCAAAAGTTCACCTCTAACAGACTCAGATCAAATATTTACAGTAAAAGGATGTTTGCAATGTGTAGGTGCCTCATTATTCTGCACAAAAACATCTGCTATATAAATGAACAGACACAGACAGACAGACAGACAGACAGGATAACAGACACAGACAGACAGACGAACAAAGACACAGACAGAGTCAGATGGACAATCAGTCAGTCAGTCAGACAGACAGACACAGACAGACAGACGACATTAGGCTATGATAAACGGCCGTGAGGAAGTTCTGCCCACCCCTTGACCAGTTCCACCACGATGAAATCACTGCCGTCTCCGCTGTTGAAGAGCAGCAGGCCGTCGGAGGTCGTGGTCTTAAACTGGAAGAAGAGGTGCATGGAGGCGTAGGCCTGCAAGGTGGCCAGCGCCAGGTAGCTGGCCTTGTTCCGGAATGTGACGGGGTCGGCGATGATGTGCCGCATGCCAAAGCGGGCATTCAGCTCGCAGTAGGAGATGTCCCCGTTCTTGCACTGGTCCAGGTAGGGCACCCCGTTGAAGGAGAGCCCCTGGAGGTGCCCGATAAAGTTGGACGGCACCACAGAGATAAAGCGGCGTTCTGTCATGATGCCCGTCTCGATGTTGTGGAACTCCAGTTGCGTGTGCGCACCGGTCATTTGGCCTGTGGAGGGGTGGTGGTGGTGGTGGGGGGGGGGTTAGCCAGAACGACTGTTGCCATGGCAGCACGATTCCCCACCCAGAGTTCATTCAGACATGAAATGGTTGTTCTTGCAGGCCGCCCATAGATTTGGCCCATCATGCATTACGACCCAACCACACAAACCGCCTCAGTCTCAGCCTTATAGATCAATAAGCAAGTCAGCTTCAGCTGGCGGTAAACCTGCCCGCATCTCGCGGCTGGAATCGACACGTGTTGATTGGATGCCCCGCCCCCGCCGCCCCGAGGTGTCCGCGCGTCGCATCCTCACCTTCCACGGTGACGTTGTCCACTGAGAGCTGCAGGCTCTTGCCGCGACGCACCACCTTCACCGAGTGCCACTCGTTGTCGTTGAGCTTCTGTCCTGCGAACAGCGTCTCCGGTCCCTTGCCTGCGAGAGGGAGACGGGGGTCAGAGGCCGCAGTGAGCACCCGCCTGCGGTGGAGCCGCACCTACCGTCTCCCGGGGTGGGGGGGACCCGTGCACGAGCATCAGACACGCCAGTGCTCAGCCATGATACGCCCAGACACACACACACACGTACATATACATGCATGTCTTTGGACAAACACATACATACATGTCTTTGGAGGTACACACACCTTTGGATACACATATTATTGGGACACATGCATACAGGGGGACCCTTCACACACACATGCCTTTCGGCACACACACAGAGGCGTGTCCTTTGACAGACACACACACACACACACACACGCACACACACACACGTTCCTGGTGTTTTCTCCAGTTGCCCCCTCCATAACCGCACTTATTCATATGCGCCGCTATCGGCTCTCTATTTCACCACATAGCCGTGTCGATATCACATTTCCAACATGGTCGAGACCTTGGAGACTGATCCCTGCCGTCAGATAGATGATGACCTTCAGCAGAAGCCCACAGCCTGAATTATCATCTGCTGCTGGAAACCTCACGGCCGGCTCCCGGAGAGACCACCGGCCTCAGGCTTTATTTTATTTTTTTTCTATTTCCGTGGGTTTTCGCTTGACACTGTTGACACTAGAAAGGCAGGCGGATTACCAAGGCGAAGCAGACTGTCGCAGAAGTACGATTTACAGCAGCATTCACATACTGTACAGTGTCCTAGCATACAGTCTCCCCTCCTTGGCCTGAACGAAGGCGTTACCATGTGAATGTTTAATTACGATGTCAGGAGTGACAGACTATTCAGCTGCTGAATACTGTGATCTCTTAATAGGTCTAACAATGCAGCGCTCTTAACTGTGAAATCAAAATCTATTTATCGCACATTTCTACTCAGTCCAATTCCATATCACACACGTATCAGTATGTTCGCACTTATAAGGTGGTTAACTCTCTCTCTTATCCCTTAATGTCCAGGGACCTGTGTCATGAGGCAGGATTTCTTGCTTAGCCAGATAATTTACCATTTAAGGTAGTCTGGGCTAAATGCAAGTGAACAAAAATAAAAATGCATTTAGCCCAGACCACCTTAAATCCAACAAAGTATTCAGTTAAGCAAGAAAACAGGCCCCAAGTCTTAACTGTCATATTTATATTTGTATGTCTTATTTATATCTCTCAAATGTTGATGCCTTAATGTTCCACATCAAGATTTCTCAGTTAGCTGGGTTAACTTGAGCTAGAAGTCAGGATCGTCCAATAAGAGTTTAGGTAAGAAGCATTCCTATTGGACGATCATGATTTCTAGGTTAAGTTAACCCAGCTAACTGAGAAATCCTGATTCGTGGAACACCCCCCCAGGTCTTAAAATGTCATATTGATCTCTGGATACTTATTTCTTATTATTTACCTGCATTTGTGCTATGCTCGACACGAGCGAAATTTCACCTCCGCGCATTGCACACGCATCATGTCCCTGAAGCTGATGACAGAGAAATGTAGGCTTAGACCCAGCGTCGGTATTAAGGAAGACTTTGTGTTCCTTGATGTTAAATGTACCCTGTCCCATGGCAGTGTAGGACTGGGGGGGGGGGGTCACATGTGCCTCATTTTGTCCAATGTTTTCCCATAATTACTGAGGATCTTGTAGCCAAATTTCAGCTGTTCTAATGTCCACGCACTGACCTCTGACCTCACTGGACATTCATCCCTTTCCAAGCAACAAATGCGATACATCAAAGGGGAAGCAGTCAGACCAACGCAGGCAGCAAACGGCGCAGTCTGGCCTACAATCACACACCCCACCCTCCCGCCGGCATGTTGGACACGCGGCATTGCTGCAGCACACGACGCTACCACACCGCGCCCTTCTCATCTTGCCGGCACGGGGGTTGCTGGGAAATTTCCCGGTTGAAAATTGTCAAGGTCAAAAGGTTATCCATGTGAGCATCAGTGCGACGCCGATGCCCGGAGTGCATCTAGATTTCTGCTATTATAAAGAAAGCTACTATTCTACCTCACTCCACCTCAAGCACGTCTATATTACATAGTACTGGAGTAGCAGGTTTTCTGAAAAGATACCAATCGTCATGTGATCCAGACTGCGGTGGTCTGATAATTTAAACACCTAGCGTGTCTAGTCTGAGCAGCTAAACTTTATTTCTGAACAGAAGTATTACTCTCCTAATCGACTCGGCTACCGTACCAATTAACCCTCTGTGTTATCAGAAGCTGTTATGCACAAGAAATGACAGAAAGCCAAGGTTGTTAATGTTGCTAAACTCGTTTTTTGTTATTACACGCAAGTACAAATGTTCTTTCCCTCCGAACAAGCTGTATAAGTTACATGGTGTAAGAACAAGATACACTGTATTACAGCTTCTGGGAGCAAAGACTGTTTTTTTGCAAGGAAGCAAAGACTGTACTTGACAAGCACTAAACGCGCATGTTTTCTATTCGGTAAGATTTCGGGAAAGCAGGCCCCCCCCGAGGCATACGGTTATTAAACGATTTTTGTGATCTTCCAGCAAAATCACCCTGGAGCTCCATAAAACAAACGGCATTTTGGCAAATCGAGCTAGATGTGAGAGGCTGTTTTTCCAAACGTGCACGCCAATTTATTTATGCTACGTACAGCAAGAGACTGAAAAATAATTAGCAGAAATTATGCTAACTAATAAATAACAAAACATCACATAACGGCTAATTGCTGGATCAATTGCTTAAAGTAAAACAAGTTTTTTTTTTACAATTGTAATACATATTACAGGAGTATTGCTCCAGTAGGATTCCTAAGGTTTGTATATAAAATATAGGGGGTGGGATTGACTGCCAGTTTCTGCACAGGACAGTTTCACAGGTGAAGATTTCTCTACTAAAACACAATGAAGGAAGGTTCCTTAGAAAAACAAGAAAAATTTGTTGGGTAATTATAGTTAAAATCGGACTTTGACTGATTCACTTTCTTGTAGATCAAACGAATTAAAGTCGAGTCAAACACCAAGTGGCTTGGGTGGCATTAAAATTCATTCAATGAAGCCATTCCAGGCCCTTAATGTACTGGCTACAAAGTCTGGAATAATTTGTGCAAAAAATGAGTGTCGTTATCATCATGAATTCTACTTGTCTAAGTAAATCTGTCCCAGAGGTGATTTAAGATTCAAGGCAAGATTGAACAAACAAAAATATTAACTCAGCTGGAAGGAAATAATGTCTGTAATTTCAGTCATATCACAATATTTGCTATTCAGCTTCTCCTTTGCATATTTTTTCTGGGTTTTAAAAGGTCTAATTAGACTAAAACCGCAGGAGTAATGCAACAATACCAGAATGAATTTTATCAGCAAAGTATTCTTTATAGTATTATATTTAATAATCTGGATGCAAGCCCAGAAACTCATAGGTACGGTGGAAAAGCAAAACGTTTTTGGTGGCGTCCATCACTTTGCATTATGTGTTCATCAAAACTCACATAATTAGATAGCCTCATTAAACAAAGAATGGTGCTAGTTAAAACAACCGACAGCTTTGAAAGAAGATGATAATAATTGGTTAGCACTTAAACACTCTATTAAACAATAAATTAAAAAAAGCAAAAATTTCGCTAGCTAAAAACACCCTGCCACCTCAGACTTGGGTGTGAACGACCCAGCCTGCGGGGGGCGACAGGAAGCTTCCCTCACGAGCGCGGCCAAGCCTATCAGAGCTCGGCAGCCGCATCCTTCCGCCCCGTCTGTCCAATCACGGCTTTGTCCTCACCTTCCTGTTCCCCTCGCGAGCCAGTACTACTCCCACCATGAGACAGGAAGATGAGAGCTATTCGAAGTGGCCGACAAGGACGCACTGTGATACAGGTGATGTCCAATGACATCAATGCACCACTAATCAGCTCCGACTGGGTTTCGCGGCTTTTAGGCAGCAGAGACATTGGGGCCCGATTCACTAACGGAAGCATCTTTTTCGTTGACGTATTTCATCGACCACGTTAACCACCTTGCCGCAATTATGATTGCACATTCACAAACAGACACAAATACGCAGGTACCGATATCCCTACCGACTAAGATGCGAGTTTTTCCAATTGTCTGAAGGTCTCTAACCATTAATTGAAGCGTAATTTTAAAGGAGCCCCAGGTAGCGGGTTATTTTGCTGCCGTGTACATTTTACAAACATCTGATGTTGGCCGACATTCTTGGACTAGGTGATTGTTGGCGCAAATTCCTCAGCAGTGAGGCATGAACTTACTTGCTAATCCATTTCTTACCATTAAACATCCTAAACATAACCTCACTGGGTTAGAGATAGGGGCCAGGCATGAAGAGGGGTTTTAGGAGCGTGGAGGGAGACGTCACTGCAGCCTTGGAGGAGCAGACGGGCAGGGTCGCTCGCCCCGCATGCGCTGAGTCAACATTCACACTTCGCCAGGATGCTGCCTGCCCAGGACATTTCATGCTGTGACCGGCAGGGCGGCGGGGCGGGCCATCCGTTTGACCTGGGACCTCTACAACCATCTGTGCCCTCTCTTGGCGGAACACCAGCCCCGCCCCTCACCCTCCCCCCGCAACCGGTCACGTTCCACAACTGCACAGCCCTCCCCCCGGCCCCCTCTGGGGGGGCACACCGGCTCGGTGAGCGCTGAGACAAACAGATGGGTGTTTTCGAGATTACATCACGATGGAGCATAAGACGGCATCGCACCCCGCTGACACCGAGATGACACAACAGACGGATGCGGAGGGCGTGTTCTGAACCCCCGAAAACAACCCCGCCTCGCAGCCACCATGCAAGAATTCACACGTCTCCCCATGCGAAACCTCTCTCATACTCAGGTGCCTCCATCTCCGTCATCCCTCCCGTCGTAGGTTCAATGTCCCTTTCCGGAAGCGTCTCCCAGTCATCGCCGGGGCTCCTGCCCTGACAGCGAATGTTAAGGTGGGCGGACGGGTGGTACGGACCCCCTCTCCGCCTGCCACGCTGGCGGAGCGGGAATGTGCCGGCATAACCATGAATCTGGGAGGCCAGATACCACCATGAAAAAATAATAGAGCAGAAATCGTATTAATGCTGTGGGGTTTCCTGGGAACACGTAATAAATAACAGGCGCAAATAAAGGTAATCTAAAATTAGCAAATGACTTCGAGGCAAGCAAAGCATGAAAAAGGCAGGGTAAGGGTGTGCTATTTATAGATACAGTATTGCCAACACTGGCTCATTATTCACTGAAAGCAGAAAAGAAAATCAGACAAATGCGCAAAGATTCAAGTCCCAGAACGATTTGTTAGACATTAGATTATAATTTCTGTATTGCTTTGAACCAATGAATCAAATAATCCTGTGAGAATACAAATTATATAAATTAAATACACGCAGTATATAAAACATACTAAATATATATATAAAAAAACATGACTCCCGTTACTCTGTCTTAGGTCTGGGATGGGCTCCGGACCCTGAATAGAACAAGTGGGTAGAGAAATGGATAGATGGATGGATCTCTGTTACTTTATAACATATCTGTTGTTATGTTCGGATACAATTTTGCACTATCACAAGAAAATTACTTCTAGGAGACACAGTATGATTGAGTATCATTGTAGTAAAGCTACATTATTCTTGTTAGATTCAGAATGACCCTAACAGGCTAACATTTTTTAAAAACTTCATGCAAGGATGAGTGCTGATTCCAAAATATGCTACAAATTTCAAACTAAAAAAAAAAGAAATTAATTAAAATTGAAAACCTTGGTAGCAGGATTCCACGTGACTTACGGCCGTTTTATTGGAAGTGAGCTGGCGTGCAATAGCCTCAAAAATATTTACACAGAAGCCATCTGGTGACGCGGCGTGGGCCAAGAAGCACGCAGCGGGCAGGACGGACGGAGAAAAAGGGGGGGCTGCCGTCAGCCTGGCTCCGCGTTCGCACCCCATTAACGTGCTGACCGTCCTGAAGCTTGATCGACGGCTGGGCCAGGAGTTATCGTTTCAATCCACTCGTGGGTTCTACGGGGGTCCTGCTACGCTTAAAAACGCCAAGTTAGGTAGCTTTAATTTGCTAAAATGGCAAAAAAATTCGATAAAACAAGCAGCTTATCAACGCACAGTATTGACTTTCGAAAATGACGCCTCTCTTTTGAGGTCTTGCTAGGCCTTCCACCTGCCCGGGAAATGTGTGCATCCCATCCACTTGGCTCTGCTGGCAGAAATGCAAATAGCCATGCGACAGGCCTGCACTGGATTCAGGCGTAGCTAAAACTCATCATGCATTTTAATGCGAGTTTTGCAGACATGGCATATATGGGAAAATGGTACGCGATTTTCCAGGAAGCCCTTTTGAGACAGATCCATTCAAAATTCCCGAAACAGGCATTTCATTTACTTTAATGACATCAAGAAGAAAAAAAATATAAATAAATTGCTTTTCTTAAATAAGGACACAAAATAAGGTCAAGGGTGCTCAAGAAATTTCATGAGGTACCTGATACATTATGCATCCAGGCATTTTTCTGCTATTTAAGACAGAGGACATAAGATGATTTGAGCTGCAATATCACGGCCTTCCAACTTGATTAACATCACGCCGAGTTTACGTTGATATCACTTTCTCCTGTCATGCGATATCATATTTATCATCAGAAGCTCTTACGTGGCCCCTATCTTGATATCTAATTAAGACACTCGGAGAAAGGTCGCCTCGCAGTCCCATAAAGCCTCATCTGGAAGCTCTATCCACTCATGAAAGCATCTTTTTCGGTAAGATGAAAAGCCCATAACGATAAGTAGATGTGAGATAGGTGTATCTCGGCTTCCGGATGGATCTCAATTTTCTTCCCCTGTGCAAGAGGGCAGCTTGGCCTAAGCTAACGGACCGGGTGACATTCAGCCGAGGAAGCCCCACAAGCTTCGGCTATAAGGCGGCCACATCCGTCACACCTCTGCTGTGGATGATGCAGATGTGTGACCCTCAAGTCTTTATCAAGAAGCAGAAGTGTATCCCTGTGGATTCTAAGGCGGTTTTTTAAAGGATATCTGGCAAGTATTTGGTACAGAAATGTCACGTTTTTCAGCCAAGTTCTATCTAAACACGTACAACTTTTCAGATACTATTGTCTAAATTACACTAAGCACATAAATATACAGCAACTATCCGTTAAGACATAGAAGACAAGCAGTGAAAAGTTATAGCATATGCAATTGTGGAGCTAAAAGCTAAAAGGCTTACGATAATGCATTTTATTAGTTTACCCGTTTCACTGCATTTTCACTGGAAGAGTGGGATTAAGCTTTGGGATTGTGTGTTGTTCACACTGGGAGAGGCCTTTATGGTAACTATGATCAGGAGGCAAGAAAATCTCTGAGGCCTTAGGGCTTAGACAGAACTGAGGCGATTTCAACACCAACGTGAGAACTTCCTGCGGGTATTCAAATCTATAGGCTGATAGTATAAGGTAACGCTTTACATTACGTGCACCTTCATAATGCATTTACAGAACATTCACTGCCCCTTCATAACATAGCTTGAAATACTGATTTTGTGTGTGGCACACACCTCAAATTTTATTATTAATGTGGAAATTTCTTATTCTGTTATTTTTCCAAGGGTTCCTTGTGGGGGAAACCTTCAGAGAAATTGGCAGTTACTGAATAAAGAGGGATGTGCTGAAGTTCCTCCAAAGAAATTAAAAGCACAGCTTTGTTAAGCGGGAGGATAGCTAAGAAGCGCTCTGCATTAGCAGACCTGATTTCTGTAGTGGCTCTGAACGCCGACCGCACTGGCTCTCTGAACGCCGGCTGCACTGGCTCTCTGAAATCTGGCCGCACTGGCTCTCTGAACGCCGGCCGCACTGGCTCCGCTGCTAATGTTCTCTCTCCATTTCACTGCACATCTTTCTCTCTCGTCTTTTTCCCAGCTTACATCAGCAGCTTTTGATTTTGAGTAAAAAAAAAAAAAAAAAAAAAAAAAAATATGTGAGTCTTTTGTTCAGGCACATGGTTACCTGCTATAAATAGCGACAGGAAGATCTTAACCCTTTCAGTAGTGGCTAGGCTTGTGTGCAAAAAGCCTGCTCCCAAATCTGCCACAACGCTTTGCCTTTTTTTTGATTGATATATACATTTTCACCAAAAATTTTCTACAAATGTTTTGGGAAAGACCCCCACTGGCAAAAAGAAATGGTAGATTATAAGTCAGTAAGAAGCCGTCTTGTGTTTATGGAGTTTTATAACTTGATTGATTCATTGGGGTAATTTCATTTCGAGAAGTTTGCCACCATGAGCGGCGACTGCATAAGCAACCAGACACATTATACAACCCATAACAAACCCAGAAAACATCCCACAAACTCCCCGTCGTCGTACCACTGACACAGGCAAAGCAGAGACAGGAGCGGTAGCATTGCATATGGTGACTCCTTTTGCTGCAAATTACTATCAGACACTGTATTTAAAATAATTAAAGCCTCATAGAACATTTTAGGATTTTAGTGAGGGTTTATTTGTCCACTGACTGACTTACGCATTGCAGAGCGCCCAGGAAAACATACTCTAACGCAGTGATTCCCAACCCAGTCCTCGGGGAACCCTGGACAGTCCATGTTTTTGCTCCCTCCCAACTCCCAGCCAATCAGGAACACCGAATACCTGGTACAGGTGCGCTGGGAGCTGAAAGGAAGCAAAATGTGGACTGTCCGGGGTTATCCCGAGGATTGGGTTAGGAATCACTGCTCTAATGAACCAACTTTACTTGGTTCTTTCATTTTTAACAGCTACGGTGCCCATTACAAAATCAGGGGCAGGTTATGCTGCCCACACAGGGCGATGGGGACAGACGTGTCTCTTTAAGACCATCACGGTAGCTGGGGGGGGGGGGTCGCTGTCCCTGTGATCGGGGGTTACCGGCCTGCTTTTGCTGCTCAGCTCTGTGGGACAGTTTGCTTGGTCTCTGCGTGTTTCCTCCAAAAGCCCAGAGACATGTAGTGAGGGTAACTGGTGTCTCTAAGCTGCCTGTAAAATGTGTGTGTGTGTACGTGTGTCTGTGTGCGCGTACCTTTGTATGTACATTAGTAATACAATCAGGTTTTTAATAACAAAGCCTGTGCACATCTGAGGACTCCATACATTAAGGCAGCATCGTGAAACACTGCACTAGCAATAGGCCTATTCGCTACGTCTGTACTGCCCTTGACTGACTAAAGACACAGGAATGGCAGCATAATTCCAACGGAGCAACTGCTCTGTCATTAGCTTAGCCGCAGTTTAGAGTTCAAACTGAGTTTAAACCTGAACCAATCCCCATGGCCCCCGAATCTCCACCGCAGGGCCCTCTGAGCCAGCAGCAGAACAGCCGCCATTCAAACCGAACGCATCTGTCGTCCCATCAGAAAGCCGAAAGCCAGGCGGCGGCCACCCTTCCTGCGGCTTCGTTTTAAACCTGCCCTGCACATTGTTTACCTGCAGTTTAAGGAGAAACGGCCATGCGATAAAATGTCCCCACGAGACACTAGTAACCCATTTAATACTCTTTCCATCTGTCGCTATTGCATTAGAAAAGCAACTGTGCTGAATCCTTTAACCAAACGCATGTGTAATTGCATGGCATGGCTTACGCAGGCCGCATTTAATGCGAGAAAAGCATGTTCTGTTAACCTTTAAGAACTACCTAGAGCCCTGTGTTCCAGGAAATCTGCCTGCCCGAATGCCTTTAAAGTTGCACTTTGTGCTGATTTGATCAGTCGCCTTATTTGCTACTTTGTTGTTTGAAAGTCACTGGGTAGCTCCCACTCCAGTCCCGCTTTCACTGGAAGATTCCCATCGATTGTGCCTGTTAACTAAAACCACAACCGGCTGCAACAGACACATCTTCCCAGGTACGTGGCAGAGATAAGCTATTGAAAATGACTGGCAGTCATCACTCAATGGAATGCCATGACTGCAATATCACCCCCATCAGGTCCCCCTGTGTATGTGCAAGCTCCTTCTCCTGAGACAGTCAAACCACTTTTTAACACTCAAACTTTCGGTTTTAATATTGTTTTCAGTTCTCTTTTGAAATCTAATTTAGGATGAGTTGTTTCCAGTATGAAAGCAACAAATATAATTCTGTTCAGGTTTTTTATATATTTTAGTATTATATTTAATATTATTTCTAGAGATAAATACAGACAGCGCATTATGTACTAATATCCTCAAAAATGTCCGCAAGACATTAATGGCCATAATAGGAAGTATATTTATAGCTTTTGTTTACATAACAAGTGTTTTGGGGGGTTTTGAGTATCTTATTTTATTTTAGCTGTGATGGATCGGGACCCCGTCCTGGGTAATTCCCCGCCTTGTGTCCCGAGCTTCTGGGATAGGCTCCAGACCCCTCTCCAACCTTCCATAGCTGGATGGATGGAATTCATTTCACTTTACAAAAATGTTTTCTAATAGCTTTAGATTTCATTAGTGGGGATCATCCCGGAACGGCACAAGCGACAGCAATGTTACTGGCTCGCGGAGTCAAAGGTCAGGCAGCCAGAGAGACCCATCAATACACAAGCTGTCCTCTCAGAGAAGCAGAGGGCTTCCCTGTGGCTTTCGTGAAACTGTAACTCGAGGCGAAATACGATCGGAATAAAGCTCTACTTTGTACTTTAATGCAGGAGAACCGGATCGTTAGAGAATGGGCTATTTGTATTACATTTTGAACGTGCTATTAATAATAAATTTGAAAAAATGTAACGTGCCATGAAGAAATCTATGAATAATAAAATACGGTTCAGTTTTATTTTGTTTTGGGGAATTTTAATACCGTGATACATCCAGTCATATCATGTTAAAATGCCAGTTTAGCCAAAGTCCAGTTACTTTTCACAGCACCAGTAGGGTTATGAAGTAGGGTTTACCGTGTGATAAAATCCTATTATGAACCATTTAGCTGAACCAGTTTTAGACTGGGGTTAAAACACAGCTGCCTAAGAATAGAGCCATTGTTCTATTATGTCTAATTGTTTCATTTGTTCTTGTTGCATTTGGCTATTAAATGCATCATTTTTTAGACATTTCCTCATTCTTTCTCATAAGTCAATACTTATGTCCTCAGCGATGGCTATCAGTTTTGCAGTAATACCCACTCGCTGCATTTTCAGGGCATAAACGTGCTCCAGAGCGCAACAGGCGATCGAATATTCTCATGAGTTCAATAGCAGATAGAACTTAAGGGGATAAAAGAAGGCAGAATGTTCTTGTGCGTTCAGCAAAAAGCAAGAACGTTCTTAAGGGTATAAAGGAAGACAGGATGTGCTCATGACACACTAGGAAATGTTCTAGTGGGTTCTTCAGAAAGTTCTTAAGAGTATGAGATGACAGAATGTCCTTACAAGTTCAGCAAAAGATAGAATGTATGTTCTTAAGGATCCACTAGGAGACACAAGCAGAAGATAGGTATGGTGGAAGTTATCATTTTCTTCTTAGATCAAAGAGCAGAGCCAATGTTCAAATTAAAAAAAAAATCCCCAGGGAGAAAAAGTAGGGAAGTCAAACAGAACCGCAGGCAAACAAGGCAGCCAATCAGGACGCATCTTAAGCTACGCATCTTGGGAAGTGATGTCTACCTGTGGTAAAGGACAGGGACTCGTGACCTCCCAGGGGGCTTCTTTCTATTGTACCCTTCAGCGAAGTGTCAAAAACCAAATAGCTGAAATAAAATATAAAGATCTTTAAATAGGTCAAATTAGCTGACCCGTTTTATGAAAAAAGGACTGGCCCCAGAGTTAAATAATAGTAATAATTCAATATAGTGAAGACCTTTGTCCCGTATTGCAATTGAAACGGCAGCTAAGTAAGAGGAGGGTGTGCATGAAAGGTCAGACGTTAATTAAAAAAGAGCCGCCCAGCGTTGATGCGTCTCCCTCCCGCCGCCTCTGATCTTTGCTCCAGATCCTCAAGAACAAAGGAGGCTCCTGAAAAACAAAGTTTGGCCCCTGGAGTAAATCACAGGCCCCTGGAGTAAATCACAGGCCGCTGATGCAGGTATGGGCCCACCGAGAAGGCGGGGGGGCGATCGCAATGGCGACCGGCCCGTCATGTTTCCGTGCAATGGAACGCTGCCACCTTAATCCTCCTGACAGCCATCCGCCGTAGCCACGGAAACGGACACAAAGAGGTCACCACGGGAAGCCCATTTAGCCAGTTAGCGTAGCTCAGCCAGGCCGCCGGTGCCAGACACAGACCAGTCTAGGTAGATTTCTGGGCTCTCATTGGCGGCTACTGCTGTCCCAGTCCGTAGCCGCCCCCGATGTGCGCTGTACTGCTGTCTGCGTGCTGAATACTCAATAATAACACTAGTTATTCAAGCTACATTAAATTTCAATACATTTCATACCCTGACCACCATCACAGGAGACTCCCAAACCACCACCCTTAATGTATATGCAGATATATAGACGTACAGTCAGGGCTGGTCCAACCCTTTAGGGAGCGCTTAGCAAAATCTAATTAACTGAGTTGTCATTTGTCATCTATCCTCCCTATTCTGACAGGCTGATTGGATGGGGCGCCCCCTGGTGGCCGCTGGACCCTACTAAACCATTTACTTTGTTTATTCCTTGGGCTGTCCCTCCCCAGAGTTCAGGGGGGTTCTGTGTGGGTGGAGAGGCTGCATGTCCTCCTTGTCTTGTGGGGGGGGGGGGATCATCATGCAGTTAGGATTATTATTATCTCTAAAATGCCAAATAGCGTGTGTAAGTGTGTATCTGCCCTGTGTTGCCTAGCAAAAGCTTCAGGCAGAATTACATGCATGGCTGCATATTTCACAGCATCGGATTAGAATTCCATTACTATACAACCATTTTATGATGGAAAAAAATCTCCTGACGAATAAGGAGTGAGAAAATGAGCAATGAATCATTGATGTTTAAAGTGGGATAAGCTCTGTAAAGCCAAAAGATACTGGCCACTAGAAGACAGTAGCGATCCTCAGGTTTGTCTGCATACGCAAGTCCCCATCAGTGGCTGCAAAAGTAACGCAATCAAGAGCTTAAACACTTTGGCTGTTATAATACATTTCTCCCTTAGTTCAGAAGAACAATAAAACACTATTGAGTTGAAATAAGTATTTCTATACGATAAAAAAAGATTGCTTGCTGTGTACCATTTCCCCGCGGTATTTAAAGTAGTCACACAGCATCAAAGGTTGGCCTACACTGCCATCTAGCGGATGCATTCTTTGTTACAATGCGAAGTACGACTTGGTTTATAGTCTCGTTACATAGCGGTCTGTGATATGGCTGCAGTGTAAGCGCACTTATAACTTCCGGTTCCACCCACAGTTCAGCTCAGGTACTCCCCTTTTTTAATATCCAGAGATGTTATACTTATAAGGAATGCTCTTATACTGAAAATTAAATTGTCATCAACCAATGACCTAGTAAAAAGGCTTAGCAAGTTTATATTTAAATAATCAATGGGCTTGAAGCAGATCTTTCCTGAATAATTCTCACTTAATAAACCCTGAGGATATAAATATAGTAAGGTATAAGGCAGGGTTATTCAAATCATGGTCCTCGAGGTCCGAGCACTGCTGGTTTTCCAGCCTTCCTTTACCTGTCAGTCAGGTTTGAAGCCTCTGACCAATCAGAATCAAATTATTAAACTAACTACCTGGGAGAACTGAAAACAAGGCCTGGATTTGGAATCGAGGTACAGATTTGAAGAGCCCTGCTATAAGGTATAACCACATTCTCATTCCCTCCTACCTACTGACCTCCCCATTTTTGCATCTTATGTTAGTCTGTTAATTTACTTACTTGCAACTGCAATTTTGCACCTTTTGCATATATTAAGAACCATTTTATTACTTTTTTCTTTATTATTATTATTACTTTTATTCAGATTTTTATTTTATTTGTTCTATTTGTTTAATGTCTGGTTCTGTGTCGGTGCAGCACTGCTCTACGTGCCTCAAATTGCCCCGGACCAAATAAAGTTTTTTGATTTGATAGGATCATATGATGAGGACTGCTGACAAACACACATGGACACACACACACACACACACACACACACACAACACTTACCTCCCAATGATATTCAGTGTTTTTTATTTATTTTTTTTATCCAATATGTTATTTTTTTTCTGTACAAAATCCTTACCTCCAGAAAAAAAGATTAATGAAAACCATGATCACACAGATAAGATGACTGATCTTTAAATCCCGGACTTAACTATCTGGTGAAGTTAGACCAGATAGAAGAGGACTGGAGGATAGAATATTTACTGCACTATCATAAAACACTTAGATGGAAAGCGGGCCTGTGTTTGTCTTTTTTCTTTCTGCTTAGGGTGTGTTTCATGTGCTGTAGACGATGGAAATTCCTACACAGATCAAAGCCGTTTGAGATCTGAGTGCAGATTCAGCTGAAGTTCCAGCGGAATTCTGAGCGTCTAAAGGCTCTTTGTGTTTCCCTCCGCCGCGGCTGAGCCAAACGCTCACAGACACCGCGCCTTCGTGCGGAGTCGGGGGCGCAGAGAGGGGGAAATCGAAGAGGAAAGGTGCGGGAGGGGCGCAAATGGGGGAAGGGGGAGCTTGAAAAAAGGTGGAGTGCAAAAAAAAATATAGAAGCCAGAAACGGGAAGGAGAGAATCTAATCGAGCCGAAATCGGAAATGGAGTTTAGAAAAAATAAATGGGAGTTAGGATGGATGACAAAAGATCACCATGGAGACGTCATGGGGAAAGGGTGACACAGTATACAGTATAAAGGGACAGTTTGCAGGTGAAGCATTTTTTAAAGCATTAGAACCACTTACTGAGGTTACAGTCTATCCTGATACAATCTGGTGGAAGAGAGAGCAAGATGGTGAGATCAAATTAAAAGAAAAGTCAAAAGAAAGGAACAAAGAAAGAGATAATATTTTACATCCTTCAAGGTACAGTCTGCAGTCAACCAAGCATTTAACCACGCCCACCATCCGGGGACAAGCTCTGAGTCAGGACCACCTTTTTCCTCAGCTTCTGATTGGCTGGTTGTAACCCCGCCTCCACCCTCTTCCGCCATCCCCAAAAGCCCCCAGGAAAGCAATCGTTTCCCCCCGCATCTCTGACACCACTTACAGAGGTCGGCGCAATAGAGAGCGTGACGTGAACAGGGAAGCCAGTGTACGTGTAATTAAAGCTCTTGTGTGATTAATTCCATTAGAGTGGGTGAAATTGGAGTGTATACGTCTTAGTCAGAGGCAGTTACACCTGGAGATGCTGTAGGGCACAAGCCCACGCGAGCCCTGTCATCGGGAAGCGATGAAAGACCCCTCAGACAGGGCATCTGTCACGACACAAAACACCCCAATTCAGATGCTATGTGGAAAGGTTTGCCTTCACCACTGAGGGCTTCTGGGAACAGAAACCGGGACAATTATTAGGAAAAGGTGGCCTGCACACCCCAGCCTGACAATGTCCAGTCTGCACAGAGGTGCCGTATCATTGTTCCTCATCAGACTACTGGTCTAAGTGCAATATGTATGGGCTGCCTCTTCTAATTGAGTTAAAGTAAAACTGCAAACAGTATGACATTTATATAGCAGTACAGGTTATTGCATTTGAAAAACTATTACTCAGTTTAATGGTGTTTTTCTTTAGATAGATAGATAGATAGATA
>JAABNX020000055.1:1506110-1517666 GCA_015163995.2 Mormyrus lacerda
GTGTCTCCACCTCACAGGATATGCTACCACCTCACACAGAGTGTCTCCACCTCACAGGATATGCTACCACCTCACACGGAGTGTCTCCAACTCACACGGAGTGTCTCCACCTCACACGGTATGCTACCACCTCACACAATATGCTACCACCTCACACGGAGTGTCTCCACCTCACACGATATGCTACCACCTCACACGGTATGCTACCACCTCACACGGAGTGTCTCCACCTCACAGGATATGCTACCACCTCACACGGAGTGTCTCCAACTCACACGGAGTGTCTCCACCTCACACGGTATGCTACCACCTCACACAATATGCTACCACCTCACACGGAGTGTCTCCACCTCACACGATATGCTACCACCTCACACGGTATGCTACCACCTCACACGGAGTGTCTCCACCTCACACGATATGCTACCACCTCACATGGAGTGTCTCCACC
The DNA here is from genome assembly GCA_015163995.2 of Mormyrus lacerda. Taxonomy (NCBI): domain Eukaryota; kingdom Metazoa; phylum Chordata; class Actinopteri; order Osteoglossiformes; family Mormyridae; genus Mormyrus; species Mormyrus lacerda. The sequence continues at coordinate 1,506,562 of JAABNX020000055.1, forward strand.
TCACACAATATGCTACCACCTCACACGGAGTGTCTCCACCTCACACAATATGCTACCACCTCACACGGAGTGTCTCCACCTCACACGATATGCTACCACCTCACACAGAGTGTCTCCACCTCAGACGGTATGCTACCACCTCACACGATATGCTACCACCTCACACAGAGTGTCTCCACCTCACACAATATGCTACCACCTGACATCGAGTGTCTCCACCTCACACGGAGTGTCTCCACCTCACACGGAGTGTCACCACCTCACACGGTATGCTACCACCTGACATCGAGTGTCTCCACCTCACACGGAGTGTCTCCACCTCACACGGAGTGTCTCCACCTCACACGGAGTGTCACCACAGCACACTGCCTGTTCCGACTCTGTATACAGTCAGCTTCATGCCCGGTCCAGATGAATAATCATATAGCCATGATAATAAACCAGGCTCACTAGTACTGAACAACCTCCTCAATATAGTGGTAAGTGGGAATTAAACTGGTTTGTAAAAGGACTCCCAAAGTATGTGTGCGTTTAAGGTTTTTGTAGTCTGCCGAGTCTTGGAGTATGCCTCGGGCCACGGCCCCGGGGAAATGTTAAAGACCTGATTCTCTGAACTCCTTAATCCCCAGCTGTAATGTTTCTGCAAGTAAGACTGCCTGAGAATTAAATCAAATTCAGATCCCAAACGTGTGCAGAATATTCTTTTCTCATACCTGTTTGCCTTTACTATTTAGACGCCTCTACAAAGCTGTGAACTAAATAAAAAAAAAAAAAAGATGAAAATGAAATGAACACAACTGTTGACTGTGCTCCGCTCTCCAGGTAATATTTCTATTATCTAACATAAAAACCGAAAACTAGGGAATGAGGATCACTGATGCTTGGGTGAGTAACAGCACAATCCTGAGCATTACTGACCCTGAAAAAATAACTTGGAGAGCAGCATACTGCAGCATTATCAAATGCTTCTGTGGTAGACCCGCTGAAACAGGGAATTAATTCAGGACTGTAACCCTAGAGGACATGAGAGCGGCCAATCCGGGCGGGAAGTCAAACAGCGCCATGTTTTAAAGGGGCATGACAGCCCAAAAATGTACAGCTTCAACAAGTAAATATACAGGTGCAGAAAAAGCAGATAATTCCAGTTACACACAGCCCTAATTCAGGATTTTCCCTGTTTGTTCAATAGCTAAAAACACATTTCAATTTCACTCCTGGATGCACAAAACCATCCTGAGGTGATGGAAACGTCATCGCCGGAGAAAGAAGGAGGCCGCTTATCTTGGAAACCACCTCTGTCGGATAAAATAAAAATGACATAAGAAAAATGAGGCTGAATCACATAAAATGATCTGCATTCATGCGGGGGTGTAGCAAGGTTGTTTTATATTCAAAAGTGAATTGTGCGACAGGAAAGACAGTAAGGATATAGAGAATAGCAGCTGGGGGGGGGGGCGGATGGAAGAGCGCGCCCGCACCCTCACGTGGTTTGTAAACACGAAGAAATCCCCGCATCAGGCGCAGGAAGACAGAATCGTATTCTAACATGAACACGTCATTTTGGACTTTAAACTTTTGAATATAACATTTACATTTCATTATAATTGAAATATGAATTCATGGGGGGTCTATCTCGAGCGCGGACAGGGGGTCAGTGACCGTCGAAGGGCACACAAGTGCATTTTAAAGACGCCAATTCTCCTGCATACGGGTGTTTGGACTGTGGAGTCCATGCCGCACAGTCACGCAACACAGGGAGCTGAAACGGTCACACAGACTAGGGATGAGATCCAGAAACACCCCTCCTCCCCCCCCCTAGGTTTGAGGCAACAGTGTCACCCCCTGAGTCACCATGAGATCATGTAACACAATATTTTTATTACATCAGTATTATTAATTATAATACCACAGGGCATCTTGCATTCTCTGTCGTTCCAGGGAGTGGATTACTAATTTGTGTGTAAAAATTATATATAATAAATAAATACTTTATATTAACGATCATGCTAAATGTCAAAAGCCAATGCTTTTTGTTTATAATATCTTAAATCACACCGGTGCTCAGATTATATAGATATGGTATGAATTTAAACCAGCGAGCTCACCAACGCATTCATTGACGGGATTGATTATGCTGAAGCAGACAGAGAAACCGCAGATATGGGATTTATTAGGCTTGCAGTTCTGTATCTTGCATACTGCATAATATTTATTATGGATTGATGTTCCTGAAGTAATTTGGGTTAAGCAGCTCAACGAAGGGTAAAATCATATCAGCGGTATAATATGCGGCTCAGTGACCGCAAGGTTAAGTCTAACTGAAGACGATCATCTTAAGTCTGTTTAATGTGGAACATGAAGTAGCGGTGCCCTGCCTTGCGTGTAGGTTTTTGAGTCCTTTGGCTCAACAAATGCCTGAGATTTTCAGCACTTTGCATATTTGCGCTGGCAGGCGCGCGCCCGACCCCCGCCCCTGCCGGCGCGCTCTTCTGCTCCCTGTCGCACTCTAATCCTCACTGGCTCCCCCACTAAGAAACCATTATCTGTTCGGGGCTTGAAAGTGACTTTCCCAGCCTCTCACCACAGGCAAGGCAGATACAGGGAGGCTGATCTCCGGCGACAGCTCCGCACCGCGGGCGAGCGCATAAATTAAGCGGCCCCTGCGAAGCTCGCTCGCCGTCATTCCTCATCCCGTTTCCCTTTCCTCTCCTCCTCCCCGCACCCCGCCCGACCTACCCATCTCCTGCCCCTCCCCGCACCGCGTTTTCCTCCACAAAGCACGACGATGGCGTCAGCTGTTTGCCCGTGCACCCCGCGCCTGGTTTCTCTTTATTTCACGCCGTTCATTAAACGATCGCTTAACACTTCCGTCGCGCGGTGCGGTTTAGCCCCCCACCTCCGAATATATCAGCTGCCTCGACTCGTATGCAGTTAGCGGCTGAATAATTCATGACCAATAAATGGTTAAGTTGTAATAGATATAACCCTCAATTTGAAAATGTATTTCACTGACGCTGGAAATTATAAATGCATCAAGGGTGATAGCATTTCATTTCGAAATGCATAAGAAAAACAAATTCTGAAGTACCTTTTACATATGTATGCGGCACTCAAACCCTCATCTACATTTATTTAAAATGATATATATATGATCAGCATTCTAACCATCCATCCGCTTATACAGTTCAATATCGTGAGGGTCAGAAGTAGTGTGTCCATTGCAAAGGAGGAATTAAATTAAGAAAGAAGCAACTTTGAAATACCGATTGCTAACATTTTGTCGTCATTTAAAAACATATTTTCTCAATTCTTTACAAAAAAATCTGCCATGGGATTATTGCAAAATATATTTGCTTTTTATCGTCTTATTTTCCGCCGCTAACGTGCAGTCACGAAAAAGGGTAAAAATGCGTGCTTGTCACTGGGGCTGTACCTTGAAGGGTCTGCCAATTATACCCTAGCTGTAGGTAAATTGTACCTATTTAGGTACAGAAATAGATTCTGAAGAACATTTCTGTACCATTGATGGTGCGTTAATGCTGTTTGTACCTTTGAGATGTTCATGGGAGTCCATTTCTGTACATTAAAAGGTACAATTACAAGGGTACAGCCCCAGAGACAAGCAAAGGTACATTTTATTCTGAGAGTGTGGGGCTTTTGGAGCCTATCCTACAGTATGTGTGTGTGTGCGCGCGCGCACGCAACAGGCTTCATGGCTGCCTACCCTGTAGAGACTGACGGAGTTACTTAAATCTTATCTATTAAATCCTATCAATCATAAACAGAGAATATTCCATCGTAGCTTCTGGAGCATGGTTATTGTCACGTATGCTAATATTTTAGCCAATTACATTCCATTACCTGTTGTTTATAGGCAGTACATACAGAAAGGCTTAATTCGTGTAAGCCACTGTACTGAATGACCTTACAGTAAAAGCCCAGTAACGGCGGAATTATTACCTTTGTAATAAAACGGACTAATAAACGTAGCATTAGAACAAAGGTAGCTCACTGAATAAATCGGTGTTATGATCTGCAGTTACTTGGGTATGGGGGTTAAAACGGCAAACAGCAAACCACTTGTCTCATCGCAGCCCGATAGCCGGCATGTCAGAGGCCGCTCCTGCCCTCCTGTTCTTCACAAACCCTCTCTGGAAACCAGGGGCCGGTTAAAAAGGCCGCAAATAGCATTACGGTCCAGATCAGCTTCAGTCACACACGATTTAAATAATCGAATGGTCGCGAAGTCATACGATGTTTCATAAAGAGAGCGCAGAAATCAGCAGCATGTGGAGGAAGCAGAGCGCGGCTGACAGACAGCCGGGCAGCCGCCGGGATCCCTGCGGGGGGGCACATAGGGTGCGCATCACTCCGGGCGGAGAGCCGCGCTTCTCAGGCTACAGGCAGTAGAGAGGTCCACGCCGACCGCTCGCCGCTCCGAAAGGGATTTAATTAGCACGTCCCTGCACCGGTAATTGTAAAGTCATGCTCTCCGGAGAGCCCGTATGAGCACTCTCCTCTTTTCATGTCTCTCCATTTCATTCTCCTGCTTGTATTTCTGCACTCCCTTTCGATGAGAAATATCTATATTTTATTAAATTTACGCCCTGTGGCTGAGACCCTTTTTACACAAAGTCGGTTGTTGAAAAACAGATAGGGAATGAAGTACCCTATATATAGCTAGAGATTGTACTGGCAGGGGATGTTTTTTCATTTTGTTCCTTTGAATATATTTGTATATTTTGGCAAATCTTGCGACTTCAAATTAAATTAATAATTCCTTTTTAGTTGCGAATGAAGGAAACTTGAAAATATCGTTCCGCAGCATGCGACTGTGTAATGTCAAACGATTAAATGAAACAGACTGATTACAGGATAATCAAAGTGCAATGTGCAAAGTGCACAGGTAATTATTCCTGACCATTTTTCATGATGAAATCTTGTTTGGAGCGTTTACAGTGGATGTGATTCATCACTGCAGGTGCGACAGCACCCCTGCGCTCCTCACTAAAGGATTCTGGGATACTGGAGTTTGTCAGGGAAATTGGGGGGGGGGGGCACGCGTTTGGCCCTTGCTGCCCACAAACAGTCACTACTAAGCAGGGCCCCTGCAAAAACACCAAACACTCCCTCACAGAACCATGTACGGTATTTCCATGGTCTGAGTGACTACTGTACATGACAGATTCTGTTGTCTTTCATTTATATTTGTATCAATGAGTTGGCCGGTCATGACGTTAGCATGGGGGCATCAATCTGCCTTAATTTGGGGGGGGGGAGGGGGACGGTTAAGGTCGGGGCCAATGGGGAAAAGATAACGGGCACCTGAGAATGATAGGCCTTACGTTGTAGCCGAGGGTGGTATTCAGCGTGACATTTCATATAACTGGAGATGGTGGCCATTTGATTAATACTGGTTGTTTACGATAAGTACCGGACACAAATAATCATTAACTACTACATTAGCGCTAACCTAACCCAGGTTTTAGATCAGTAAAATAAAATTCTGTTTTATAAGTCTTCATAATCCTTTATCCCGGTATATTAGCGTTGAAATTCACCTCAGTATACGAGTTTTATATTAAAATATGGATTAATTTGTGTATAGGGTGGTACGACAGGCGGCAATATTCCCTCATACCAACTGGGTTAGTGGATTGAATCCCACCTCTGTTCGGTGTGGAACTTGCATGTGCTCCCTGTATCGTGTGGGTTTGAATCCCACACCTGCTCTGTGTATGGAGGTTGCATGTCCCCCCCCCCTGTTCTCCTGTTAGCCTCAGCTTGGTTTTGCACTGTGGGGGGGTGGTAACCAGAGTACCCAGAGGAAACCTCACAATGACACAGGGAGAAGATGCAAGCTTCAAACACAAGGAGCCCTGGCAGAGACTTGAACCCAGATTCCAGCGGCATAAGGCAACTGTGCCAACCACTACACCACCATGCTGCCCTTATCTGTTCATGTTTATTAAATTACCATTAGTACGGAAAGCTTTTTAATATCTTTTGTCCCTGTAGCTGCTAAATACACTAATTATTAAAGCTATAAAGCTGTCTGGCTTAGAATCTCCATTGAATAAGTGTTTGAGAAAATGTTCAGGCTAAAATCTGGGCTTATTCTGTGTGGACTGAGGGTGCCAGAGTGTGTCCGTGCGGCTTTGCCTTGTTGGGACCAGAGTTATCATCGTAGCTACAACCGAAACAAAGACGAAAACTGAAAATGAAGGAAAATAATTAGTGAACTGAAATAAAAATGAAAACTATGTTTACAAACAACAAAAAAATGTGGACTTGGGTCAGCAAAAATTCCTGCCACACCACCACCATCTTTTAAGCTTGCTTATCCACAAGATCTCCTCTTTTCAAAGATGCTGCAGGTGCAAAGTCTAGGGTCACTGCCGCTTCAGTGCTTATCGCTTCCATTGTTTACCAAAACAGTAGCACGGTGCGCTCCGCTAACCCAGTTTAATATGCACAAGGATACGCCGCATTTATACAGATTAACTTCTGGGCGTCACGATACGCATATGATTAATATTTTAGGCATTCTGCTAATTTGTTTATTGAATTGTAGGGCGAACGTAATGTCTGTATGGTGCTGAAAGGCGGGCGGGCGATAACACAAAATAAAAAAAAATAAAAAACGGTATATTTGATTTTCTGAAAGAAATCAACTAGATTAATCAATCAAATCGGTAAATAGTCGATAGATTGATCCATAGAGAAACAGTGGTTAGTGGTGGTCCTACTGGCATCCTGTCCAGCGGGTCCCCTGCTCCAGGCTCCCGGCCCCTCTCACCCTGATCAGGATTAACGGTCAGCAAATAGATGGACACAGTGTGTGAGTATGTCCTGTTCCCTGTGGGACGAACCCCGGGCTCAGCAGGGCACTGAAGTCGTATGGAACGACGGCTGCTGTGACTCAATGACTTCACTGCTCCCTAACCCAGTGCAATGGAAACAGGGAACGGACTTCAGGCATGATACAGATCTAACAAAACAGACCCTTTATGAAATAGCAAATAATACCATCATATATTGTTGCTGAAATAAGGGAGCCATCTATATGTAAATAAACCATATACCCCCCTATTCAAATCTGTCCCTCGATTCCAAATCCAGGCCTTGTTTTCAAGTCTCCCGGGTAGTTATCTTAATTTCTGGCTCTGATTGGCCAGAGGCTTCACAACTGGCTCTTAGGTAAAAGGAAAGCTGGAAAAACAGCAGCGCTCGGACCTTGAAGACCATGATTTGAATAGTCCTGCCATATAGGCTTACAGGTAGTGAAATATTTATGTAATATTCACACTGAAGTACTTCACATGACTTGGCAGGCATAGCTTGGTCGCTAGGGCTAAAACTCACTCCTAGAGGAATAAGACCACAAAAAAAAGTGCCTTAACGGTGTCGACACAAAACATACAGCCAAGGCAAAAGCTAAAGACGCTGCAGATCATCAGGGCCCCTGGTCTGACTGACAGCAGCTAAGCTGTCATTTTGGGAAGTGCCCGTAAAGACACTCTTTGGGCCCGTGCGCCGTCTGACAATTATTCCCTGCCATTTGGAGCACTTAGCCGTGTCAGAATCCACCAGCGCAGAATCCCACCGCTCTGGTGCGCTTCTGTCTGCCACAAAACTAGCTGCTTATGTATAACTAGGCAAACAAACAAAAAGAAAATCAGGAAGAATTATTACTAAAAATGACAAATGTTTTCAGTAATAGGAAGCTGCCATGTGGATGTTTGCGTTGGACGTGAACTGAAAAGCCAGTCATAGTCTAGTTCCCAGGACCTGATTAAAATATATTTGAGAGAATCAAATGAGAGATAAAGTCAAATACAAGTAGACTGACTGAAATAAAGAGTCTATAAAAGGAGTCTGTGCTTCTGTTACACTGGAGATGTATCGTGTCCCGTTCAGAGGCGATAACAGGAACCTGGGAGCCATCCCCAGTGGCGTCCCGGTCGAAAGTGTGTCCGGTTTAATCCCTGCCTTGCTGAGTTAGCCATCTGTGGCGCGAGGGATCAGAGGATGCAAAATTAGCCGTGTTCCACTAGGCGGGTTAGACGCTCACTCTCCGCGTCGCAGTACAGGGACCCGAGCTATCGACCGGGCCAGACCGCAGCCCTGCGAGGGCAATCGAGTGCATATGCACTCTGCTCCCGGCGCGTTAGCCCGCTATGGCGCTATAGCCTGGGCAGGTTAGCACACTCTCCCCTGCTGGCGGCGATCATCCGCTGCAGGGTAATTCTACATTCAGCTGTGTGGCATATCACCAATGGAATTTGGAGCGCCCCAGGTGGTATGTGAGAAGACTGCACCACCTTGAGACCGATTCAGGGTTTCTCTTTTTTTATTCCCCATCCATGCGGAACTCGGTTGCTTTGGTTTGGTACTTGGACCAAAAAGTTTCAGATCCATTGGATTCTTTACCAGACTCAACTTTATTATGCCTGAAAAGCTGAGAAATCAATGTGCATGAACAAATCAAAAATACTAAGTGGCACCGGATAACTGATAAGCCATTTTCACTCAGTCACTTCAGGAGTGAATTTCGGGCCTTATGCACACAAAAGGCTCGCGACTGAAAGGAGATCTCAGCATGTCTGCAGTGAGGTACTAAGACCTACGATTTGGGATATGATGAAATGCAGCCCACTGGCCTTTATTTAGCACCTTAAATCCCTCAAAAAAAAACGCACAAAACACTGACTGCCAATTGTTTTAAACATCTGCTAATTGTAGACACCAAGCGGGAGCAATTAGCTCACCACTGAGGTCGGCAGAATTCCTTGGATCGGTAACATGTATGTTTAACAAAAAACACGCTCTGGTCTTAAAAGTGTATGTTGCAAGCTTTTTAAATTCATTGTAATGACGAATGATTAAACTATTTTTAATGATCAGGTCATTACAAACAAAGTGGGACATATAACACCAGATAAATCTGGCCGGAAGGCATTTGTTGGATAAGGATCTTTGAGACAATCTGGCTCACGTAAAAATTAAAGGTTTTAGGAGCACATTAATACAAGGTTGTAATAATCTCTCATTCTTTAAACAATTATACCCCAATAGTGGCAGTTCTGTTTCTAATACTGTTAACGACAAATATTTATCAGTCGGAGTCCAGTACAATTCCAGTTGACTTTCAGCTTTCAGTTTACTGTACATTCATAAAGTCCGTAATACACAGCAGTCACGCGTCAGTCATGTGACAGTGAGGAGTCAAGATATACAGCACAGGATATTTTTACTAGATCATAGTATGGCATAATGAACCTTTGCCATAAAGCTACTGACATAAGGGATTAGCATCTTGGTGACCTTTTATATATTATATATGATTGACACCCATTTCACGCTTTCCTTGCAGTAAATACGCATTAATCAGTGCCCAGTTTGTCACTTGCGGTTTCGCGGTACGAGCCGCCAAGCCCTGGTGCCCCAAACGGAGGTATTTTCTTCCACTGAGCACGGCCCTTTCAGTGCGGTCGACGCCCAAACGGAGGATGCTGATCTTCGGACCCCGAACAGGGGGAAGCCAGTAAAGGCATAAAGTTCTCCAAGCAGTCAGGTTATTTATAGGGGATAAGGGAGCCTGACAGCGTAATTAAAATGATGAACTGTTTCCCAGCACTGCCCCCTGCAGTGGACGGCGAGTGGAGGGCCGGGGGGGGGGGGGGGCACATTTCGGTGGGGACGGACTGAGTAAGTGCCCTGCTCACGCTCGCCTTGCAATCATATCATTTCCACAGTAACTACCATGGAGGCTTACGGGATTTGTCTGGCCCGCGGCCGTACAGCGGGCGTATCGCCGTACCCGCCCCTGTGCGCTCCCTCATAAATCTCACTTCACCCGTGCGGCTACGCACCCCCGCTGCCTGCCATGACGGTACGTTTACGAGGTGACACCCGCCGACCTCCGACATGGTGGCCCTGGCCGTTAATAACGACACACTAAATCCCGCAGCTCCAAAAAAAAAAAATTTCTAAAAAAAATTTAAAAAAACGGAACAGTGCCCTCCGCTGACTGTTCCGTGGCACTGCGGCATCTGGGGGCCACTTCAGCTAGCGCCTCGCTCCCGTTTCCTAGCGCGATTCGCACCTTCCCAAAAGACCGCCGCCGACGCCCTGACGACGCCAAAGGATACACTGAGCTCAAGCAGAGTTTGCAAAGGAGGCTCCCCCAAGGGAACGTCCGAATTATACAAACCCAGAAGTGTGATAGTCAGCTTTTTCCACTCAGAGAGGCTCATTTACATTCAGGATAATAAGACTGGAACAGACAATGTGACAACTCCTCAACCCCCATACTCATCATCATTACATTCATAATCATTATCATTACACGTTATGCATTAGCATGGTGGTGTACAGCAGGCTAAAGTTGAAATACGGGCCCCCTGAGCATAAAAGGTACCCGTCTTACTCTCTTTCTGCTCAGGCTAATCACAGCCCCTTTACTGTGTAATACTAAGGACACAGACAGTCCTAACGGTGGCAAACGGAGAATCCTGCGCTACTTTCCAGAAGAGGGGCATTATGTGGCTCACTGGCTTAGGACTGCGTCTGATCAGTAAGTTGTCGGTCTGAATCCCGGGGTCCGCAAACTGACGCTATCGTTGGGCCCCTGGGCGAGGCCCTTAACCCCCAGCTGCAGGGGCCTCGCATGCTGGTTGCCCCCTGTGCTGTGACTGCCAAACTTGCTGCCACTGCTCCTGTGCCTAATGGAAAGCAAGACAGGATCAGTGAAAAGACCATTTCCCTGCGAGGGCCAGAGACTAAGTATATGGGGAGACTGGAACAAACCAAAATCAGACTCCCAGATACCTCAGGATACAGGAAATAGCAAAAAATGCTTTATTAAAATGGTAACGACCTGAAAAATAGTAAAGAGAAGAGGATGTACTACAAGGGCTCGGGGAGATGAAAGATGCAGGAAGACATGGTGTCAAGGTCAATGAGCAGGAAGATGAGCAGGAAGTGACATCAGCATCATTCAGCACCCTCCCCCCGACTTAATCCTTCTTGGGCTGAGAGGTGTGACAGGATAATATTACAATTCCACTTGGCGTGGGGGGGGGGGGGGGGGGGGGGGGGGG
>JAABNX020000055.1:1519458-1549744 GCA_015163995.2 Mormyrus lacerda
ACAGATCAGCAGGCTGTAACGCGGGAAACACAGATCAGCAGGCGGTAACGCGGGAAACACAGATCAGCAGGCTGTAACGCGGGAAACACAGATCAGCAGGCGGTAACGCGGGAAACACAGATCAGCAGGCTGTAACGCGGGAAACACAGATCAGCAGGCTGTAACGCGGGAAACACAGATCAGCAGGCTGTAACGCGGAAGTACAGGGGAGTAGTTTGGCAGAGCGGTAGATGGACCACGTAATTGGATGGCTTTAAATGAGCACAGTCGATCCTACAGTGCCCAACATCCAGAGCATGCAAAGAAAATACCAAGCTGTTCGACAGCACTCACACCATTTCATATCTCTTAATATAAAATTGTGCGATGACCCATTTGCAACCTTATTAGAGATAGCTTATTGTTCTGCAAGTCTGTGCTGTTTGCACATGGCATTCGATGAATAAATACTGTAAATTATCACGATCATTAGAAAAAAATCCATTCAGAAAGCATATTGAGATGAACCAACCTCTGACAAAGTGACCACGGGATTCAGATCCTTACAGTATGAAGCTTATGAAATACGTTGCAGGTTAAGCAGAAACTAATGTCAGACTGCAACCGCTGTCTGCTTATTGGGTAAGCATCTAGGCATGTGAAACATCTTTGCATTTTTTAATTTTTTTTTTTTTTTTTTTACACTGGGGGGAATCAATTGTATTTGACTGTTTAACATTGTACCTATTTATCAGAATCATTTACCTAAAGAGAAGCACATTTAGGAAAGCAGGGGTCAGACCGACCCTGGAGGATCTAGGGGTGAAGGGTCTCGCTCAGGGGTCACTTTGCAGAAGCTGGTATTTGAACCAACAACCTCCTGACCACAGGCCCATGGAGCTGCAGACCGCCCCCTATTTATTAGACACAGTAAACAGGACAGGTACAGGCTTCTCTCAGTGCATAGGAGGTGCTTCATTTAAAGAGCAAAAGTAAGAAGCCGGCCCTAGGAGTGATGCTTCCAGAGTGAGGCAGAGAAGAACGCTTAAATAATTTAAGCTAAAACAAAAGAGGTGAGCGCCCCCTGTGGGTGGTGTTCTGTGTGCAGTGTCAGCTTCTTCGCGCACCATCACCCCCATTAACGCGTCCTGCTTCAGCCCAGCTGCCTCTTCATCTCTCACAGTTCAATCAATTCCTCCATTTCTTATTCCCTCCGCAGCTGCTGCTTCCTCCCCTTGCCCTTGGCGCCTCCGTGCTGCACCTTACGTGGATGTTTCATGAACGTTCTCTTCCATAACTTTTGGGAAATATACCGACAGGGCTGAATAGCGAAAATCGATACTGCACGCATAACAAAATAATCGTTTATTCTCCAGGAAACTGCCGGCCGGGAAGGGTGAGCAGAGGATCGAGGGACATCGCCTTCCGGAACATTCCTACAGTATATTTGCGCCGATGAGGTTTAATTGTAGCAAAATAATCATGTCTCCCAATCTACAGAACGGAAAAATCAAAGTTAATAAACTAATCCTGAGACACATGTAGAATCTGACGAATGAACCGGACAGAAAGACTTTCGTTTGATTTTACAGATGCTGTACCTGCCTACTAATGACAATCGATTCCTCTCAGACAGAAAACCGTTTTGTTAACCAACGCTATAGAATGCGGCGGCCATTAAAATGCGATGCTTTAAGAGGCCGCTGGACTTCGTTGAATCATAAGGCAGATTAGTGAGGAATAGGGCGCGTTCACTGATGCAATTTGCTCACGCACGTACTCTGAGCAATCCCAGCTCATTTCATTAATATTAAGGTCTAACAAGCCCATGAGGCAAAGTTTCGCTCAGATACTATGGAGGTTTACATGTTGTTGCTTAGCTGGCAGTTTGATGACAATATGGACGCTCCCGGGATTCACACCTCTGTCCTCTAGGTTACGAGCCTATAACCTTCAGCGCCTCCCTACCTGCCCCCCTGAGGCAGGACAGAAATTATCCGCAGGCTGCCAAGGTCCCGCTGCCGCAAATGGCAAGCAGGCACACCGCGTTTGGGCCGCGACGGAAGCCGGAAGGCATTTTCTCCAGCGGAATCTCGTCCACGGAGCAGCGAGTCTCGCGATGACCAGACCGGGACTGTAAGGGGCACGGAGCACACAAACCCCTGGGACAGCTCTGGAGATCCCAACGCAGCTAAAGGTGGAGACTAACTGGCAGAAAACATAAGGGATGCCAGCTGGGAATATTCTCCCCACTGATCAAATTACCTTTGCTGTTGGGAAAAAGATGAAGTGATCTAATCATAAGTTTTATTCTCTTCTGCTTTCACATAAATTTTACCAGCACTTTCTCCCTTTTAACATCCATTTTTAAATTATTTATGTTCTTTTGATTTGAATTTTTAATTTTCATACTTTATGTCCATTTAACGGCACATTTTAGTTCATATTTCATTTTCTGTAAAAGCACTTTGAATGACCTTTGTGTTCGAAAATATGCTATAGAAATAAACTTGGCTTGACTATTATAGCAGAAGCCTGAAGTGTTTGGAGTCCGTCATTCCTGCCCTTAAAGGATTCAAAATATGTTAGTTAAAAATACCGCCCAATTTACTTTTCATTTCAGTTCCATTAAAGCGGTGTCCTCCCGGTTATTGCATATTGGATAATTGTAGACCCAATTTTCTTTGCATGCAGCTGGTCCTGCTTTAAAATGCATTGTTTTCTGCCGCAATAATTAGGTTCCATTTAAAGCCATAATGCAGTTCAATGTGCCACAGAGCCCCGCCCACTCTGCTTCTGATTGGTTAAGTGAATAACAGTCTCCCAAAGCTTCATGCCCATTCGCTTCTTCGCCCCGATGACGGGAAACCCAGCAAGGAAACGTGCGAGTTATTCACACTGACGGCTCTGTGCTGAATACAGACAAATGCATGAGACCCTGATGAGGCTCTGCAGCGAACGTCTCTACTGCACGGGCAGCTCATCCGAGCTCACGGCCCTAACAGACTCTTTCTGTCGTCATCCCACTGCGCAGAATGGCCTCACCGGTAAATGGAACCTATAATGAAAGATAAATTAAGTTAAGCAGTAAGGACATAGGAGGATGGCTGGTAAAGTGCCCCCCAGTCGTGGGTCACACAGACAATCAGGCAGGTTGCCAGGCAGGTTGTTGTATCTCCCAGATTCAGTCTTTAAAGGGAGTTCAGAAAAGTATAACCATGTGTTTTGCCAGTATTTTCAGTTAATGACAAAAAGTTAAATTAATAAAATATAGCCAATGTGAGAGGGATTGGGGCGCGGGCTGGGGGTCAGGGCAGGTTTACTCTCCCTTGTTCCACCTGGCTCATCTTCTTTGTGAAATGCATAAAATCGATGTGTTTGGATTCTATTCCAGCCCAGTAAGGCAGCCCTCAGGAGTCCAATGTCTGCTTTCATTTCATTTGTTTCTGAAACAGCTTATCTATTTTTTGCTGGGGCTTTTTAGGCAGTGATCCTACACCTTCCCGGTACCTGGAATGGGATTCCTCATTCCGCATAGAGCTTTCTCCCAGAGCCCGATCCCAGGCCGGCATGTTCCTGTCAGCCTCCTCGCAAAGATTCCCACTGTCAATTGGACAGTTTTTGTTTCAATTTCACATCGCGACATTCCTGCTTCGCATTTGCACATCACTAAACAGAGCACATTGGCAAGTTCACTTTAAATGCAGGGATTCAAAGCGCTTGTCCGTAAGCGAGCGACATGTCACACCCTGCGACATGCAGCTTCTGCTCAAGCTCCGAAAGGAGATGTGGGGTGTTCAACATCTCTGTACAGGCACCATCAGCAAAAGGATGAAGATGGCCTTGGTGAGCGAATTTTGTTCTGCAAGGGTCAGTCGGGGCAACAGAGGTGGAAAGTACAGGTCCTGAAAGTAAAAATCCAGACCAAGATTTGGCTTTAAACCAACCAGTTGAGTATAAAGAATCATAGTCACACTCAACTGGTTGGTTGAAACAAAATCCTGGTCTGGATTGTTGTTTCCTAGACTAGAAATTCCCACCTCTGGTCAGCAAGGGTCAGTAGTACAATGGATAACATCTAAGAAGCAGAAGATCCGGACAAACGACTGGCTGCAAATCTCCCTTTCCCCAAGAGATGCCAAGCATGCTCATTACCCAGAGGCGATTCCGGCCCTCTGCGAATGCCAATTAACCCCCGGACATTATATTCCAAGATTCTGCCTCTTCTGCTCCTCTTATACTGCAAAATGTCTCTTTCTCCACTATGGCATTATTTTTGAGTACTTGTTATGTATTGTACTATTGTTACTGTACAGTACTTGTATTTACTTGGCATATATAGGCAGAAGATTCATTGTCAGCCATAGAGATAATAGAAGCAGGTGTCATGTGAGCACAGGGAACCGACTCAAGGCAGTGGGGTTGAGAGTTAGGCGAAGTTCCTGGGTTTAGCAAGTAAGAAAACCAGTGTTGGGTAATTCAGGTCCAGAAAGTAAATATCCAGACCAAGATTTTATTTCAACCAACCAGTTGAGTACTCTGTGACTGCGACTCTTTACTGGTTGGTTGGAACAAAATCTTGGTCTGGATTTTTAATTTCTGGTCCTGAAATATCCACCTCTGTTACAAAGCCCAGAAAACAAGAGCTGAAAGGAAGAGAGCTCACCGTCATCAACTGCACGACTAACGACTCGCAGAGGTCTGCTGAACACCCAGTGACTGAGGAATGGAAGTGAAGGGCTTATCAGGGAGGGGGGTATTCGTTATGGGCACCGCCCTTGATGCTCCACAGTAGCGGGTCAGCACCGCCCACACAACACGGTCGCGAGACCTTGAACCTCAGCTGATTGGTGCATAGATCCAGGCAGCACATCCAATAGGGGCTTTCATATTGTTGTTGTACCCAGAACACGATCTGTGGCAACCCTGAATGGAAGGAAAGCCTAGTGACAGGAAGTCATGGAAAGTCAAACAGGAAGTCACGGAGAACCTGGCAGATTCACTGGCATCACTCAAGACGCAAAACACGTCCTCTCTTTATGTATCCAGTTTTCCACGTCATCTCAATTTACACTCTTAAGTTGTTTGACTCCCACTCGTCTGCCGAAAAGCATACAAGGACATCGTTAGAGACTTCGTAATGCCAGGAGTCCGCTGCGAGTCGAGGGAAGATTTTACTGCCTAGTCTAGGACCAAACAAAGTTTTCAATACTGAGACAGTGCTAACCACTACTGAGGAAACCAAGTCCAGTGGTAGTATATTATATAAGGCAGCTGGAGACATAAAAATGAGGTCAGTTTATGGGCATGGGCTGCCTGGATATGCTATGAATGATGGGAAAGGAAATCGAGCCGAATGCTATAAATACCCCGGCAGGCTTCAGCCTCGGCCCGCAGCACCGTGAAACCCCCTCGCGGAGCGAGAAGCAGATCACAGGCCGGGCCGCACACGCACAGGCAGTGTCCTCACCGCCTCTCTTTTTTTGTCCATTTTCTATGCCTCGTCTGAGTCGACGTCGAGATCGTTAAAACAGACCTGACGGCGAGCGGGGGCAGAGTGTGTCCCCAAGTGTCCGGCGGAGAGCCTGTTGGCCACATGGGTGACTTCGGGAAAAGGGATTCGCCCGTTTATGGGAGCAGAAGGGATTCCCTGTTCGGACACCTGATGAGCTCACGCCGAATCGCCGGAGTGCCACGGTTGGGGGCATGGCCCCGTTCCTGGGGCTTGACGCGAATCGTTAGTGAGACCCTACAATGCTCAGAGTGGTCTGGGCCACAGCACTGAGGGCCTGCCCTTCCTCCGCCATCTTCAACTCCGCCATCCTGATGCCTGGCCGCTCATAGTACACATTTTCCTCTTGAGGACACGTCCAACCCAAAGGACACAAAAACGCCATCGGTACATTCATTAAGACTTTGCTTGCTTCCGGCATTAATATCTCTTAGCTCTTAATGTCATCGGTGCCTCTTTTCATATTTCATGTGTGCTATTCTTATTTTTTTGTCCGTGTGTTCTTTGCATCAATAATTAAGTGCTTTAAAATCCATGTCGGGTCTTTATAAACAGCATGAAAAACATTTTCTCGCTGCCTGGTCTACAGTATCTGAACATTTGCGATAAATAATAATAAACTTGTAACAGTGCGTTAACACGGTTCGGCAATTATTTCTAAATAACCTAGGCCGTTTATGTCCGCACTCTCCACAATCGAAGGGGGCCTGATTGTGTTTCTGATGCATCCTGGAAATAGCTCTGCAAGGACTAGCTGGCTGCTGTAGTCCGTAGAGTCTCCTGAGCACTCGGCCCGGTGCTGCAGGAAGAGGCACATTTCCATGGAGACGGGCCTAATTTGTAAGTGGCGGGAGGCTGACTGGAATTGCAGATGACAACACTCCACAGAGCTGCTGCAGCTGTGCGCAGACAAAGGGAGGCAGGAACGGAGTTAACGAAAAAACGGCCCCCGTCATAGAGGCTTGGTCTCTAGCCACTAAAATGATTTTCTGTTCTCTACGCTCAACATCTATTCTATCATTTTTGTTTTTTTAATGCATTTATTTATTCACGGAAGAGCAGGACTAGATGCTGCATCTTCCCAGATTTCAGCGATCGGTACACCTACCAAACGTGTCCCAGACTCGTCGGACGCCTGTGGCATACCGGGCTGAAGGCGCAAACGGGTCCAGAACTAGTAGTTTAGTTTGCATGTTTTAACAACCGTGCTCTCAAGTTGCGCATTCCAGACATCAGCACAGTCCCAGACCAGGCCGCCTTCGCCCGAAACCTTCCTAGTGCTTCAATCATCATGGCTTCAGAAGGGTCGGGGCCGGACGAGTGGAGCCCCAGACAGATCAGGTCTCGGGGCTAAGCTTCTGATGTATTAAGGTCCCAGAAACGCCCAGCACCATCATCCTGCTCCCCCTCGTCTGCCCTATGGGCGGCGTCTTGCATTTCATCGTTATATTAACGCTTATATTTACGTTATATTAACGCTTGCCAGTTATTTATCGTTATCCATGTGTTTTCTCCCCAAAGCAGGGAAACTCAAACCTGCGGCGCATCCCTGGGAATTTGCAGGCTGGGATGCAGGCGAGCTAGATGGAGCAATCCACACCTCCAGGAGGAAGCTGGACAACAAGGAAAGCCGTGCAAACAGGGAGAACCTACAGACGCGCTTCAGGCCACCTGCATTATAGTGCAAAAAAAACCCCTAAGTACATTACAGCTCACAAGCGGAATGCCGTAAACGACTGCTGTAAAATCACGAACTTCGGAACTATTCGCAAACACACTGGGAATGACCGTCGGCATCATGCGGACACTGAATGAAATGGGAATTAGATACAATTACTTCCGAAGAACATGTCCCTCCGTTCCTGAACGTCAGCAGAAGACCGCGTGCCGACACCACGCTGAACATCAAGAGCCTGTTTGATAGACTGTCACGAGCGCCTTAGAGCGCAGAGTCTTGCAAGCCGGCCAGGCAGCTTCACGGCTCCAGCTCTGCAAGGGGCCGCATTGACTCTGCATGTTCTCCTCCTGCACTTAGGCATTTAGGCTAATTGGTGTCTTTAAGCTGCCTGTACAGCGTGACCGTTTGTGCCCTGTGATGGAGCGACGTCCAGTCCAGGGTGTACTTACACCGCCTGAGAAAGGTGCCATACCCAGTGCGACCCGGTAATACATACACACTTAGAAGATGGATGCACCTATAAAATGAAAGAATAAACATTCAGAAAAGATTTAAAGATAAAGATGCTTTGAGACGGTAAACTCCCATCAGTGCGATGCTTGTGGAGCTCGTGACCAACGTAAAAGCAGCTCATGTAAATCCGCACTGTGTTTTGGCTTTAAAGGGGTCTGGAAGGGTATGGATCAGTTCGGGTCGGGTCGGAGGTAAATCCAACATATGTGAAGGTTTGTGGGACGGATTACAGGCCCCCAGCTTACAAACGAGATCCGTCCCCTAAGTCTGACTAAGTCAAATTTGAAGATAAGCCGGAAAACAATCTTACAGTACATATTATAAAAAAAATAGTGATGATCAGTAACTGTACCGTACCGAGACCCGACGAACTGCTGAAGAGACACAATGTTTTCACAAGTGTCACAAAGTAGTGTGCATGTTTATTATTTCGAATGACTGTATTTAGCCCGAATTTTTTACAAGACACACTATGCGCAAGTCGGACGTTCTTCATCCGGGGACCAGCCTGTACAGGCTCTGGGAAACATGTACACCCCCCTGCCCCCCCCGCCCCAGCCCGAGCAGCCGGCTTTGCCTCACCCCTCTCCATCACGACCCCCCGTCCCTGTCTCTGATCTTCGGCGTTTCCCATCGTTTTCTCTTTGTTTACTTTTCGCCATGCCTTCCTCGTCTCGCCTGCTATCTCCTCTCCTACTTTATCTCACCACTATCGATTAGGGAGAGGAGGGGGGGGGGCAGGCCATCACCCACCAGTCCTTGTGTAGTGTCTCCCGGCCGTTGGGCCATGTACTAATGTGTACCCAAGCCTGCCGTGACAAGGAGGTACAAAGAAACTGTCATGAGTAGAGATTAAAAACCAAGATCATGTCATAAATATTGTAGAAGAACCGGCAGACCGTATTTGCTACGTCATTGATCCCTGGAAGTCTGCAGTGTCACAAAAAAATTCCGGAAGCTAAACAATGGCTACACCAGACTAATCGACAGCCATGTTCCCCTTTAAGCGAATGCTGTGACGACGCAACAAATCACAGGGAGGACTGCAAACGTGCCACGTTAAAGGGAGTCACTATTTATCCTTCTACAGAATAAAGCAGACATTTCGAAAAGATCGGAATCGGGATCAGAGCGTGACTGGAGACGTGCCGGCTGGTTTTTCACGCGAGGTGCTCCTGAAGATCGCTGTGCCGGGTATGGGTACCCCATGCTGGAGTCGACTTCCAAATATATCGTTAAGCGCTGAAACAGCCAGGCGAGGAGCTCGTTAAGAGATGAGCGTTTGAGACGCGGTGCGGATGGAACAGATACCAGCCTTCAGCCGCCCCGGGTCTCGCCAGCTGTTCCGTTTTGATAGAACGGGCTGTGCGTATCTCGGGTTGTATGGTTCCCTTGTAATTACAATGGTAACAATATAATTACGCAGATCACAATTGACCCTTTGTTTTGTCCCCAGTCGTCCTACAGGCAGATGCCCAACTTGATGTTTCCTTTATAAAATTCACTTAAAGATTCAATTAAAAATTCCCAACAGGTTACGGTCAAATCACATCATCGCTAACAGCCAGTCCACCCAGAAAAATGATTCCTGACGATGATAACTTATACAATACAGAGTCAATAATTAACATTTTGCATATTGATTTATAGATTTCATAAACAAGTTGGCAGTGATATAAATTTGTTTTTTTATTGACTTAATTTAAATGTAACTAAGTAACTTAAGGGGCTGCAGTTTTTATTATGGAATTAATTTGATTTAATAAGCCGGTCAACATGAGCTAATGAGCATAACGTGTCGAGCCGTTTCCGCGGTGACCGAAGCTTAACTCTCGCATCAGGGTACAGAGATGCTTCACCAGCGGCCGCCTCGTCCCGCTAAGGCACGATCGCGTGAACATTCCGTGTCAGCGAGCCGGAACTCATTAGCGAGGCAAAGGAGCCGGAAACACGAGACGGCTTCTGATTTAAGGGCCGCTGATGATTCCGCCCTTGGCCCTGGCAGGAACGAACGGCCCGGCGTGGATCTGGGGTCAAGGAACACCGGAGTTCACAGCGGGGCGGACGGGTCCGTGCGACGTTCACACGTGCCTCTCGTTACCATTCCTCGGAAATAATGCCATGGAGCTCCTCTGCGGCGAGGGCTTCCGTGATCGGCTATCTGCGTGGTCGCCAAGGCAACAACCCCATCCCTTTGCAAGCAACTCGCTGCTCTCAACATAATCACAGCTTCCCCCATTCTAATATCTCTCATTATTGCCATGTTAGATATTGGTATAAAGAAGCAGGTTGTTATACATTTTTAATAATGAATAACTAAGCATGAAATTTCTCAAAGTACATCTATCCCCTTCCCTGCCTTTGAAGCTCACAGATCGGCTTTAGTCTCCATTAAGATTTTAACCCATAAATGGCAGTTAGACAGAAACACTACTGAGAAAGCTGAAGGAATCCGTCTGAGAGGCTGTTAATATCCTCCTCGCTCAGCGGTGGGTCCTGAGAAACACTACAGCGAAGCGTATTCCAGAACGAAGCCCTCCAGCTCTCTCCCATCTCAGCCAAACTTCGAGAACATTCCGGAATACACCGCCAACAACAAAACGTATCCAGTTTACTGCAGATCTGCCACCGGATACAATTAGAACATAAAACCCGTGCAAATTAATTGAAGAGCACCGACTGACTCCAACGTGTGCTTGAAGACTAGGATCAGATGTTGCCCAAAAACGATCACAGGAGGCCTGGCCATAAATGTATCATGTATTCATTATTCGTATCACTCGATAAAATGCGCCCAGATGCATTTCTCTCAGATCCTACCGCTGGATATCTACTGATGGTCGGCAGGATCTGCAGGCTGCGTCTCCGACAGTCTCCTGGCAGCATTAAAGCCTGCTCTGACCTGTGTGAACCGCCACCCCATCCCCTTAAACGCTCAAGACGATATCCGTCACATGTGTCTGACAGGGCAGCCAAAAAAAAATAAAAAATTATATATATATAAAATTTACAGTTTCTAATTGCAACAAAATGACTACCGGCGTTTTCGACAGCTAGATGAGTAGTGATACACTCTTTCCATTTATTTTATCGGAATTTTATGCATATTTAACTGAGGGAAGTAGTTAAGGAACTGCCCAATTAAATCTGATTTCAATAAGCCCAAGCAACTTTAAATGTTTAAATCATAAAGATCTCACTTCTTGGTTTCTCTGACTAACTTTACGCAGGCTAGACGCAGGCATTGCCTGAGCACTTCAGCGTCCGCTGCTGCTTCTTCACGCTCCCTACACTCGGTTGGGTTGGGCCCGATAACAGCCTGACCCAGACAGTCCTCCAGACCCCAAGTCGTCATCCGTGGTGTAAAGATGTGTCCCTGTCACAGAGAACGGCCGCGATTTCCAAAAGGACTCAATCCGTTATGTGGACTGCAAGTGGCAAGACCCAATATCAACGGATACTCCGGTGAGTGTGGAAAATATTCTAATGCTCAGCTGCATATTTCGGAGGAGGTTTAAGCGGAAACACAGTTGCGACAGCAGCTAGAAAAAAAGAAAAAAAAAAAACAGACCGAAAGACAAATATAAACTGAAGAGAATGAGGTGGAATGTTCCCATCTGCTCATTGTGCGATATCTACGCGAACCTGGTGGAAACACACAGCCTTGGGTGTTAGGAAAGTAAGTGTTGATTTGTTCAATGTATATGCTGAGCGGGGAGATTTTACCATTAGCTGAGTGAGTGCTGACTGTTGGGGGTGACTCTCGGGGTGCATGAAGATTTATGACTGTTGTGCATTAAAAAGTCCATGGATTTCAACTGTAATTCAGTACTTCATCCATTTATACACCTATTCTACAGGCCTATTAAAAAAAATTAAAAAAAAAAAAGAAAAAAGTCTAGAGAATAACTACCCCTATAAAGGTCATTTCAATTTACGGCATGGAGCGAGTACATTACTTCTGTTTTATAGTTTGAGAGCGATATATTGTCATACTATTCAGGGAACATCGTTTAAAGTGTTATTAGTGTTGATGAAAACCCAGTTTATAACCTTGTACTAAAGAATTACAGAGTGAAGATATCTTGGGATAATTTGATTAAGAAATCACAAATTGTATATGTACGTTGTTTAATAAATAGCTTGATATTGGATAAAAGACTGTCACCTGGATGTAATGTATGTCATCCTACCTGCATTAAATCAAATAACTTGATTTTCCTCTTGTGCCGTCAACATTTGAACGACTCTCGCTGTCAGCTGACTGGATGAGCTATAATCTGGAGGCATTATGGGTAATCCGAGGGAGGTTCCGAAGATGGATCTCTTTCCTTGTCCTAGAACTAACCCTTCTGGCATTCTCAGGCCTGTTCTTTTATGTATCCGTTACCTCGCCACCTGATCAATAATGCTGCACATCTTCGCCCAGACCAGCTTCAAACCAAATTAGTCCTCTTAAATATTTCAGCAAATTGCTCTCAAAACGGTGGAAATGTGAACACTCTGTGCAGGAAGACAAGGCATGCATTTCAGCTCTAAAGAGTCCTTTTTTAACAAACAGGCAGCAGACATATAAAGCACAATTAATGCCTTGTGTCGCTGCTAAATGGAAAAAGATAAGTCTGATTAAGGCTCTCTGTAACCTTCTGCTTCAGGGTTCTCTCCAACATCCTTAGAATATTTTAGCATATTCTGTTACACTATTAAAGATCTAAGAGATTTGTACAGTGTTAAAGTTCTAACAGAATGGTCAACTACAGTACAGCAGTACCACAAGAAAAAAAAAAAAAAAAAAAAAACCGGTGTCAAAAGGTCACATGACTTTAAATGATCCCAGACGAGTAAACGTTTAGAAGATGAGTCTGCAAATTGATACATTTCGGCTTTGGAATGCCAGTGCAGCAGTAACAAGCGCTGTGGTGTTTTTGGGCACAGACGGCCAACCTCTAGTGCGCGTCTCAGGTGAGGTTGGCGCTGAAATTCCCTTTAATGTGAACTGCTTCATTAATGGAAAAGTAAAAACCACTTAATTAAAAATGACAAAATAGCAACCGAACAACATGCTTAACTGTGTAGAATCAAAGCCGCTTTTGCAGACAGCAGCTCTCCCAGCTTTCCTGGATCTCCTGTAATACGGTGCATGCTTCTGTTTTACCACGTTTCCGAGCAAGGAAGCTGTCCCCTTTGCAAAGTGTACAGACATGATAATTACACCAATTCTCAGTGTCTATGGAGTGTTTCCTGTAACACCACACACACACACACACACAGCTCAAATCGTCTTACATCTCCCGACAGAAGATTCCGCTGCGTGGAGCAACTTCTACATGAATTTGTTCACCAGAGAAGGTGTAAGAAGTAAAACGACCACCATACATTGCTATATTTTCCCCATGAATAAAATTTCTAATTCCATTTGCCTGAGCTATACGGCATCAGAGTTAATGAACATGGCCTCATACTGCAATATCTTTTTGCAGAAGTACTAACAGACTGTGAACATGCTGTACTATAAGGTGGTGGGGGTCGTGCAGCAGCCCCCCAAACTGCGCACGATGTGAGATTCATATATGCGCTTATCTTAAAGGCACGGTACGGCAGCGTTTTATTTTGCTTGCCACATTACCTTTTTACTTACCTGGAATGTAATCAAAAGAAATGAATCAATGGTTCTAGACCAGGAGTCACCAACCTTTTTAAAACAGCTATTTCATGGGTACTGAGCCATACGAAGGGCTACCAGTTTGATACACTTCTTAAATCATGTATAATAAACTTTTTTTTAAATGCTCTTTTTTTAGAATTGTCATTTTCAAATCTATATACCGTACATGCAAATATGATTAAAGAAGAATAGCAACAGGATAAAATTAAATGTTAGACGCCGCTCACTGGCGAGTTGTGCTATTTTTAGAACAGGTTTGCGGGCGACTCACGTGGTCCTTTAGGGCATCCTGGTGCCCACGGGCACCATGTTGGTGAACCCTGCTCTAGAATGTGCTGGAACCGGTTTAGGCAGTATTTTTTGCAGAATGGAAAGGCCTCAGAAGAAACCCAGTGAAATTTAGTGAAGCTGTCCTCATTTACAAGTATTTGCAGTTGCTGTCTTGTGAGATTCAGACTTATTAATTTAGCAGACCCTTTCTGAGGTGACATGGTGTTTTTGTGTGAGCAGGGTAAGACCGTTCCTTGAGCGAATGGGGGTTAAGGGTCTCGCTCAGTGGCACCGGGATTCAAGCACAGACACAGCGTCCTGATATGCTGAGCTCTGCACCTTCCATATGTCACCTGACTCCTTTCACGGACTGAACTGTGATGTGTCTGGTTAAGTAGTTTGCGAGCATTTCTTCAGTGAGCTTGCTACCAGTGATGAACGTGCTTAAAATCAGTCAGTTTCAGGGGCTAACAGAAGGAACGCAAAAGAAAATATCTTTAGAGTAGTAGGAAAAATGATTGGTTGAGAAAGATAACCACTCAGATTGTAGAAGAGGTGGGTCTAAATAACTAGAGAAAGCGGGATCAACCAATCAGATGTTTTTTTGCTCCCGTTTTATCTCCTTGGCTTCAGTCACATGACCGGGGAGCTGCAATTTCACACCCTGTTTATCTGATTCTTTTCCCCCCAAAGCGGCTTGCACATGGTCGCCCTTGCAGCCGAGTGTTCTTTTTCACTGGGTCACCTGAGGTTAAGCACCTCGCTGCGACAGGATCCCTGGGACCCAAACCATCCATTTTCTCCACAGCCTCACTACCTGCTGCTTGTACTGGTATCCAGCACTTTGTACAGATGATTCTGGAACCAAGGTAGCAAACTCCTTTGAAAAATATGCCTGCTACTCCCTCGCAAAAGAAAAACAATTGAACACCTAACCCCAACATGAAGGTTCATGCTTGCCTACTACTGTGGTTACTACACCGATCAGACATTAACTCTTCCTGCCTAATATGGTGTAGGCCCTCCTTGTGCTGCCAAAAGAATTCTGACCTGTCAAAGCATGGACTCCACAAGATCTACGAAAGTTTCCTGTGGTATCTGGCACCAAGATGTTAGAAGCAGATCCTTTAAGTCCTGTTAGTCGTGAGGTGGGGCCTCCGTGGATCAGGCTGGTTAGTCCAGCACATCCCAAAGATGCTCGATTGGATTGAGATCTGAGGAATCTGAAGGCCAAGTGAACACCGTGAACTCTTTTTCATGTTCCCCAAACCTTTCCTGAACTATTTTCGCAAACAGTTTTTGCAAAGAAACATCCACATGAATGCAAGGTTTCTCAGCAGAACCGGGAACACACACCGCAAGGCCTGCCGTTTTACATTTGCTCTGTCGTCTAGCCATCATAATTTGGCCCTCGTCAAAGTTGCTCAGATCCATTTTTCCTACTTCCAACACATAAACTTCAAGAACTGATTGTTGGCTTGCCTAAAATATAACGGCACCCTTGACAGGTGCCATTGAAATGAGATAATCAATGTTATTCACTTCACCTGTAAGTGGTTTTAATGTTATAGCTGAACGGAGTAAACAGGAACCTAGATCGTGGGAGTTTTACTTACACAAAGAAATTCTGAGGCCAGAAGGAAGAATGATTGGTTCAGAGAGAAAACTAATTACATTGTAGAGCAGGTGGGCCAAGACAAGGGATTGGCTGGTCCTGCCTTCTCTAGCCGCTTGGACCCACCTCCTCTACAATGTAATTGGTTCTCTGTCTAAATCAATCATTCTTCCTTCTGCCCTCAGAACATTGTTTTAAGAAAACTCCCATGAGCAGAAAACTCTGCTTTTACAGAGAAATTACTGATAAACACCAAACGTCTTATGGAGAAAAAAGAAAATATCAAAGTATAAGAAGTATTACAAAGGTTTAAGTCTTTGTTAGGAATAAGTGAATGGCACAGAACTGGATGCTCACAGAACTTCCTGGGAGACATGGGGAGTTGGGCAGTGAGAGAATTGACTCATTCTGTGGACATAAATGAACTGATATCCTTCTCTGCCAAGCTTTGTCAGTTTCAGCATCTCTTCCTCCTTCCATCCTCGTGGTGGTGAGGACTGGTGAAATGGTGACTGGGGTGTTTTTTCTCCCAGCCTCTCCGTTCACTAACCCTCCACGTCCTACATTAGCCGGATATGGAGAGTAAGCATTCATTCGGCTTTTGCTGCCCCTTGGTCTCCCTGAATGATCATTTAACACCCCCTCCCCCACCCACTTCTCACACCCACCACTTCAATCTCTACCTCTACATCCATTTCATCCAATATTTTGCCTCTGTGGCGAGTCCATTTGACAGTTTTGGAAAAAATGAAAGGAAATGAACCGAGCAGCTGGCACATTCACAGTAGGTGCCCTGAACACATTCTGTTCTTCTGAAGAACCAAGAGCTGGTCCCTCTGGAGTTTCACAAATGGTCGAAGACACACCCACAACTTGAAAAATCTACCATTTATAGCATTATAGTATTTGTTTGTTAAAATCATCTCACCAACAAGCAGCCCTGTGATTGGCCCTAAGCGCGACGTTCATCTCATGCAAGACCTTGCAAAACAAGACCTATGTCCAAGACCTTCTGTGGCTCAAGGATCAATATAGAGCAGAAGCTCCGGAAGGGTTCTACAGATTGGATACAATCCTAGATTTTGGTTTTATAGAGCAGCGATTCTCAACCCAAGGGTCGCGACCCAAATTTGGGTTATGGCCAGTTCTGAAAGAGTGGCAAGGCAGAGTCGGAAATGTAAGCATTTTAAAACCAGCAAGCTCCTATGCTGATCCAGGATCAGATTTCTCAGGACCAATCCTAGAATTACCCTATATAAAGGGGTGCTGGATCTGCAAATGCTTAGTGCAAAACTACTGAACACTCAACCAAACAAAGAAGCCAAACCATACATGCTTCATGGCCCATCCAATCAGATTTGTGAGATGCACAGATTGCAGCGTGCACTGCGTGCTCGATCATAGCATTAATTTAAACCTATACTTGATATAGGGTCACGACTGAGCTGGCATTTTAAAGATTGGGGTCACGGTGCTAAAAGGTTGAGAACCACTGATCTAAAAGGGAGGAAATGACTGTCCAAATTCTGGACTGCATGCTCCTAAAGCAGCATTAAAAGGCCAAATGTGTCACAGCGTTGGAACAAGGCTGTCCCATTTTGACGGCTCCTTCAAATGCAGTCTAGAGATGCATCCTCTCTATGCAGAGTCCATCGCAGCAACACATCCCAAGATTCTCTGCGCAGATTTAGAATGGGTGAGCCCCAGCTAGACGATTGCAGAGCGTAAGAACAGCGCTTTCCGTTCAGCCTTTCGAAGATCGCAGTCTACAAATGCTACACCTTCTAGACCATGCGCGTTGTTAGGGCCACTGACTTGGGCCTCAAATATTTAAGCTAAGTCCTGAGTATTTCAGCCCTGATACCAATCTTCCTTTAAAAAGAGGTAAGCCCCAGGAAAACGTGACTTATCCAATGGCGAGAAAAGGCCCCAGACCGTGTCCAAGTTCAGGAGTGGTGTCCTTCGAAGGAGTCAGACAAAAGACTTTGGCATCGTGTTCTATCCCTTGGTAACAACTGATCATGATTTCTGTTTTTTTAATATTTTCTTTATTCAGACCTTGAGAGGAAAAATGTCACCCTATGGCTAACCGAAGCCTATGGTTAACTAAATCATTCTGTGCTGTCAGGTGCAATAACAAAGTACTGAATCTTGAATATATTACCATTTTTTTTTTTTTTTAATGCAGGCAGACTCCAGACTATGAACATTCCCTGTGATACACTCTTCTTAAATCATGTATCAGATTATCAGTTCCCTGAGCTTGTCTTGAAATTGAATTTGTAGGTCAGTCAGAATAATAATAATAATAATAATAATAATAAAATAATAATAATAATAATAATAATAATAATAATAATAAATGTAAATCCATAAGGTACTGTACTGCTCCTTGAGCTGATGAACCTCAGAAGCCATGCAATGTTTCCACGAGCGTCAAAATTTGTGCATGCATTCATTATTATGAATTTAACCCGAATTTTTAAAGCAATAAGCTTTGTGTCAGTCCCTTTGTACACTGAAAAAAGTGTTACAAGGGTGTAGCTGGTTTGACCTATAATTTTGATGTAGGGTTGATGTATTTTCTGTTGCGTTTTCAACAGAGTTGAGTTTTTTAGCTGAACAGACTCAATTAGACAGACTGCACCAGAGTAAAGCAGAATGATCCATTGGGTCAAAGCTTAAAACTGCACGTGTGCTTGGGTCGCACATGCACAAGTCCCGTGCATGTCTCCAAGAAGAACCTCGCATAAGCCAGGCATTACTGATGTCCTCAGTTAAAAATGAAAAATGGAACCTGTAAATGTAAATATTTCTTCTTATATCTTAGTCAAGAATGTGATTGCATGTTAATGTTTTAAAGTTAGTATTCGGTATATAAGCAAATGTGCCAGTGTTAAATGAACACTGTATGGTGTCTATATGGGTCCACATCATTCAGTGTTACCTTTAACACTTTACAGTGTGCAGTGAGTGTTGTTTTTACAGTGTTAATCGTTATTAACTCTAATAGTGTTCAATTTACACCATAGGGCATTAAGTCAATGAGTCTCCACCTCCACACATCTGCCCCATTTTAATATGCGCACAAGTCACGAGGATCAGAAGAGCCATCCCAGATTTACCCACCATCATGAGAAAGACTCTGACCAAAAAAGAACCTTACAGCTTCTTCTTGTTTTATATTGAAGCTTTGCTGGCTCAGTTCTGACTGATGTTGGAGATTAGAGAGCTGTGGTCCTGGTGGTTTTTTCCCTGATATGTGGTTTTATAGCATGTTGGCGTCAAGTCAGAGAAAAACTCTTGGAGATGTACTGGACACGTCTCCTGAGTGGTATATATTTTAATGGTGTGGGGGTGTATTTGATTGCTGGTCCTGCCCTTGGATGATTAACATACATGGAAAGGTGTCAGGAAAGGTGTCAGGATAACCTTTTCTGAGCAGCTCCTGGTACCGCCCACTCCCCTGTACACCAATGGTGCTGGATGTACATTTGCATAGCATGATACAGTACTGTATTGGACTTAATAGATGTTTTTTTTTTTTTTTTAATCCACTGCGATTGTGATGAATAGGGCAAGAGAAAAAAAAAAAAAAAAAAAACAGAAATGGCTCTAGTGCAGAGGCTAGATAGTTTAGCCTCTATGGCTTAACTAGAGAAGGCATGTTACTATGAAAAACCAATTATTTATTATGGCTCTCTAGGAAGGACATGCAGGGGTTTCTCTGGGGATGTAGATACAGTATACAAGAACTACACTACTCAGACAAATTAGCATACACAGGCAGCCCAGAAGAACCAACAACAAAATGTGGTAAATACTAATATCATACCATCCTCGCTCATGGTGAGTTTGTAAAAATTAAGCTTAATGAAAATCTGAATATTAAAATGAGCAAAGTGATTTGATTTGTTCTTCTATCCCAGGTTGTGGTTTAAAGACAAGAGGTATTGTTTCTGGCCACTGTATCTTGTTTATAGCTATTTATGCAAGGATGCAACAATGCGTTGTAATAAAGTGGACTGTTGCAGTAAACTGGCTTTAGGGTTATTTAGTCGCTTCAAATTATATTCATTAGTTGAGCATGAGCAGGTTTATTGGTTTTAAGTGCAAAAATCTTATGTATTAGATTGACTACTTTAAGTTGAACTGACTTGAAAAAAATTATATTAACCAAACTTGAAAAATTTAAGTGTGACAAAATGAAGTAACATTTTAAGTTGATCTATTTCATGTTTTACAGTGTACTGTAAGTAAGAGTTGTCCATGTCAGATGTTCTTCACCCAGGTACCTGCCTGCATCAGTTTTTTGCTCACCTATCCTCTACTTCTATACTTCGAGAGAGCAACGGCACTGCGAGTCAGCAGGGAGGCTGTGCAAACACTCATATCCAAACTCATTACTTGACTTTTTCCTCAGCTCCAGCTACTCCTCGTCTGAGTAGCGTGTAAAGGAACGGCCACATCCTTTAAAAAATAAAAAAATAAAAAGTGGGCGGGTTTTTATTTCTCGGCACAGCAGGACAGGACGCCCACTGTCTGCCGCAACTTTTCGAAACCTTCAACGCTTTAATTACCCAAGATACCGATTCCTGTTGTCACGCTGAAACATCTAAATTTAATTAAAACACGATTAGCTATTAATTACTCCTCTTGAATCGAGGATGAAAACAAGGTTTCTCTAGCTGTGAGCAGGAGGGAATGGCGGTTTATGGGATGATGTGGCGGGAGCGACCAGAGTCTCATGGGGGTCTCGTGCCGCCAGAGAATCGCCCTGGGGGTGTGGTGCTGAGGGCAGATAAGAGGCTCCGCCCCCCAACAAACCGCATTGATAAAGCCAACGCCCACAGCCAAGCTGCACTCCACATGCTAATTAGCCCAACGTGGTTGTTTATTCGCACGAGTAAATTCAGCCACCAGCGGTGTGACCTGGCCCTCTCCAAGCACAATATAAGTGTGACATCTTCCGCATAATAGACAGTCCTGTGCTTTTACGGAATCGTCCCTTACAGAAAAGTAAAATGAACCAACACGGGACACGATTTCCCCCATTTTTTCTGACCAAAGAATCAATCACCCCTGCTTGGACGGGGGAGGGGTGGGGGGCATATATGCACATCTGACCTCTGACCTCTGAATCTATATCTCAGTTTTAAAGGAGAGAAGAATATGCCTCTCAAAATCCATCTACAATGGAAAACGCTCAACATTACATAAAACATGGTATTTCTGAAGACAAGACCCAAGATTAGATTTTTTGCATCGATGCTGCGTATTCCTGTAATGTTTACACACTGCTGGCAATGTCTCTGACCGCTGAGTACAGAAGGCAGACAGGACAGATGCCTGTCCATAACTGCCTCGGCTGGGAGCAGGACCAGTGCCCAGGACAAAAGCTGATCTGACTCGGGAGGGAGTCTCCTCTGCAGTGACCCTGTGCCCTTGGAGGAAGACAAGCTTATAAGATAAAGTAACACGGACCTCAACCCTACTGCAGTGTGTGCTTAAGAGTTTAATGTTATATCACACACACAGTATATATGATACTTTCTGGTGCCACCTGTGTGGACAGGGCAACCAGAGAAATGCATACTGCAGAAACCTATGAAATCGAAAACATTTGCAGCAAATATATCACTGCAAAACAGTGTATGGACTGGCTACTTCCTTAAGACGACCAATGAGCTCATGAGTCCATAGCAACATAGCGAGATTCCTCCTGCCCCGCCCATCTCCGGCCCCCGGCACTCCAGAGTCCCACTACCTCCCAGTCGGTTCTACTCGCGGCACTCTAACGTCGGCTATCAACGCCAAGGTAAAAGTAACGGCATATCATCTCACTGAGAGGGTGATTCTTAATGACAATCACAGCTGCTAGGCAATCAGAATGCAAACTGGAATTGAGTGCATTGTACTGACAATGCACGTGCCGCTGTGAAACCTGCCACCTGCGGTGCTACAGAGGAACGACACTCTGCTGTGAATAACAACCACAGATGTGCCTGGACTCCACTGCATCGTAAGTGGCAGTAAACACTGCATCTGGCAGCTCACTAGTGTAAAGAATGAAATCCAAGCGCCGAGTCATAGAACAACACGTGCAATAGCCAAACATCATCTCAAAATGTAAACTTACTTAAAATCTATGGATTTATAAGTACATAACAGCATCATCAGTCCCTCTAGTGACAGATTTTGTTCTACAAGTTAACAAAGGCCACATCTGTGTGAGCATATAGGGGGCAGATTATTATCCTGCAATTCCTGGCAGGAGTATATTTAATTTTTTCATAAATTCCCCCAAAGGCTTTGTTGTAGCGGGCTCACTGGATCAGACAGAGAATGCATGATGGTTACTTGACCACTGAATATTGTGATTCATTTACGTGCCAGTTACTGTCAGCTGGACCGTCATAAATGCTGAAATAAGGATTTCAATTGTGGATTGTCTGCACTGTCAAGGAAACACAATAATGAAATGTTAATAAAATAATAATGCTTCTCATGGGTCAGGCCTCCCCTTCACGGTCCGCTGACTGACTGCATCGATGTTAAAAGGCCCATTACTGGCAAAGACATTGCTTGATTGTAACATGTGAATAATATTTAAAAAGTTAAAAATGGCAGGTAAACACAAGCTATTCTGAACATTTTTAGTTGGTGTGACTTTAAAATTTAGCTTATTTATTAATAGATATAAAAAAAAAAAAAAAAGACGGAAGATTGAGAAAAGTCAGAAATGCGTCGAGCTGCGTGGGCAGGGCAATTAAACACACAGGCTAATCAAACACAAAGAATACAATACAGTCAGCGACTGTCTGCCAAAGGGATTTAAAAACCAATAAGAGGAAGATCTAAATCAAAGGAGAACCAATGAAAAGAAGTCTGAGAACTCGAAGGAAAAACTTTCCGGAACAAAGGAAACAATGGGGAGAGCGGCAGGGAAAGAGGAAAGGCAAGGGGGAGGGGGGAGAGAGAAGTGTGTGACGGGGAAGAAGGAATCACGGAAATAATACTGACAGAGCGGCTGGGGGCCGAAGCCCGGGCGGGGAATCTGAAGGGGCCCAAGATGCTCGGCAGTCTGATGCTTCTTGATTACTGGACAGCCCACTTGCAGCGGTGGATATTCTTGGGGAAAAATGTCACTTAAAGCATCCTACCATTTCTAAGCCTGAGCTTTATTGGTGAAAAGGAGAAACATTCTTCACTTATTCACTCAAATATTACTAGATGTCCTAGGTGCGGCCTGTCAGCGTTTGAATGAGTTTTGATTGCCTCTGATTTTTAGCTGCTTAGCTTGATCACTGATAATTACCTAAGCACGTCGATAGACGAGCCGTCACTGATTATTACAGGGGAATAAGAGATTCTAGAACGTCGCAGACGGGTCCAGTTTTCTGCATGTTAATCTGGAAGGATCACTGCATTTCGGTAGAAGTCTGACACCTCGTTTCAGATGCTTTGGTGGAATTCCATCTGGCCAGTCGTACCCAGTTGTTGCATTGCCCCCCCTTGTTTTATTCTGCAAACCGCTTTCCCTCCTACAGGACTGTCAAGAACTACTTGAGAAACTGCAAGGCCCCAGAAAACTGCTATTCCAGTATCTACATACCCCATCTATCGAATTGGTCACTGCATTCATGTACCGATAAGTAAACTCGGCAACTGAGATCTTGTGCGACAATTCCTGGTCAGCTACTATTTTCAGCCTGACGAAAGTAGTCAGACGTATGAATCCGTTATTAGAATTATTTCTTAAAATAATAAAATAATTCTGTTTGAGAGAAAGCTGTACCTTGTCTTTGGATTGCGATCCAAACAGAAATGCTGTTTATCCCATATTCCACACGTATTTAATAAACATCTCTACTCAAAGCTGAGCATGAAAGCCCCGCGCTATCTGACAGGCTTTCAGCGTGCCGTCTTCCGATCTGCATTTGCCGTGAGGTGGCTATTTCGGTCCCCTTGAAATTTCGGGCGGTATTGCGATCCCTGCCGGTCTAGAATTGCCCGTAATTAGCATGATGGTCATAGCGCCTCGACTCTCGGAAGCTGCAGAATGGTCTTCACTCGAGTCACCCAGGGCATGCGAGCGAACCAAATAACTACTAAGTACGGGGTAAAATCCCGAAGGGAATTTTTTTGTTCGTCAAACAGGATAAGCTACTCTAAAGATGTGAAAAGCGCACAAAAATACCGTGGAGAAACCGAAAAATTGCACAGCGTGACGGAGATTCCCCAAGAAATATGTTGTGTCTTACACCAGCACTACATCCATCTTCCCACTGTGTATTCAGTACAGTGAGAGGCTGGTGGGGGGAGGGGGTGTAGCCTCTCACTGGGAACACAGGACAGGACGCGCCGAAAAGGAAATGTAGGAGAACACGGGAGGAACATGGAGGAACGTGGAGGAACATGCCGGATCCACACGCACAGTGGTGGGATTCAAAGTCACGTTTGAGGTTCAGTACTGGCCAAGGCACCACAACAAGATACACAATCAAACATCACCTACATAAACAGAAGTCTGCACCAGTCTGCTAATAGAGGCTGTCATCAGTCGACACACATATCAAGTGATCAGCCGTGTAAAATGTCACATTTTAAAACTGTTTGCTAGAAATAAATGCACTGATTGAATGTTACCCATCACTGATTACAGATGACAAACAGCAGCAGCCTCTCAATCTCCCCCCCCACCTCCCCTCCCCTCCACTCCCCCCCACTCCCCCAGGAATCACATGATTCTCCCATTTCCATTCCCATGTCGCCGGCTGACGGCGACTTCGGCACGGAAACATGCGTTATTCTGTCACCTGAAAGCTCTTCTAAGAGGCCCCATGGGCCCATTACAGTTATACTGGTAACACTGGACTGGAAGGATGGCTGGACTGGGAGGGTGTAGGTCACAGTAAGCTGACCAAAGACACTGACAAATCGCTGTGTTTACCGAGACCCACGTTCACAGCCCTTCTCGTCCCAGGACGCCGGGTCCGGTGTCGCTGAAACAGATTATCAGGTCAGGTGGGGCAGTTAAGCCTGGTAGGGTGGGGGGGGGGGGCTGGAGGGTTACATTCAGTATTATTGAAGTAGGAGGTGAAATACAAATCGGAATAGAAGAAATGATATTAAATAAAAAATATATAATGTGTAAATCACATGGAAAAAGACAAAAAAAAAAACATACTGTTTTGATACATTCCTGCATCATTTATACAGAATAATTCAAAACAGGGAAAAGGAAATGAAAGAAATAGAGAGAGAGAAAGACAAAAAGAAAGAAATGTATGTTATAGATGCTTTAAGTATATATATTTCTTTATTAACTACATATACATACATTTTGTTCAGAAGGTGATTTCTGCTGAAGGCGTGACTACACTGTGAATGCTAGACCTCCCCCTTCCCTCCTCCCTCTACAGGGTCCAGAATAACACCAGCATCAGCCTCTGAGTCGCCTGGCAACTTAAAAGGCAGCCCATAATTGCCGGGGTGAAAGTCAAGCTATTTCGAAGCTTGGTAAAAGAAAGAATGCTTTTAAGAGTTGCGCCGCGCCGCCTTCTACTGCAAAATTAAACACATAGAGAATATCACGTTAAATTTCTTCCTTTTTGTGCATTTGTGATGTAAAATGGGACGCACTAATGTTAGGATGTGACATTAAACTGCCGTCGATGCCTCCTGACATGGGGAACGGGACAGCAACAGCCCCCGGTTTGCCTTTCAATGGTTCGTAAACCAACTAACGCATTTATTTCGTCCGATGATAAAAATGACAAGGTGGCCTTAAATCGCGCCCAACTAGAGCTCCCCGAGGCCAACGGGCAGCTATAAAGATCTGAGCCCGGGGGTGTATTTCCTCTAGTGTGGCCGGCTGGATGCGCAGTCAGCCATGGGCCGTGTCGGTCCTTGGGGGGCGGCTGGCAGGGCGGACGCTCGGGCCCGTGCCTGATTTACGGACCCGTCTGCGGTTCCTCCCTGCATGTGTCGCCGTAAAGCACCTCCTCAGAGAGGCACGGGCCGCATATTCCCCTCCCCATTTCTCTGCGCCCGAAGACCCCAACGCCGTGTCACTGAGAGGCCAAGGACAGCCCGCCTCTGCCACCTGGGGGGCCTGGCATCTGGGAGAGGGACCGGGGGCTGCTGGAGCGCATATCCCATTCAGGACGCCCTCATACTTATGAACGAGAGAGAATATTACCTGTTTGTCTGTTTATCGTTTGATTCTATCCATCCTTCATTTAACTGGTACAGCATTTAGCCTATAGCCTAACCCAGGTGGTGGAACACTGCATTATTTCAACAAATTTAAATCTAAATATTTAAAATATATAATCTATTGTGCATCATTATAATTTTTGCTTGCTTGTTCATTTGTCTAGCTACCTCGCCATTTGTTTTTCTCACGTTCAGTTGGCCAGGCTGGGGAGCAGCTCGTTCCAGAGGTCCCGCCCGAATCATTAAAGGCACAGACGCAGGGGCTTTGCATCTTTCCCCAACAATGACACCCAGCGGCGTGCCTTTAGGTCCCCGGGGTCGCTGATGATGGCAGCGTCCCTTGGAGCTGTGCTAATTACATGGGTGGAGAGGCTCATGCAACTTTAAAGAGCCAGATCACAACTTCAGAGATGAAGTATCCCCGGCTCCTTAAGACGGCCTGAGTTCTGCGGCGGTGTTGATGCTTTTGTCACTTATTTCCGGCACTAAGGAGAAAACATCACATTGTGATTGGCCTGTACTACTCAGGCCTCAGCTCAGAGCAACACTTAGTATTCCAAGAGAATAAAACTTACAACCACCAATTAAAATGCTTACACACTATTATTACGGTATCTTATTTTCATGACATAACACCTAGCAGTAGCATAAATCTGGGAAGAGACTGGATGGTATTTTAGACCATAAGGGGATATTCCGAAACCCAACATTAGCAGCCAATGTCACATTCCTTCAAAAATGTCAGCCCATAAATTATATTAATTGCTGTCCTAACACGTGTCCCTCGCTAGCCGAAGCGAGAGCCATAAGGCAGTCTCCGAGACGGCTTCATAAGGCCTGCCGGAGCCCGGCTTCACTGCTCAGCTGGGAAGAAGGCCACTTCACCCCTGCTTCACCTCCTGTGCGCTCCAATGGGAGAGGAGCACCCAGAAATCACATTTCCTCACAATAACACATTACTGCCGGTGCATTTCAGCCTCCCCCAGGCCCCCCCAACCCCGCCCATTAGCCCCACCCCCGCAGCCGTAGAGGCGCAGAAAGGGTGACTGACAAATGGCATCACCAGCGTCAAGGCCAAAGGCTTAATGTCATTCTTCTTCCTACAGCAGAACTTGAGAGGGCGTGACTCACAGGAGAATCTTGATTGGCCCATCAGGCTGTCCATCACCCTGTCTGACCAATGACGGTCTCATTTCAATAAGGATGTGCATGACAACGCAGTGGCTGCATCTCCAGAGTTTCACTGTGTTTTTACAAGACTTCCATGCTACTGCGGGAGGACAGAGGGGCCAGGAAGAGGCTCCATCACTGAACACCGCAATGTAAATTCGATTCCCAAGATAATCTGATAACTGCAAATAAGACGACAGGAAAACTAGCTATTTAAATAACCTAGGTAATACAGCAGAAGTTAAACTATCGTCATGAAAAAGAATTCACTAGTTTTTAAAGCCAGTAATTAAATTATTCCTCCAAGAAAAATAAATGCATTTCTGCAAGCAAAAAGCGTTCAGATGTCAATACAGATGACATTTCCCCTCAGTATTCTGGCTTTACAACGATATTTCTCACAGCACAGAGCGCTTCTCCTAGAATATTCTCTCTCATAATTGCAAAACACAAGTGATAAATAACAGCCCCATTAAAGAGCTTAATGAAGGATCAATAATTTAAATAAATCAGCATATTCTCTTGTCGCTTACCTGTGGCCCTGATGACTAGAGGATTTGCATAAAGATGCACAACCTTTTCACAAGCACAATTCCTAACATTACACGCACAAACGTCTTCAAAGAGTACACCTATATAAATACACACACACACACACACACTTCGGGGATACCCATCCCTATGGGGCCGCTCATTCACTTCTATGGGAAAAATGCTAACGCTAACTATGACAACATTAACCCCCACCCTGCCCTAACCATAACCATAAGTAACCAAGCAAAATACAAGAGGTTTTACATTTTTAGGTTTTTTCATAGCAGTCAACGATTTTTATTAAATAGAGTTTTCTGGTCCCAATAAAGAAAAAAAAAAAAACAAAAAAAAATATTTATCACGTTATGGGGACCCTTAAGGGTAGGTCCACCCGCTCATACACACACACACACACACACACACACCAGCACCTGTGCAACACACATAATGATACCTTCATATTAGG
This sequence comes from Mormyrus lacerda, assembly GCA_015163995.2. NCBI lineage: Eukaryota > Metazoa > Chordata > Actinopteri > Osteoglossiformes > Mormyridae > Mormyrus > Mormyrus lacerda. The sequence continues at coordinate 1,547,082 of JAABNX020000055.1, forward strand.
CCAGTATTAAGTGTAAGAATGGAGAACTGCACAGCAGGACAAATAATGAATAAAGCGGGTATACGGTCTCCTAACTGGTCTGAAATGCTGGTGCCAGACTCAGTTCATCTGTAATTCTGCTTCCAGAATGAAGTTACAACAGATCTTTATAAAACCACTTAATGCTAAAGTTTCAGAGATTTTTTTTATGAATAATAAGCAACATGGTTAGGAAGGAGAAATACGGCTTCAGCAAAATGTCCCTGTTAGCGTCAGCAAAGCATGGGAAACGTCCAGTCACAGAGAAGAGATGATGATGATGATGAAGATGATGATGATGATGAAGAGGCCCCAGCTGACCACCTCACCAACAAAACAAAATCTCTCGTCTCATTTCTCCAGCTCAATCATTTCAAACAATATGCAAAAAAAAATAAAAAATCTAGAATAAAGCAAATAAATAAATAAATAAATAAAAACAGCACGCAGAAACCCAACACAGCTGACAGGCTGATTAATTACTGTCATCACTTTTATTGGATTTCAAATCGATCAACAAGAGTGAGGGCACCGCGCGGAGAATGACAATGAGACCCTGCACCTCGCCTCAAAGGGGGCGTCGGCCAATCAGGTCAGGCGTCCGAATGCGGTCGCCCGCGGCGATTCCCCTCGGAGGCCGTCAGCATCCAAAGTAAGTGGAAAGCTCGTAATTGAGCACCCCCCACACACACCTGCCACCTGGATGACTGGTTTGCAGTAGGTTAGCTGTGGCAGGTGCCTTGCAGATTACACACGGACCTCTGCCGGTGTTTTATCGACCGATGCTACCTATCGAGATGTGCTGTCGAGCCTTTCTGTGCATGTGCAGTTCCACCGTTTCGGGATTAGGGTTAGGGTAAGGGTGTTATGGGTTTTTTGGGGGTTAGGGTTATCGATTAGCACTACGGTAGCCTAACTTGACAAAGTGGCTCAACTCGTCAGAACACCGGCACCCCTTACGGTGGACACAGCCTCCGCAAGATCAGGAGCCGCTGGGGAAGCAGATAATGGGTATTTACCTGCATTTCATGGATGCAATCCGCCCCCCCACCCAACCTTGCTTGTGATGCTTGTCTTACAAGAAAGTGCCAGATGATGGCCCGCTTGCCCAGAAAACTATTTAAAAGTCTTCCCAACAAACGGACTCTGAGGCGGCTCTTGAATGGGAGCTAAATTATTAATTACTGGAGTGGAGCTTGGCCGCGCGACGGCCGCGCGGAGTGTCAGTCCTGACGGAGCTGCCCGACCTCATTGCGACTGGCAATTCCATTGATGAGTCCTAATAGGCGGCGGCAAGATGGTCAAACTGGCTAATTAAACATCAGCCCCGCTTGTCGGAAACAAATTTAAAAAGCTGGCGTGAAATCGCGCGCGCAACAAACACCGTGCTAATTTTATAACGGCGACGGTGCCCCTAATAGGTCTCATGGCGGGAAGAACGGGAGGGGGGCGTCGGCCACTCGAGGAGGGAGGGAGAGTGAAGGTGAAGTCAAGGGTGCCTCCGGTTTCCGGCTAGCGCATTTCCATGAGGAACAGCTGCCTGCTCCCCATGCCCCCCCCCAGCCAATATACACTAAGCCTACGTTTCCTTCTCCTCCCACCCCAGACACGGGGCTCTGCTAAAAGGCTGTGACATCGCCTGCTGCCGCTCCCCTGTCACAGGCGTGACTTTGTCTGCTGCAGTGGCTAACACCTGAGTGGATTTCCTCCGAACCAAGCTTGGCGGCGGCCATTTTAACCCCTGAAACCCAGCGCCATGACGATGCTCGTAACGCATCATTAACATCGGCGGCAGGCTGCGCGGTAAACACGGAGCGTCCTGCCCCGCAGAAATGACACGTGGGGCAGTTTAATAACGTAAACAATACATCATTGCCTTTGGTAATAAAGCAGGCGATTCAGACGTTTCAATCCCGCGAATAGTTTGCCGTCGTGAATAATTCACGCAGGAGTTTCGAATTCGTGGTCTCTCTCCATGGACAATGAGAGTAATGCTTTAAAACCACACATATTCTATGTTTTCATTGGAATGCGAGATCCAGAACATATTTCATCTTAACCAGAAAAAAAATAAAAATTCTGCTCATCAATAAACCGTAGTCCCCACCTCAGCTGCTGAAGAGCGATTGGAGAAAATGTGCCAGAATAATTCATACTGTTTGAGCGTCTGTGTGCACGCACACGCACACACGTGCACGCGTGTCACTGAGTGTACTGCCCGAGGAATCATCTTCAGCCCAACTATGTGGGTCGCATGCATAAGTAAAAAGCAGACTCTTCCAGGAAGACCGAGGGAGAGCCGGAAAGCAGGAAAGACAGATACAGATCCTATACGTCTAGGTCACAGGGCCCAACACAGGATTAGAAAAGAAACCCATGGCAACCTCAAATGAACCACCTAGACCACCCATGCTTGTTCACGTCACACCTGCTCACTTCACAAGTAGAGACAGGTTCACCTACACAAATGGCACACTGTGCTATCCTGCTATTCCATTATTGAATAATTGTGGGTGATGTGTGGCTCCAAGGACTGGGCCACCTTGCCTGTAAACCAGATGGTGACCAGCAGAGGTGGAGATTTCAGGTCCAGAAAGTACAAATCCAGACCAGGATTTTGTTTCAACCAACCAGTTGAGTACTCT
>JAABNX020000055.1:1549920-1561194 GCA_015163995.2 Mormyrus lacerda
CTCAACTGGTTGGTTGAAACAAAATCCTGGTCTGGATTTGTACTTTCTGGACCTGAAATCTCCACCTCTGGTGACCAGTTCATATCCCAGAGTCAGAGTGATTTGAGTGTTGGATCCTTAGACGAGGCCCTTAAGCTCCAGGCGCTCCAAGATTGCCTGACCCAGCTCTCTCAATTCTGCACCTCTTTGTTTAAAAGTGTCTGCCAAATGAATAGCATCCAGTACTTTTAATTCCGAAATGCTACAGTATATAATCTAAATTACTAGCGTCATTCAAATGAATCGATTTCAGTGCCAAAATAAAAATGGAATAAGTTTATAAACAAAAAACCGGCCGCACAAAAGCAAAACTATACTGATAATTAATTGGCGTCATTGTGCATTTTCTTTTTACCGCATTGCATTTTGACAAGCAGATTACTTTTAATCAGCACGTTAATGAAGCAGTAATATCGCAGGCATCTAGTTAGGTAGTCTCGCTTTCAAAATGTGGATTTTGGTGCGCAGCTTAACTGGCCAGGAGCACGGTCATCCATGTGTCCCAAAACAGGTAGGAAAACACCCCGTTGAAATTTTTTAAATTTCTACAGCGTCACTGCAGTTGCCTTATTTCAATTATTATTATTACCACCACTGGAGTCCATCCATCTATTCATCGGAAGGTCATGGTGAATTGCTGATAAGTGAAGTTACAGCGATCCCCCCCCCCCATTTATTTTATCCGCCAAAGGATTTTTCTTGATTGCTGCCGAGGGTAATAATGCATAACCCCTACTGGGTTTTGAAGGATTTCTTAAGATATATTACAATAGCTCAGAAATAGCACCAGGACTGCGAAGTGAGTACCGTTCTCCGAAACGGCAGAAGACGATGGGCCGCATTGCTGAGAACGTGCTCAGAGCGACTGAGCCGGACTTAAAGAGACAGTTCACCGCCCCCCTGTCAGTGCCTCTCCTTGGGATATTCGGTATCGATTCCTGAATCGTTTGATCAATCCTGACACGATTTAGTTCTGCTCAATCTCTCTTTGTCATACCTGCAGAGTCTTAAGTGCATTTTATCTTACTGCCCTTCATTTTAAGTTCCTTTTGCACCTTGCAACAAAATGCAACAAAGCCAGCTTGCCGCAGAAAACATTCTGGGAAATCTGTGAGAATTCCCTAAGCAGACTGTCTGCTTTAATACTAACGATGGCTAGATGTCACCCCTATAATGAGAGAGGAGCCGGCAGTGATTGTCTGTGACATTCTGATTGTCAGCATCCCCTCCAGAAGATGCAGGTACCAACGTTATTTTTAATACCATGCTATTCCTGAAAGGTTAAGTTCTACAAAAAGGGGGGAAAAAATCTTAAGACTGTGCTCAGCCTCAGATGATTAATACCATCAGTTTGCCGACAATGCAACACAATCAAAATAAAAACTGGATCGCAACTCAGGCGGCTTACGTTTATTTTTATTATAGATGCAGTTGCAGTGTCGCACAAACGTTTAGGCAAAAGGCCTTCATTCGTTTATGTCTGTAGCCGATTTTTAATAATTTTTTTTATTAGGTTTTTATTAATTATTCTACCGAACGAATTATCAAAGCTTCTGGAAGGAACATGGTTCATGAGTGGATCCAATCCAAAATGCTGGGTACTCACCTGTGCTCTGTCCCTGTCACACCATGAATCACTCTGCCCGGTTTCCAATTTCGATTCGATAAATACAACCAATGAAACTGAACCTTCAATAAATACAGCCAATCCTTTTTAGTTAGTAACCATTCGTTAATACGGCAGGGGAAAACGCACGTATTTACAAACAAATTTCCTACACCTGACAATGACGTACATTGGCGTGAGAGCATTTTGGAAGTAGAATGCACAAAATAATCACGTGACGTCGTATGAAGACGTGATGTCGTAAACGGTCAATACCGTGATTTTCACTTAACGACCTAATCATTAGAATGGAATTCTGTCACTAAGCAAGGAGTAGATGTACTGCAAGTCATTTATCGTGGATCTTATCTCAGCTTTCGTTTGAGCCGCGGCACGCGGAAAGCCCTTTAATCCAGGACGCGTGGCTGAGAGTAAGCGACTTGCGGTCCAGCACGCCGATCGAAGCCTAGGGCGGCCGGGCTTCTCCGTTTCCAAACCGTCGGGTAAATTTGTAATAAATAAATGAATTAATAAATAAGTAAGCGTATCTCCCTCGGAGGAACGTGTTCTCTTTTCAAGTTGCGAATAGTAATGTAAAAAAAAAAAAAAACAAATCCTGAAGGGAGAAATTATTTTAATTAAATTTTTAAGGAAGGGGCTGGGTGGTGCTCCAGCTCATCCGCCTGGCAGAGGCCGCATTAGCATTCCGGCTTTCTGCTGACTTCGCTGTTCGTTCCGGGGCGACTTGGCATCGTTTGATGCTGTGATCTCCCTGCCCCACGTCCCAAGGCGAAGGGGCGCTTCAGAAGTTACGATGGGCAACCCCCCCCACCTCACCCGACCCACCCAACAAAACATACATTTTGCCACGGCTATAAAACTGCTAGGGTGAATCTTTCAAACAAATCCAACGTTTCTGATTTATTAGTGTTTGGTGCAGTGAAGCAGTCTGCTTCATTAATAGTTAACTAACAGAAGGTTTACCGATATATCTGGTAGCAATAATGAATATATCCATTCCTTTTCCATAACGCACATTTCTGGAAGATGAAGGCAAAGATGATTAATTGGATAATTACTTTATAATTCTTTCCAAGACCTAAAAACTTCTAACTCCTTGAGATCATTGCAGAGAATCAGCAGTCAGAGTAAGCGGGAACAGGCGAGGTTTTCACATTACGGTCAGAGAATCTTGCCCGTTCTCTGGTTTACAGGTGCCACAGATGGTGATATTTACAGGAAGAGGCTCCAGGTTTCTGACAAACAACAACAGGCCAAACAGTGTTTGCAAATGTACTTGCAAGCCCTCTTCGTACAGAGAAATAACTAAAAATACATATGCAGGGCTCTGGGAAGATTACTCACATCCCGGTTGCCAAATTCGGCCCCACTTTTTATTTCTAAGCACTGGCTTTAGCGTCCTTAGAGCGACCTTCTGAGTTAAGGATGGCACCATGTCCACACCATGGGCATGTCCTTCCTGCAATGCCCACCGGGGGTAGCGTGGCCTGGCAGGTTTCTGCCACCTGGGAAGATGTGTGTCACTGCCTGAAACTTTGCTCAGATCATCTCAAAAGTCTCTAGTACCGCTGTCTTACACTGTAGCAAAAGGATTAAGGATCATACCATAACTCTTTCAAAAAAGGATCCTACAGAGGGTTCTCAGTTTATAGGAATTGCATTCTGGAAATGCTCAAGTATTACAAGTATCGCAATTCTAGAACAACCCTGCAAAGAGAAGGGGGGGGGGGGGGAACTGACATGCTGTGTAATTTAAAGAAAACAAATATACTTGAAGATTTACGGCATAATTTAAAAAAAATGTTAAAACTCAAACAGCCTGTGTGTGATTTGCCACTGTAAACATGAGGTTATGCGACACCAGTCCCACTTTGTCTATTCTAAGACCAGATCATCTGATTAAATTAGTGCACTCAGCTTCAAGTACGTAACTGAATGGATCAGCTGCGCTCGGGGTGAAATTTACCAACCATGTGGAAGACTGGAGATCATTGTTATGGAGTATAACAATGGATATAAGGCAATATTCACAGATCACAAAATAAACAGAAAAAAATGCCTTTGAGAATGAAGTGATAGAAATCTAGGGCCATCAATACAAAGACAATGTCAGCTACATCAGGCACCACAAGTCATCACGCTTATCTGGGATTTATTTACCATTTATGTTGGGGGGGGGTGTATCCACATGACAAAATGCATTACCTTCCAATATAATTCTCTTATTAAAAAAAAAAAAAAAAAAAAAAGTACCCAGCTCCCCCCCACAAAAAATTCATTTTTAAATCACCAAAAATGAAAAATAACTATTTTATACAGTACTACAGTTCATACAACTAAAACTATCGCTTCCTATATGAAAGTTTGAATACACAAAACAAGGCAGTAGAAAACTTACAGAGAATGTTACCCGAGACTGTTATAAAATGCGGAACGTGTCTGTGCGCGTTCCAGCTGCATGTCCAGGGACCTTTCGCAGGAAGCACATGTTTGCGTGAACCCTAATAGGCACCTTGGAGACATCAGTTCACCCAGTGGCATGTTTTGGGGCTGCAGCAAGGAAGTCTTGATACCTAGGTGACAATGTACACACACACACACACACACACACCTCAATGGGATCTGAACCCACAATGGCAGAGGCGGGCAGGCTACCCCGCCGTGAGACACGAGGCAGGCGAAAGACCTTTGGCAGCAGTCTGTACCCTCAGCAGTGCGGTCTGCCAATGCCTGGCCCCTAGCTTTGTTTTGATAAGTGGTTTTCACACAAGGATCCCATGGATCCTTCAACACCTTCAACTTCCCAACACCTTCAACAGAAAAACACAGTCAAAGGAGCGGAACAGGGCAAATGTAGCAGGGCTGGGCCAGCACCACGAAGCAGGACTCCCTGCTTAGCCAGATTACACGTCAGCCTGGGCTAAATGCAAGTGAATGATGATAAAGTCCATTAAGTTAAGGTACCATCAAATCTGAGAAGCAATATGGGTAAGCAAGAAGTGCAGCTTTGCAACAAAAACCCTAGATTGCCAGAGGAAACGTGCGGGGGTGGGGGTGTGCGCCGCACTAGGTCGACATCCCATCTAGGGCGTGCCCCCCTGACCCTGACTAAGGCTAGAGCAGGAGTGGATGGACATGCACTAAAAACTGTGCATTGTATAAGACAGCCATGACCAGTCAAATGGACGCACCTACTGAAAATCATTTTCTTTTCAACGAGAGAACCCTGCGTACACATCAGGGCTATGCACGTACTGCCAGTCCCCAGGTTAAGAGTGGCCGATTTGCGGGCAGCTTGTACTTAAGCAACACCATGAAGCCTATTACTTAAAAAATTTGGCTTAAATAGAGCAATCTGTAATAACGAACGTGCGTGCTACTTTATGACGAGTTCGTCAGCTCGAGGATCAGTAAGGGAGCTGGGGGTTAAGGGCCTTGCTCAAGGAGCCGCAAACATGCTGAGGCTGGGTTTGAACCTGTGACCTTGTGATTACAGGCACACAGGCTTAGCCCACTGAGCCACACGCTGCCCCCCAGTACCATATGGACTTCCATTTATTTTTAAGGTATTATGACCATTACGTACTGTACTATTTGTCAGTAACATTTTCTATGAACTCCACAAGAATCTATGAACATATAACACATTACACATTCATAATGCATTGTAATACATTCAAAGTATTATCAACATGGCTTATTTATGAAAAGGCATAACACATTATAGCCATGTTTATTATGCATTACGAATGCCTTACGAAACTCATCTATAATGCACTATAAATATCTTAAGGATACTTTGTGCTGCATTATTAATACTTGTAAAATCAATCTACCCCAAAAGGCAACTGCTCTCATTTTATCTGTGTACTGTGCATTAGGAAATGGCTGTTTGTTGCTTAAACTTTAAACTGACTGATGTGATTTTAGTAAAACAGTAACTAAATACTTAAAGCCCCAGCCGGCCAACTTTGCAGGAGGAAGCCCAAAACACAGAGCGCTTTGTCTCTGCGGTTTTATAGTTGATATTCCAAAAAGCCTAAACATATCATTTTGAAAGGGATGCCTGAAAGGAAACTCCAAAATTCAATAAAATCCAAATATCTCCGTTTAGCTATCCAGGAAATGTAGACACTACTGAAGCTCTCCAGTCTCCGAGAAAGATCAATGTCCAGCTATAGTCTTAACACAATTTCCTCCCAAATAAATTGCAATTTACAGAGGATTCCAGAAAGATCGTATGAGGAAGAGGGATTCCCCAGACCGTGGAATGCAGTAGTGTGTTACAGAATTCAAAAATCCCATCTTTCACGGCAGCAATTTGTGATGAAAACATTTTTGTTTAGCTGTTCGACAGTTCCAAACTTGAAATGGGTTTGAATTCTGATATCACACATAGAGATTAGGTATCATCTTTGTGGGGACCCTTCATTCATTTCTATGGACAAAACCCCTAATCCCAACATGACAACTTTAACTCCTACCCAGCCCTAACTACAAGTAACCAAAACAAGACTTTTGGCATTTTTATTTTCTGATTGCGGTTGCATTTGTATAAAAATGAATTTCCCCTTGTGAACAGACTGTCCCCACAATGTCAAAATAACAGGTTTTATTACACACACAGGCTAGCAGTAAAATTACATTTAGCCACATACTAGAAAGCCATCCACTAGCCAATTAGATTCTCTTTTTACTTCATCCATCCAATCCTGAGTCAGCCTGTCATTACCGCAGACCAGCACAGACAAAGCACTCAGAGAATTAAAACATTAACAGTCATTAGAAGCAGACAGATTTTGAAAGTTTCCACACTTAACTATATTAACACCTATTTCCTGCTAACTATGCCCTAAAACGCTCTTGAAAGGAGCATATTTTAATTAACAAAAAGCCATGACAAAAGGTGGATATATATTTAATTTTTTTATATTTCTCATTAAATTAGCCAGTCACCACACAGAAAACATTGTTTAAAGAGTCTGGAAATGTGCAGTAATAGTGAATACTTTGTCCCAGCAAATGTATCTTAGAGGCTTGGAAAGGTTCAAACAACAGAACAAGTAACAGAAATTAAGCATAAATTTCCATAATCCATTATCTACGGGACACATTCTGATAAGTACTAACATTGCCACGCTTTTTCAAAAGCGAAAGGCTTCTGTGCTGCTTAGCCCCGTTACCCAGCAGGAATATCATAGTATGTAATGTGTCGCCTCTGACACGCTTATTCACAGACAGTGAAGAAAGACGCCGTTTCTAAGCGCAGTTATGATGGGTCACACCAAAGTGAAAAACCAGATAGATGGGGCAGTGCTGTGACTGTCAGTAATGCAACGTTTTTCAAAAGCCTCAATACCATTAATAATGTAAAGCAACACATTTTTCTGTTCAGATATAATTTACTACAGAAACTGGTACAGTAACTGTCTGGCAAGAATGATATGAATATGAAGAGTCAATTTCATTTATCCAAGATTGGCATCTTAGTTGAATCATTTATTTTTGATCAATTAGAACAGTGTTTCAGAATCTAGTCCTCTGAGGCCCAGAAAGCCCACATTTTTGCTCCCTCCCAGCAGCTGGGGGGGGGGAGAAGCAAAAATATGAACTGTCTGGGGCAGGGGGGGGGAGCAAAAACCATGAACCGTTTGGGGATCCCAGAGGAAAGAGCTGGGAAACACTGAATTAGAACATTAATATGAAGTAAACAACTGTGGGCTGCGTGATACCAGAGCATGTATTAAATGAAGGCGTGGTGTCTTACCGGATTGTGATGAATCTCCTGCAACGAGAAAAAGGACAGTTTGATCAATGCACTGCGGGATTCATCGCCCCACCAATATAGCAGCAGAGTGACCCCAGAAAAGGTGTCGCTCACAAATCAGACTTTAAAATAACGAAACAAAATGCTGATCAATACAGACTGATAAGATATTGTAAGATATTACAAAAAAAACACTGCTTAAACTGTTTTCTAAATTTGCTTAAAAAAAAAAAAAAAAGAATGAAATTTTTAGTAAAGCAGAAGTAGTAAATAATCATATAATTTACATAATACAAACAGATTAAGCAGAAAATGCGTCTGCCTTAGTTTACGCTAAAACAGCAGTGATAAGACACAGAGGAAATCAAGATGACCTGAAACTGTAGGAACACTTAGGATTTCTGAAGCATTTTTAAAGCAGGATGACAATGTTGTTGATAAACGCTGGCAGAAGGACCAGCTTTATTGTTACACTGTCATTCACTTTTCTGTAATGCAGTACTCCATATCTGAACTGCAAACCTATACAACTAGACAAGACCAGTAACCGGGGCACAATCTGCAATTGATCACAAACAACATAATTAGTAACCAAAACCACTATATTTCACACTGTATCTTCCTGCCTGTCCTTATAACTCAGCTAAATGTTTCCTTATTAAAAATTAAAAATGATTCGACAGGGCAGCCAAATGGACGGCCAGTCCAATCAATATTTGAAAAGATGGCTGCCAATGTCTGGGTATTTTCCCAGCAGCAATTTAGGATTAATTAGGGTAAACAGCAGTTTAAAACGATAAGCCCATTGTTTTTCCTTTAGTGAAATCTAGAATGCACCTCAAAATAGTGAAATCCTCCGGCAGGTGGGTTCACTTCCCCAGGGGGTGTAAGTGCTGTTCATAGGATAGTTTGCATGGATATCAGATACCAGGCAGTGAGCTCCCTGGCATTTCAGGCGTAATGTTGTTCTGCTTCTCCACACAGGAGAGTAAATAACTGCATCAGATCCTCCTCAATCCCCCCCCGTCATAGGTGATGGAGACGTATTATATTGGTACTGCAATTTGCACATTCATGCACACCATTTTCCAGAAGTGCCACTCAGTTTCGCGTTCCAGCTAAGTTTTTTCTAAATTGTTAAGTACTTTCTGACAACTTAGTCGCGAGAATGTACCACAGTAAATAGAATTTGTTTCATCTGAGTCATTGATTACAAGGATCCCGAAATGTTTAGCAATCACAACTGAGGTGCTGGAGCACTTAGGAACTGCTGATACACGCATTTACAGACCTTTCCGCTACATTACGTTCTCCGTATTTATTTGATTTCATTGGCTTTCAACCCGGAGGTTCTGTCGAAGGCGAACACTCAGTTATAAATACACATTTACGGTCTCACATACTTAAGTTGCACCCTTCTACCAATAACCTGGGTAGCTTAAGTTAATAGATAACTTCTCCAGACGTTTCCTGCATTTCAGCGAATATCACTGCTGGAGTAAGTGCTGCATGCGTCTCATGTCCTCCTGGTGCGGCACGTCACGCCCGCTGCAGCAAAGGCATCCAGCGCTGAGCTTTCATTCCCATCGGATGTAGCAGCCTCAAGCCCGTAGCCACAAAACGAAGGGGGGAAAAAATCCCGCACCGGGGGCTCCTGCGACCGGAGCTATCCATTTTATAAATGATATTCGGGGCACGATTAATATCTTCGACAGTGATTCAGATGGGCAATTAATGCGCTGCATAATTTTGGATCGCTGCATCTCTGCGGAGATAACTGGTGTCTCGAAAACATCTCCCGCTTGAATCATCCCTCTGATTGTTCCGAATTTAACTGCCAACCCTGAATAATTTCTTGTAAACGCTGCCGAATGAGTCAAATTTGCACATATTTTTGCTCTATTTAGTCAGCCAGATAGGGGAGATGGCATTACCTTTCATTTATAAGCTTTCATCCTCTCAACTTTTCCCCAGCTCTCCGGGTTAATTGGCTGAAAACTCGATGTTAGTATTATGCTAAGGCTGAAATCGTAAGGCTTTTGCAGTTTCATTTATGATATTCACCTCACTGTTAGTATTTTTACTGCGTGACCAAATGAAGGCAAACACACAATACGAGCCCATATTCTAGACACTCACCTGCATCTAAACATTAATTACCGGTTTAAAAACAAGTTCAGTCACTGACGGTTTATCGTAACAAGACAGATTAACAATTAAGCAATTAATGTTTAAACAGTTGTAATCAATGCAATTGATAATATGGTACAGCTATTTTAGAGGTTTAAACTGACTAATTAAATAAAGATCACCTTAAATAAACTGGGGCCACAGCCTTCATCAGGCTAATTACCACAGATAAACAATTAAATGTTTAAGAGAGCGCACTAATAACATACAGATAATAAAGACTGATAAATTCGTCTGATGACACTGCGTTTTTCTTGCAGCCTTCAAGTAATTTTCTCATCAGCCAGAGAAGTGTCTGACATGATTGTACAGATGCATTTGTGTGCAAAACCGCATCCCAAGACTGTATTGGCTAAGCAATGCAACGTCAATCTGCTAAAATAACTCGCATGTTGCTATGCTAAGCTAACTCATGTTGCTATGCTAAACTATCTGACATGTCGCTATGCTGTGCTAACACACATATTGCTATGCTGAACTATGTTACATGTTGCATGAGGTGATCAAATCCCCTTACATGGGATGCTGGCACGATCCTTTAAACCATTACTTGAACAGACTATCATTACGTGTCAATGATGTTGTGTTTCACAGCGACAGTTACAAGGAAGTGTGATTTGGTTCACAACCCAAAATCTAAACCACATACAACCATTTATCAGTGTTATATCAGGCATCAGTTGCTCAGTTAGAGTGTGATAATTAAGTGACTTGTGAAACTGTAGTAATATATCCTTTAAATTATGTTTACAAGTTACCGCGACCCTGGTCCGTCACGGGAGAAAAGCAAACAAGAAAGCAGAACAATGTCAGCAGATGGTCTGACACCAAGGAGGCCTGTACTGCAGTGGGGTGTGGGAGTCAGGAGAGACTCGGCACAAATCAGACTGGCAAGAGGGGTCAGGTCCAAAAAAAGGCAGCACAACAAATAAACTGATTCTTTGCCAACAACATTAAACTCCAAAATGATCGCACACCGCCAGGATTCTGGGTTCAGTGCCCACCCCCGGTTCGCGTCGTGCCTGTGTGCTCTTGTACGTTTCCTCGCAGCACTCCAACGGACTCCTGCAGGCTGAAAACGTGTGGTTATGTGACTGGCTCTCTCAGAACCGCCCATGGTATCTGAGAGTGTACTCTACAATGGACTGGATCCCACACCCACCCCGGTGCCCTTGCTTGGGAAAAACTGAAGGCTCCCTGTGATCAATGCTTATGGAAAACAGATGGATCATACAATAGATGCAACTCTGAACTGGCCCTCAATCACATTCATAGCTACTTATCAGACATGCTTCCTTTTGGAGAAAGTAGGGTTAGACAATCATAAGGATTTAAGGGCCTGGGAGTGAATTCCCTCTGCTGACACCAGGATTCAAACCCACGACCTTCTGATCACAAGCTCAGCATCCTCACTCCCTGAGCCACACAGCACCCCCAGCACAGAGCACACACCAAGCCACGGCTGCTGCAGGGCTCACTGAGACACACATCCTCGCCGGCCTGGACCATGCAGGCAGAGCATATCCTTGTGCACTTGCAGTTCACGGGTCTATACTTAGACACCTTCCGAAGCTGAGAAATGGTCCTTAGAAATAGCCTTACAGCTCTGACAGAAGGGACTGGAAAGGCAGATTTTCTGCAACCCCCATAT
>JAABNX020000055.1:1561354-1580124 GCA_015163995.2 Mormyrus lacerda
CGCAGGCAGAGAAACAAGCACAGGAGATAAAACAGGACCCAGCTGAGATTCAGCGAACTGCTACGGCAGACACACAAACGTGTCCCTAACCCAGATTCTTCTTTCTAATAGGATTAAGGCTGGGTGAGAGAAAACACAGAGACAGAAAAAGGCGATGGAAATTGCACACTTTGAGGTGCATAAATAGGGATTGGGGAGGGAGGCAGTCATTTTTGAATGGGACATTAGCGGGATTTGCTAGACTCCAAGGAGAACAGCACTGTCGTGTCAGTCAGCCCCAGATCCAGGGCCTTGGGTGTGTGGTTCAGGATCTCAGAATTACACTCACGTCTGTGGCCTTACTTTCTATTTTCTTCAAAATTAGATAATGACTGGCTGCGTCTGAATGTATTAATTACACAGAGTGGCGAATTACAGCTGGGGGAGACCGTGGGATCCATGGCTCGGTTCAACAATATGGCTTTTGTTTCCTTTGATTATTTAAGCCGGGCTATTTTTGGTGCATTGTTGTGCAGAGATTATTGAAATAAATCTCAATTATAGATATCAATGCCATTAAATCTTCTTATACGAAAAAGCGCCAGAATAAAATGGAGACGCAAATAAACACGAACGAGCTAAAGGTATGTGGTTACTGAAGCCACAAATAAGAATTCTACAATCCTGAGAAAAGGCCGGTGTCAAAACTCCAGGTGATTTACCAAAACAAATCATTTCAGTAATGCAGCATAGCGATACCAAAATTATAAGATAAACTTCTCGACCATGTCGTGATTTTTTATAAAAAGCAGGTCCCTTCGTTCACACAAATTAGGCGGTCTAAATAATCGCAATAATCTTTCCAGAATATTCTCGAGACGCGCTGTTGGCCAGACGTTAATGTTTCAGCCGAGACACAACACACGCGATTCGTTATGAGCAGGAAATGCTGTTAACAGCAGACTTGGAGGAAAAAAAAAAAAATCGGTGGTTCTGCCTGCAGGTGCTGTATGATCAAGGACACAGAAACAAGTGTGTGTTCACCCAGGAGCTACACCGCTTCGCTCATGCCTTTAAAGGGCCCTTTATCAAAGCCACCAGCTGTTCCTGCAGGACCCCCGCATGACTGGCAGGTAAATTGTGCTTCCCGGCACCGAGGAGCCGTCTGTCTACGTGGAGCCGGAACGTTCCGAGCCAATAAGCTCAGACGTGCCGGGTCGGGCGTGACGACACTAATCAAAATGGGAACGTGCGCACGCACACACAAGCACAGGCAAAACACAGAGTTGACCACTGCTGGGAAAGGAGGCGACACGGACGGGCTAATGAGGTGGAAAAGCATCCAAAATACCTCCACTCTAAGAGGGCGATGCTAAGCTGACGCGACAAGGGCAATCCACTCGGGTTCCGAACTCACAGCCTTCTGACTGCGCCTGCTCCTGCATGTCAAAAGCGGAGCATATGCTGAGATTTTAGTAAACAAATCATCATACGTGTATAATTTGTCTGCAGCGAAGGGAAGTGGCGGAAACAGAGGGTGAGGGAACGAGCCATTCTTCAGTGTTCGAGACACTAATCCAGGACAGGCTCAGAGGTGGACCTGGAGCCCCTCCTAAGCAGCAAAGGGCACCCTGGAAGGGATTGCCAGTCCATCGCAGGGCATACAGGCATGAGGGGTAATTCCGAGTCACCGATTCACCTAATTACAAGTCACTGGAGATCCATCCCAGTGTTAAAGTGATATTTATTTCCCAGGATGTCCCAATCTCTCATGGGTCCCAGTGGGAAGAGCGTGAGAATAACTCACCAGAACAGGCCATGTCCTGTAGCCCAGGGTTGGGTTTTTTTGTATTTTTAATTCTGGGCCACGTCATTAGGAAACTCTGACTGGGAGTTCCACAGTCACAGGCCTAATTGCCGGCCACGTTACCGCTGGAGACGTGTGCTGTCCAGACGACCATCTGCCGGCATTTTGCTGGCCCTTAAATCTGCATTAGCTCACTTTGGTTACATAGTGTGTCCAGCGCTATGTAATAGACTCATTGGCAGAGACAAACTAGTGTAGCGCAGTAGCCTGGGCTAGTTGAGTGAGACTGACTCTGAGAGGTGAAGCTAGGAGTGTTAGTCATATCCTAGCTTAAGTGAGGAAAACGACAAGGAGGCGATAATGTACAATACTACATTTTTAATGTAGCTACCCACAGGACAGAAACGGCCACAGCAGATACAAAAAGTCATCTAATTTGTGGTATGGAATTAAAAGATAAAATGAATGATCTTAGACAGCTAACATAGGCTTACGTGTATAAATTATCTTAAAATTTATACATCATGCAATCAGCCTTTAGGTTAGCCTACGTCTAATTAGGCTTGGCCAGAATTTAATTTTTCTTGCCATGATACTGTATGGGCATGATACCGTGGCATATTTAGTCTTGCCGGTATTTTCCAAAGCAGCAAACAGTATTCTGGTATTTTGAAATTTTGGCAGTAAAATTCACCAAGCTGTGAATGACAAATACAAATAGTTTCCAGACTCCGATGTTCAGGTTTTTGGGAAGTTACTTTAGTTAGAACCCTATGAATAGGCATTACAACGAAGTCTCGTTTCCCTCGCCTGGACTAGGGTCACCGGGGCCCCACCCTGGAGCAAGGCCTGGGGGAGGGGCCCGTTGGCGAGCACCTGGTGGCCGGGCCTTGACCCGTGGGGCCCAGCCGGGCATAGCCTGAAAGAGGCACTCAGGACTGTCCCCAGGTGGGCCCACCACCCGCAAGGGCAATGTCAGGCGTTTGGTGCTTTGTGGATCGGGTGGCAGCCAAGGGAGGCCCTGGTGGTCCGATCCCCGGCTAACAAAACTGGCTTTCGGGACATGGAATGTCACCTTTCTGGTGGGGAAGGAGCCTGAGCTTGTGTGTGAGGTTAAGAGATATCGACTAGATATAGTCGGGCTCACCTCATCACATGGCTTGTGTTCTGGAACTAATCTCCTGGAGGGGGCTGGATGTTCTTTTCTTCTGGAGTTGCGGCGGGCGGGAGGCGCCGGGCTGGGGTGGGGCTACTGGTGTCCCCACAGCTTGGTGCATTAACAATGGAGTTTACCCCGGTGAACGAGAGGGCTGTCTCCCTGCGCCTTTGGGTCGGGATAGATCTCTGACTGTCATCTGCGCTTATGTGCCGAATGTCGGTTCAGAGTACCCGTCCTTCTTGGATTGCCTTAGTGGTATGATGGTTGGCGTGCCACGAGGGGATTACATCGTTTTTCTGGGGGACTTCAACGCTCATGTGGGCAATGACAGTGTGACCTGGAGGGGGGTGATTGGGAGGAATGGCCTCCCTGATCTGAACCCGAGTGGTGTTTTGTTATTGGACTTCTGTGCAATGCATGGTTTGTCCATAATGAACACAATGTTCAAGCATAAGGGTGTCCATAAGTGGACATGGTACGAACATACCCGAGCTGCAGGTCGATGATCGATTTCATAATCGTATCATCTGATCTGCGATCTTCCGTCTTGGACACTCGGGTAAAGAGAGGGGCAGAGCTGTCAACCGATCACCACCTGGTGGTGAGTTGACTCAGGTGGCGGGGGAGGAAGCTGGTCAGACCAGGTAGGCCCAAGCGCATAGTGAGGGTCTGCTGGGAACGTCTGACAGAGGCTCCTGTTCACTGGAGCTTTAACTCACACCTCCGGCAGAACTCCAACTGCATACCGGGGGAGGTTGGGGACATTGAGTCTGAATGGACACTGTTCCGGACCTCCATTGTAGAAGCGGCCGTATGGAGCTGTGGCTATAGGGTGGTCGGTGCCAATCGTGGCGGTAACCCCAGGACCCGATGGTGGATACCAGAGGTGAGGGGAGCTGTCAAGCTGAAGAAGGAGGCTTACCAGGAATTATTAGCCCAGGGGTCTCCAGAGGCAGCTGACGGGTACCAGCAGGCCAGGCGGAATGCGGCTCGGGCGGTCGCAGAAGCAGCAGCAAAAACCCGGGCATGAGAGGAGTTTAGTGAGGCCATGGAAAATGACTTTCGGTCGGCCTCAAAAAGATTCTGGCAAACCATCCAGAATATCAGAAGGGGGAAGCAGCTCCTAGTTCCTACTATTTATAGTGGGGAGGGGGTGCTGATGACCTCACCTGGGAACATCACCCGGAGATGGAAGGAATACTTTGAGGACCTCCTCAACCCTGCCTCAGATACATCTATGCACGCTGCCTTTGAGACATCTGAGGGTACAGAGCCCGAGGGTGCTGGGGGGGGGGCTTGTCCATCACTGGGGCTGAGGTGACCAGGGTAGTTAAAGAGCTACATGGTGGTCGGGCCCCGGGGGTGGACGAGATCCGCCCGAAGTACCTGAAGGCTCTGGATGTTGTGGGACTGTCGTGGCTGACACGCCTTCTCAATAGTGCGTGGAGGTCAGGGACAGTGCTGCTGGGTGTATGGGGTCCGGGGTCCACTGTTTTGGGTGATTTGGTCCCTGTATGAACGGAGCAGAAGCCTGGTCCGCATTGCCGGTAATAAGTCGGACGTGTTCCCCCGGTTGGGCTCCGCCAGGGATGCCCTTTGTCATGGGTCCTGTTTATAATATTTATGGACAGAATTTCTAGGCGCAGCCAGGGTGTTGAGGGTGTCTAGTTTGGTGGCCTCAGGATTGCCTCGCTGCTTTTTGCAAACGTTGTCGTCCTGTTAGCTTCATCTGCTGGGGATCTCCAGCATGCTCTGGGGTGGTTCGCAGCCGAGTGCAACGTGGTGGGGATGAGGATTAGCACCTCCAAGTCTGAAACCATGGTTCTCAGCCGGAAATGGGTGGATTGCCCTCTTCAGGTAAGGGAAGACATACTGCCTCAAGTGGAGGAGTTCAAGTATCTCGGGGTCTTGTTCACAAGTGAGGGTAGGCGAGATCGGGAGCTGGACAGACAAATCGGTGCGGCGTCTGCAGTTTTGTAGGCGCTTAACCAGTTCATCATAGCTAAGAAAGAACTGAGCAAGAAAGCCATGCTCTCAATCTATCGGTCCATCTTTGTCCCTACCCTCACCTATGGTCATGAGCTATGGGTATAGCAAAGAATGAGATTGCGAATACAGGCGGCCAAAATGATGTTTCTCCGCAGGGTGTCTGGACTCAACCTTAGGGATAGGGTGAGAAGTTCGGATATCTGGGAGGGCCTCAGAGTAGAACTGCTGCTCCTCCACGTCAAAAGGAGCCAGTTGAGGTGGTTTGGACATCTGTTGCAGATGCCTCCTGGGCGGCTACCCAGAGAGGTTTTCCGTGCATGTCCTACAGGGAGGAGGACACGGGGCAGACCCAGGACTCGCTGGAGGGATTATATCTCTGGGCTGGCCTAGCGGTGGACCCCTTATTCTACATTAATGACAAGGGCAAACATTAGATGATCAGTATTAACTTAAATAAATCATTAAAAAACTTAATGTGGATTTTTGGTGTTGGATGTGTAAATATTTGTAAAATTCGAATTTTACTTCAAATAATGAAGTTTGACGCCCCCCCCCTCGGGCCCAATATACATACACAGGGTCACAGTAAAGGGGGGAATGTTATGCTGAATGAAGTTTGAATTAGGCGCCCACAATGTGTTGAGTTGGACATCATTTCAGACCCCACAAGGGGAAACTCAATTTTATAAAAATCAGTGACTGCAATCAAAAAACTAAAAATACAAAAAGCACTTGTATTTTATTTGGTTACATATGGTTAGGGTTAGGGCTGGGTAGAGGTTACGGTCGTCATAGTTGGGATTAGGGTTATGCTCATAGAAATGAATGGAGAGTCTCTACAAAGATATGGATGCAAACATCTGTGTGTATGTGTGTGTGACCAGATACAGAAGGACCTACTTTTAAAATTCAGCTAGAGTGATAACCCATTCGTCTTCCAACTGCTTTTCCAGCAGAGGATTATGGGAGCCTGGATCAGAGGCAGCATGGGGGATACTCTGGATAGGATGCCAGTCCACCACAGGGTACACACACACGCATAAAATAATACTAGTGTAATAACAATGCATTCATTTTCAAGTACTTGGCACATATCTTAGTCAAGGTGACTCATGAAAATAGCTTTATATGTGGCCTATTTTCTGAGACTTTTTTGATTTTGTTATAACTACAACAGAACAGAATGGGTCACAGTCGTCAGTCTGGCCATGGTGGTTTCAGCTCACAAGTCACATGGTAAGGGATTTATGTCAATATCTGCACACTAGAAGGTAAAAGAATCAAAGCACTTTTTCATTCTTTCAAATCCAATTTGCACACTAGAAATTCTGGAAATTTACTGAAAAAGTGTACTTACAGAATCCAAATAAACTACATTTCCCCAAAGTGCAAAGACCAGGTTTTACTATGTTTGAGCTCAGGTGTAGACATTCCCCACAGGACACACAATGCAGAGTGCAGACTGGTTTATGCGTGCAGTGTATGATAAGGAAACGGAAAAATACAAGATCAAGTACCCTTGAGTCCCCCTCCGGCTTTGCACGGTCCTGAGCTTTGCACTGCAAAATCCTCCCCCTGTCATTTCCTGTTTGTATGTTGCACTACGGTCCTGGGGGAATATTACTTCCTGCTTGTATGTCACAACAGTCCTGGGGGAATGTTACTTCCTGTTTCTGTGCTGCACCGCAGTCCTGGGGGAATGTTACTTCCTGCTTGTATGTCACAACACAGTACTGGGGGAATATTACTTCCTGTTTGTATGCTGCACCGCAGTCCGGGGGGAATATTACTTCCTGTTTATATGCTGCATCGTGGTCCTTTGGGAATGTTACTTCCTGTTTGTATATCGCACCACATTCCTGGGGGAATGTTACTTCTTATTTGTATGCTGCACCACGATCCTGGGGGAATTTTACTTCCTGTTTGTATGTCACACCACGGTCCTGGGGAGTGTTACTTCCTGTTTGTATGTCGCACAACATTCCTGGGAGAACCTCCTGCCAATGTATACCTGCGTATGGATAGTATGACTGTAAGCCCCCTTGGCTTGACTTGAAGTTTAACAAGCAGTGTGAGTCAGACATGTGCACACCGTAGGTATCAGCTATGAAATCAGTGTTTTACCTGACTGGTGATTTCATTTATAGATCTGATTGAACCCACTCTGATCTTTCCCTAAATTTGCAGCATTGCGAGTCATGTGTGCCCTAAAGCCCCGTTAACCCCCCTCCCGCTCTCTGCTCTTCTGGCAGCACAACAGCCCCTCTGATCTTAGCTGCTATGCTCATTGACACATAGACTTGACACAGCAGGTTCCCATAGAGTTCTGCTACTTGGGCATAACAGCAGGGAGGAAACCGGCTCCTCAGTCGGGCTTAACGGGTGCTTTTATCTGGAGCAGCTCACATTTTACCCATTTAGGCATATTTTACTGGGCACTATCCTAGGCAGCACTGACGTAAACCCTGAATTGGGCGCCAATCCATTCCAGGACAGAGGGCCCGCTCTAGCCCCAGGCAAATATGCAGTCGCCCAGGGCCCCCTCAATTACTTGAGCTGCATACGAAGTGAAATGATCGTCAGCTTCCTTGGTAGGGGCCCCCCAATAAAGCTTTGCCTGAGGCCCCTGGCAAGGAGGGACTGGGCACCTGCACTTACAATTACAGACACCAATTAATTTAATGACACCAATGTGTGGCGTAGGGTGCCCAAAGGAAACCCAGGTGACACAGGGACAACATGCAAACTCGCCAGCACAGAGAGGTGGCAAGATTGGAACCCCCAGCCCTAGAGGTGCACAGCACCAGCATCACCCTGTCAGCAAGTATGTCGCACGTCACCCTGTCAGTGAGCGTGTTACACGTCATCCAGTCAGTGAGCGTTTTATCCTGTCAGTGAGCGTGTTACACGTCACCCTGTCAGTGAGTGTTTTACCCTGTCAGCAAGCATGTTACACGTCACCCTGTCAGTGAGCGTTTTATCCTGTCAGTGAGCGTGTTACACGTCACCCTGTCAGCAAACATGTTACACGTCACCCCGTAAGTGAGTGTGTCGCATGTCACCCTGTCAGCAAGCGTTTTACCCTGTCAGCAAGCGTGTTACACGTCACCCAGTCAGTGAGCGTCTTACCCTGTCAGCAAGCATGTCACACGTCACCCTGTCAGTGAGTGTGTCGCATGTCACCCTGTCAGTGAGCGTCTTACCCTGTCAGCGAGCATGTTACACGTCACCGTCAGTGAGCATTTTATCCTGTCAGTGAGCGTGTTACACGTCACCCTGTCAGCAAGCATGTTACACGTCACCCTGTCAGTGAGAGTTTTATCCTGTCAGTGAGCGTGTTACATGTCACCCCGTCAGTGAGTGTGTCGCATGTCACCCTGTCAGTGAGCGTCTTACCCTGTCAGCGAGCGTGTCACTCGTCACCCTGTCAGTGAGTGTTTTACCCTGTCAGCAAGCATGTCACACGTCACCCTGTCAGTGAGCATGCCACATGTCACCCCGCCAGTGAGGGTGTCACACGTCACCCAGTCAGTGAGCGTTTTACCCTGTCAGCGGGCGTGTCACACATCACCCCGTCAGCGAGCATGTCACTCTGTCAGCGAGTGTGTCACACTCAGGCTGCAAATCACTGACCTCAATGGCATGTTCCTTATCTCTTTACTAGAAACTGTTTACATAAATGCTTCATTAGCAACACCCTGACAGCTAATAAAATCTATTACACTCATAAAATTTTATGCGGCCAACATAAATTTTCAGAACGTTGGACATCATGCCAAATGTTGTATCTAATGACAGACCTTTGTGCTCTGTGGTCTTAAAATCACGCACTAATTCATGCTGGCAGTGCTAGATTATCAGCACAGCCTGTCTTTGGGTAACAAATGAGATACACAGACAAGATATACAACATGCACATGTAGCATAATTTCCAAAAATGATCAGCATTATTAAATGGCTAATGCTGAACCATTATTGGTAATTAGTCCATTACAGAACCAGGTAATTCATTTATTCTTACCCAATAGACTTTCTTGCTACATTTTCCAAAATGTGCGTTTAAACAGCTTGTTTTTTTGGTGGGGATGATAATTGAGCACCCCCACTAGGCAGAGTCAAAAGTCTTGCCAGTGAGAAACATCTAATGAGTGTCACCGTGCTTTAGCATTCTTTAAATTTATCGTCAGGAGTCACTCTGCAAATTTTATCAATGCAGCGGCCCTGGGCTTTGGATTGTTTGTGTTGATAGAATTTGGTCCCCAAAAAAAAAATAATCAGGAAGCTGTAGGCTAGGCAATGACTTCAATAACTAAAGATGGCAGCCAACACGTGAAGCTCGTCCCAGAATATGGGATATTGAACGTTTATGCAAATATCCTGCCTCTGAAATGCAACACACCCAGCGTCTTGAAAACAGCTCTGAACTCAGAAAATGACGACAAATGAGGTCAAAATAATAACAACAATGGATGTGTGGACAAATGATGTGACCCAAGTTCTAACTGTGATTTTGCTGGAAGATACAGAGATCAGGATAGCATGAAAAGAAAGAATTTTGTATACTATACTACAACAGCACGGTACTGGAAAATTTCTACGCATTGTAATGTGTTGTTGTTGTAATAAATATTGGGGTATTTATAAAACAAAAAATGAGTTCAACATAATTTTCTCAAAAATCCGTCTAGTAGTGATTTAAACAGCAAGGATGAAAATGATTATAATTGTCTCGGAGATCGCATGCAGCGCACAAGCGGCAGTGGTAAACTTAAAACTGATTTTTAAACATGCACAAGGTAACCTTGAAAAGGAATAATCATTAAAATTGCAAAACTTGATATTTTTCCCCTTTGACAGAGTAATAACGTTTTAACGAACTCGTTCCACTATAAACTGTATAAAAAGTTAAAAAAAAAAAAAAAAACCTGATCTTAATCTAGCAGACTAAATGTAGCTGATGTAATACAATGCAGAAGAACCATTGTAATTTAGAATTGAGATCGCCTAGAGGGGTGAATCGAGATTGCGTTTCTTTTACGATTAATTGTGCAGCCCTAGCGTCTCACACGCGGCCCAGGGATTTAGGTCCCATCCCATAGAAGTTGTTGACATACCACCGCGTGGTATTTATCCTTGGTGTTGACCATTTGCTTCTCCTAGCTATCCACATATGTTAGTTATTAAATTATAATCATTTTAGTCCCGTTACAATAGTGGAAAAATCGCAATGTAACATAAAATGTTAACATAAAACATAAAATAACATAACATAAAATTTTAACATGGAATACTACTGTAAAATATGTGCTCAGTGAATATGATGTAATGGCCACTTCACAGTTAGGTCAGAAATCACACTCTCTAGCTCTCCTTTCTAACAGAGAGAAGCCTATAAGACTCTGATTAATGTAATGATTTTTTTTTTTTTTGTTTAAAAAGGTAGCCCAAGAACTCGTGCATTAAGGAAATCTGCATACACCTGAGCCCATCAGAGCTCAGCAGACTGGGAACCAAACTCATAAATATTCATGAATGCTAATGAATATTGAGAAATAAAACCGCATTCACTCTAGAGCATTTTTTAAAGCATGTTGTTGTGTCCTATTTTACAATACACTGTCCGATGGCGAAAGCAGGAAAAAAATCAATATGGAGGAAAGCTGAAAATTATTCCTTGAACTTTGACAGGCATATGACTCTTGGATAAGCATGTGGAGGTGGCATGGCCATCGGGACGGGCGAACTGAGAGACGCGACCTCAGATCACCCAGATCCGGGGGCGTGGCCATCAGGACGGGCGACGTCAGAGACGCGCCCTCAGATCACCCAGATCCGGGGGTGTGGCCATCGGGACGGGCGACGTCAGAGACGCGCCTTCAGATCACCCAGATCCGGGGGCGTGGCCATCGGGACGGGCGAACTCAGAGACGCGCCCTCAGATCACCCAGATCCGGGGGCGTGGCCATCGGGACGGGCGAACTCAGAGACGCGCCCTCAGATTACCCAGATCCCTGGATGAGTTGCCCACCATTCCTAATGTACCCCCCCTCAAATTAAGCATAACCTTTTCTATGTGGGCAGTATACATACAGCCAGTCATTAACATCTTGGTTTCTCGCATACAAAAAGCTGTGGTGTACAGATGTCCAATCCAATATTGGACGGGTGGTACAGAAACCAAAAACGATATAAATGAACCAAAGGATCTGCAGGATGGGGGTAAGCAGAGAGTGTGACTGCGGTTTCCTGAGGCATCACAAGCAGCCATAATGCGGGTGGCTCATTTCACAGGTGGCCCCCTGTCTGTCAAGCAAGATAATTACAAACGTCAATTATCATAATGAAGTTTAAAATGACACCCCTACTTCAGACTTGTCAGGCCATTTATTATGATTTTTTTCCCTCTATAATACATTCAGTCGAAATGATACATTTCTATAGCTGAAGCTTTCATATTTTTCACAAGAATACTTCGATCCCGGCTCCTGGTCCATTTTCGGCTACAAAGAGGGGAGTCTACGCAGGTGTTCGTAAACATGTACATGTGATAAAAAACGGACTAAGCCCCATTTTACAAGTTAACCACATGGGGGTTTTCAGCCAGGGCAAGGATATGCTGGCAGATTTAGGGCATCCGGCGTGTTATACGTCAAATTGAGCAAGGGGGTCAAGTTGCCTTACTGAACCAGACCCGCTTGGGAGGTCTTACCAAATGGACACCCCCCTGCTCAGCTAATCTTATGCTGGGGACCGGGGGGCATTTTATCAGTGGGCCCAAAATCTCTACCTACTCCCCTAGGTACAGTACAATCAAGATGCTTTTGACCCTGTCTGACACACAGTATCATAGCACCATGGAGGAATTCTGGATCACTCTACCAGGCACTGATTAGCTTTAACAATGTTTATGGATCTAGATTAACTATTTGGTTGATGCATGTGTTGTGGCAGTATTTATAGGGGGTTTCTGTCCTGGACTTTATATGTCAGTCTCTCAGCTTTAATGTTCATTTTCGTCTAACTACCGTAAAACCCGCCGGTGTCTTGCACATCAATGTTCTCCTGACTGTTTCATCTTCGTCTACGAGCCAGAGGGCCTGATATCTTCCAGCAGGACTCACGTTTCCTTAATGTAATGGCAAGTCGTTCAGACTGTGATGCGGCGCGGTGCCCTCAAACCCGGATTCTAGCACCATGACTGACCGCTGATGAGCTTCTTACTGGAGATGCAGGGTTTCATTTTCCACGGACGTAACAAGGCCAACATCAGCCACTCAGTTCCACTTCTGACTCATCCATCCATGAACGATTGTTCCAGAACTCTTCACAATCATACAAACTTGAGAATTCATTATCTTCTCACTGGAGTGGCTTTCACAATGATGTCCGTGTCCCATGCGCCCAAATTTTCCCACCATCTCGGTGACGACAGAGCTCCCTAAATGTGTTTTTTCCCATTGGTTCTTTTTGGCATCTTGGATTGTTTTGAAACTTGCTCTTGATTATAAACCCCGGAAAGAGCAACTATTGCCCCAAACTTCCTCCATTTGCAAAGTATGGCAATTATTGTGGTTCGCTGGTTTGTTACCTTTCCCAGACTGCCTGGCATCAGCTGGTTTTTTTTCTAAACAAGGCTGTCAGAAATAATCACACGCCGCACCTCAAGAACCTGAGCGCTGATAACATCACTCAGCCGGTTCAGCGTTAGATTAATATTGACCGTGGCCTCACCATATCAAGCCTGGCTGTTTACCAAACTATTTAAACAGCTGATTGTAATTATCTTGTGTTTGTGTTGGAAGGGCAATAACGTCTCCCACACCTGAAGAATATATGTTTGATTGCCTTGCACATCAGTAAATAAAACAAAAGATGGATCCTTTATGGCTCCCCTGAGATGCCTGAAAAGCAGTCAGCCTGCTCTCCCCGAACGCTACAGACACGGGAGGTATTAGGGACTGGGGTCAGAGGCTCAGCCAACATCCCCAAAGCAGCTGGGAATTAGATCCCCCACAAAGACCTGAAAATAATATGATTACTGGCCCAAAAGCCACAAGCTTCTGGGCACAAACATGCCCTGAGCTACATAGCACCCCCAAAATGCCCAAGTTTGTCTATTCATTTCACTAAAAGTATTATTAAAATAATTAAATAATTTTAAATAATTAAAATATTAAAGAAATAGCATATCTGAGCAAGTTCAATGTCATAATGTCCCAAAATGCATATACTGTAACAAAAATACTTTTACACAGTAACTATACGTCTGTATTTATCATATATATATATATATATATATATATATATATATATGTATGTATGTAAATATAACAGCAATCATTAAATTTTTTACTGTAGATTTGGGTTTCTCCTGCAGCCCTTGGTGGTTGGGAGATATATTCATCTTTCTGGTCGTCTAGCATAACACAAATACAGATTTTATTTGATTCATTCTTAAATAGGGACTGTGTTTCCTATATGCCGGTTTCTCTTAAATGGCAGATGGATGTTTACTGAAGCTCTGGACTGGTGTTTGAATGCCTGAATCTGGGGGGCAGAGTGGCTTAATGGTTAGAGCTGCAACTTCATCCATCCAGGGTCAGAACCTCCCGCAGTTCCAGGTCATGCAGCTCAGGTCAACGTGTCCACAGACAGGGAAAGGTTTTGAGCTCAGGGTGAAGAAGGTCAGAATGACCAGGAGACTTTTTCCGGTGGTGGATCGATAGTCCTTTTGGAGAAATAATCATGAAGTCACCATTGCGACATAGTCAACATAAGACTGTGTTTTTCTTTGTGTAGTTAGAGTATGGAATAGTCTTCCTGTTAGTATAGCGCAAGCTAAAACCCGGGATTCCTTTAGATAAGAGTTAGATAAAATTTTAAGAACCCTGTGCTATTACTGTAGTTAAGTTCTCTCCAAAGAAGCTTGATGGGCCAAATGGCCTCCTCCCGTTTGTAAATGTCTTATGTTTTTTGACAAAAACTATACGCATGGGCAAACCAAAAATTATACGTCCTATGCTTTCCGCGGTAGGCGCTGTGTTCACTTCAACCCTGTACTGGGCAGTAGGGGATGGATGGGTGATTATATAAAATGTCACACTATTATTAGGCTTTTTGAATAAGAAGAGACACTAAATGTACAGTACTAAATTTACAGTACCTCATAAATAAAACGCGACTTGTTTCTAACAATAAAGTTTAGAAACCGAAACTGTCCCCAGCACTTTCAGACGGGCAGATTTTTTGTTAAAGATGGCTCAGTCCTCTCACTCCTTGTTGTGGCTAAAGCAGTCCATTGTAAAAGGCATTAATGTGTCTCTTGGCCTAGCTTGGTTTATCAGTGCAGGCAATCCTCCAGATAGCGCCGGACTTGTCTACTGCCGACGGCTGCCGCCAGTGGGAAAAAAAAAAATACTGCACAGGCGTGAAAATAATACAAAAAAAATTGTTGCAATAATTTTACTATGTATACCTTACTTCAGAAGTCATAAGATCTTCGCTAATCATTTGTCCCGTGCAGAGGAAAGCTGTTAAAATGGAGGACCATATCTGACTGTTATGCTAGGAAGCTGTACAGTGTACACACTCCACTTTAGAATGTCATTTAACTAGTTAAAAATTGTTTTTCCAGCACTGTGATAGCACTTAAAATATAGAAAATAAACACAATAAAAATGACTAAAGTACATACACACAGTAAATAAGTCACTCCCAGTCACTAATTACATTTTTGGCTATTACTTCAATGGTTTTCAGTGCTGGTTGATCTTTCTGGCAACATTTAAACAAGCACTGCTGCGTTTAAGAAACTCAGCTGCTGATTATCGTTCTCTAAGCTGTTTCCAGCCACCGGTCAGTCTGTGGCAAATGTACATTTATGAAACTTAATTCTAACACATTGAACTGCAAGAGCAGCCCGTCTATCCCCGCTGCAGCATCTGCATTAAATGCAAAGATCTTTGGGGCAGAAGACCTGATCCATGAGACTGAGCGATTTTAGAGGATGGGATGGAGAAATGTATTGGCACACGCGAGAGAAACGTATAACCAAATCGCATATAAATAACGTTTTGATCTCCATTTTAAACGAGTACCAGCAAAGCCAAGATCCAGGCCATCGATCCCGGTTTCTCTCTTTTAAAAGGGAAATATCAATAATGGATGCACCCGTACCTCTGCTACGGTTCACAGTTGTAGCCCAACGGCGCAACACCTCACCCTCTTCCCATCATGCAATGCAGTGACCGCCCACCTGATAAGTGCCCAACAATGTGGTAGCCGTCATGTGTGAAAGGTGTGAGGAAAAGGTAGTGAAGTCCATTAAGTTTTAAACTTCTAAGGCCAATGCAGTGTTTCGGGTGAGTGAGAGAGGCAGGTGGCGAAAGAGAGAATGATGGGAAGGTCAAGCTACAGAATAATAAGCACCTCTTAAAGGAAATGTCCCATTTGAACCTTAGGAAATATAAATATAAATAAACTGTAATCTGTCATTGTAGTTGACACAAACTATTCTGCTTTATGCACTTCAGGACAACTCCTTTGCTATAAACCCGTACTGGATAAATTGCTGTGGAAGACGGACAGACGGAAAACGATTTGCTTCATTCTGACAAAATTTATCCTCCTTAACTAAAGGTTTACAAAGTTTCAAATATTATTTTTGACATGTAATCTCTTGCTAAATGTAAAATAATCCAGCATGGGGAGTGTTATACTAAATCCTTAAAAGCAGATAAATCTGAAAACCAGACAGCATTAAAATTTGGTCTTTTTTATTGCGTACACCTTCCTGCTCCACTTGCAGTGACTTACAATTCCCTTTACATAACAACCTCTTTAAATGTTAACAGTGCGGTTGCATGCAACATGCAGGACAACAACTTTTTTCTGCATGGATGGGAACAGGAACGCAACCTGCCTGTTTATAGGTCTCCTACTGTTAAACACAAATTAACATTTCGTGTTGTTTTCGAGTTGAGCGCGTTTCCCGTTTTAGTACAACAGCTGTGATTCGCGGGAGTCAGTCAGCTCGCAAGTTAAGCGCTCAGTTCCCTTTCATTTTCCGGATGCCAAATTAACGCTGATTACAATACTGTATCGCAATTGAGAGCGAGCCCTCGTTCCCCGCAGACTAGCCGAGTGCCTAACCTCCGCTGACATTTCCCTCACATCTTTGAGTTATGCGCTTGATGAGCTTTTCTCGGGTACCTGCGCACCCCGGCACGGCTTCCTGAAACTCATAATGACACCGTTCGTGCGTCATTGCCCCCCCTCCTGCGCCGCAACAACGGAACCATATATACTTACGTATGTCTGTGTGATGTTTATGTGTCTCAGTGTGCCCGAATTGTGTCTGTCTGTGTTGTATCTCTCTGTGTTGTGTGTTTCTCTGTTTTTTATGTATAATTGCATTTATTGCAAAAGGTAGCACATGCCCCAAGCCAATCTAATGCTAGTTCTGTCTGAAAGACACCGAGACCTGCACCACCGCAGGGAGTGCGCAGCTACCGAAGAGCTGAAAGGAGCCGTTCCCAGCTCGGTTTATGTGCTCTGATAGTTAATGAGGCTGTGCAGGTAGACGCAGACCTCGCAGTAAGTGCAGTCATACGTGCATAGCGCAATTATTGCACTGGCTCAGACACAAAACAGGGGCTAAAGAACGGTAAATGGGAAACGGCAGTGGCTTCAGGATGACCAGTCAACACAATTAAATAAACGCACTAAGGAATCCCCAAGACCATTACGGAAGCAGACACGCTCACCACTGCACTTCTACAGTGTTACTCCAACTCCGTCCATCCTTAGGCTCCCAGCTGGTCCTTTAATGACCCCGCCCGGGTGAGTCGGACTTCATTACGCGGGTTAGCTGTAGGCACAGGGTAGTTGAGCACTCACCCAAACCGGCCTCGGTTCATTACACGGCCGCCTGCTGGCTACCGGCTTGTATTAAGCAATGATGGAGGTGTTACGTACGCTGTAATACAGCGAACATACCGGCTTCAAAACTGTGAAATGATTATTTATGTGAATCTGTGGAGAGTTAATAACATTTAACGGTACGCTGAATCTGCTATGTAAGCATCCTACCTGCATAATAACGAGGTTTTATTACACATTAATTACTTCTGTCTCTATATGTGGATCAACACCGTATTTATTGTTCCAGTCTCGTTTTTACGTGATTCATTGTAAATTGGTGTCCTCTGCGAGTTGCTAAAAGCATGTTCCGTATTGTTATGGAAATAACATGAGCAAACATGAGGCATGACAGTAAACTAAATGCTAAGTGTACCGTGTAGTAACTTTCCCATGGAGAGAGAAAATAGATTACATGCTACCTCCCACTGGAGCTCACATCATATAGAAAATCCCTCCATTCCTAACTAAAATAAAAGATCTACTCTGTTTGATACTAATCTATTGGGACAATTAAACAATACGATAGACAGGGGTATAGTGTGAGCATTGACAGAGATAGACAACAGAAACTCAGGTCGCACGTTCAGTCGTTTCCTGCAGATTTTACGGATCATCAAATTTTCATTCCCAGCTGTGAGGCACTTCTGGTTTGAGGGAGGCGTCAGAAGAAAGGAAGCAGGGGAACGGCCTGACGTGGGGCCCAGGGGTGGAGATCCGGGGGAGGAGGTCTACGGCTGAGCTCTTCATTCAGGATGCTAGTCCTCCTCATGGCGGGATTCGCCGGAACCCCACTTAGCTCGAGTCGGGGTGATACGCGCCGTAGAAAATCACCGACGCCTTCCCTCAGCCCCAGCATACCATTATTTTGCGTGACAGTAGGATTGCTGCTTTATTAAAATTCCAGCGGTGGCAGGACTGCTTTATGACAGGTGCTAAATAGACAATATAGTAATGAGTAATGGCATACAGTTATGACAAATATTTACGACTATTAATCATCTGTACTGATTACAGCTGTGTAGCGATAGTACCATCCTATTTGCATATACTGTTATTTAGCTGCACCATAATGTAAACTGTGTACATGCCATTTTGGTTTTGCACATTTCATTGTGTCGACGGTGCCATGCCATCGTTATTCAATATTGTTATATAAACTGTTTCCACGGATGGTAGGGACACCTCTCCTCTAATCTTGTGGGAGTGGGATCATCGTACTGTATGCGATCAGTGTGGCGGGGGCTTCGCGGCTGATTTAGTCCCTACCAATGCAGAAACCGAACCTACGCTCTGCTTTCCAGCTTTGAATTAAACGTCACTACTACAGCCTTATGTATTATAATGCAGTGATCCGAGGAGCATAGTATAGGGTTATAGATGCACCTTAACTTCTCTAGCTTTGTTGTGGAACACAGGAGTTTGAATCCTGCTTCTTTGAAATAAATACGTCTTGCTGAAACTGGTACGGTCCTGCAGTGCTGTAACGATTTAATCAGACTATATGTAAGCACACAAAGGGACAAAACTCATTAATCAATAATAAAAATAGTAATAATTTGCTTCCTCCGCTACTGGGATCTAGACCCCAGTGAAAATGGGTGGCTTTATTACGATTAGATGCTGTATGTGTGGACTTTAATAGGGGTAGTGTTAAGTACAGAGCCAGTCAACCCATCAGGTGACACAGGCTGCCTCCCATGGCACCATTTACTGGGGGGGTGCCAACTGAGCCGGCCGGTTTCACTTTGACTCGGGCATTGCTCAATACACTCCTCTCAGGCCTAGGAGTACAGAATAGCTACGTCGTTCTGTGTTACTGGCCGGTTTTTCCTTGACTAGGGCAGTGCTCAATACACCCCTCTCAGGCCTAGGAGTACAGAATAGCTACGTCGTTCTGTGTTACTGGCCGGTTTC
>JAABNX020000055.1:1599171-1613697 GCA_015163995.2 Mormyrus lacerda
GCCATTAAGGTTAGGGGTATAAGGGGAACAGGATATGTGAGTATACTGAATAAATGCGGGAGACCCCTCAGCCATTAGGGTTAGGGGTATAAGGGCAACGGAACATGTGAGTATACTGAATTAATGTGGGAGACCCCTCAGCCATTAGGGTTAGGGGTATAAGGGCAACGGAACATGTGAGTATACTGAATTAATGTGGGAGACCCCTCAGCCATTAGGGTTAGGGGTATAAGGGGAACAGGATATGTGAGTATACTGAATTAATGTGGGAGACCCCTCAGCCATTAGGGTTAGGGTTATAAGGGAAACAGGATATGTGAGTATACTGAATAAATGCGGGAGACCCCTCAGCCATTAGGGTTAGGGTTATAAGGGGAACAGGATATGTGAGTATACTGAATAAATGCGGGAGACCCCTCAGCCATTAGGGTTAGGGTTATAAGGGGAACAGCCCCTCAACCTGCTTCCCATTGCCCTTCCAATGCCATTGCTATGCTATGACAGTCTGCCTTACACTTCCAAGGCTGTTGGCTTGAATTCCACCTCTGCTCTAACTATGTGTGGTGTTTGCATGTTCTCCCTGTATTGCACTGTCTTCCTCCTGCAGTCCAAAGCAAACTGGCATCCCTCAAGTGTCCAAATAGTCCAATGTCTATCCTAGCCTTGTGCCTGATGCTGCCTGGAACTGGCTGAAGGACCTCAGATGAGCCCAGGCCAGAATAGTAGATAGACAAGGGATAGATATATCTATGTGTGTTTATTTGTGTGTGCCATTGTGACCAGTATTATGGTTTGGATATCTTTATTTATTTATTTTTTTACAATTGCTTTCCATTTTAATTTGTAATCCAGTTTAGTTTTTGTTAGTTTTCAGTATGGTTTAATTACTTTTACTTGGTTTTTATTTTAAAGATGTTTATATATTGTCATTTCAGTGTACATTTCAGTAATTTTATTTCCAGTGATAGACTGTGAAAAGCTGTGTAGCTCTTTTATCTGTCTGATCTTTAGGGGATCGTACAGGAATATCCAGTGCACATAATGAATTTGCTCAAAACTGGCAAATTATGTCCCAGGTATTACTGACAGTATTAAAGATAAACAAACAATTACTTGAGCTAAATAGAATTAAACAGTAGTAATAAAAAATTTGATGCTTTCTTTTATTTTATCTAAATTAGTTTCAGATTTAATATTTATAGCTTAATTTTGTTGTAGGATTTCATTTCTTTAAATGTCAGGATACGTCAATGTTTTCTTATAGCTTTTTTTTTGCCCACAGTAAAAACCTTGGTGTGAGCGATGTCTAGCAATTGTCCTGTGTTGTGTGATTCTTTTTTGAATTTTAACCCCGGCATCCCATAATGAGCTTGGCATGCTCAGTACGGCCCGCACTGTAATGTGACGCAGGCCTTCCTGCTCTCCTGTGCACTCATACTCATTACAGCCATGTGTCAATTCAAGCATCCCCATGCAGGGCAAAGAGCTGCAGATTAAAGGTTAAAGAGATGCAGGGCCAGCTGCCAGATCTCTAAGGAATTCAGAGGTGTGTGTGCGGGGGGGGGGATGGGGTGTGGGGGGCTTGGATAATGATCAGAATCACACAGAATCAGTGTGAATGAGCATCCGCTCATCAGCAGGCACTAACATCAGCAGCACATATTACAGATTCCATGATGCACACAGCTTAATGTAGCTCCCGATATTTAATATTAAGGGCTAATATTAAACCCATTTGAAGCCTGTAAAAATGGGTAGCAATTATGTGTGCCTTATGAAGACAAGAGTGAATTGGTATATCTGTGAAGAAAAGAGGATTTATGTTGGCATTCATCTGACCGGTGTCTTATATATGAATGACAATTAGTTTATTTGCAAATCAAAATTAATACTACAGTATTAACTGTATTTTTTAATCCTTAATGTTGGGAAAACCTTTATTACACTGAAAAGTGACATATACATCACTATTAAATAGCCATAATTAAACTTAAATAAAACCACATCTGGTATATTTTTCCTAGGATCCCTGCATAAATCCTCTTTGCTCTGTTAAAGTTCTCAAATGCAAATGGTTAATCTCATTTTCCCCGCATATTTCATTTCTTCAATTTCGTATTTCACTACAACAAATTAGCATTAGCAGCAGAATATATTATGCCTATTCACTACTAAATCACAGCTCTCAGATAAGTACCAATGCATCTTCAGTGCTGAACGCTCCTGATTTCAAATACAGATCGAGGTCTATGGATTATACATCCATCTTCCAGCAGACCAGTAGCTCTTCTCCTGTGGCCTAAGTGAGGTATTTTCCTCCTGTTTTGGGCTCTTTAACTGGTATCCTTGACCCCATAACAGTGACCCCAGTGATAACAGACAATGTATGTCCAAAAGTATGTGGACACCAGCTTATCCAACATCTCATTATAAAACCAAGGGTATTAACGCGAAGTTGGTCCACCCTTTGTTGCTGTAATAGCCTGTATCCTTCTGGGAAGGCTTCCTGCTAGATGCTGGCACGTCGCTGGTGGGATTTGCTGCCATTCAGGTTTGGTATTGATGTTGGGTGATCAGGCCCCTTTCTGGAAGCTTCTCTTTGCAGCTTAACTGGCTGTCGGACATTCTCACCATTCACTCTCACTCCACACTCAGGGCAACTACAGCAGGGTAACAACGAGGCACCCTGTCTTGCTGGAAAGATGGCGTCCTATGGTGCCAAGTAGAAAGTCACTAACTTCTGCTACAGTATGTGACCACCCAATACAGTATGCTGTTAATGTTTGCTGCTGGACATGACTGTGTCTGCATGACTGTGTGTTTAATTATACACCTGTGACAGCAATGGCCGTGACTTAATTAGCCAATTTCTCTAATTAATATGAGTGTCCACGTACTTTTGACTTTTTACCTTTACTCCCCAGAACCCCTACGCCTGTGGCCTGTGGACCAGGCTGACACTAGCTGCCTTTCTACTGCCTTATAGTACAGACTGACTCCACATTATACCCAGTGAGCATAACAGCAGCCGGTCACGTACAGCTAAGATGAGAGGCGCTTTCCAGTGGAAGATCCTTCTTTCTTTCTGTGGCACCGCTCGGATGCCGTCGCATATAACGTTGACGCCAACTGGCGAGTGGAGTCGGAAGATGGTAGCTAGCTACAGTAGATGGTGAGCAGAAGATGCTGCTTCAGCATCTACAGTAGATGGTGAGCAGAAGATGCTGCTTCAGCATCTCCTAAGCAAAGAATGTGTGAATTCAATATTTAGGATCATGACTGTTTGCCTCTGATTCCTTCATATAGCTATTCAAAAATGATTATTTTCTGTTACGGAGGGTCTGCTTTTTGTAATATGATGGGCAGGAAACAATCGTGAGCTCTGAACACAGTTGCGAGGAATTTTCACGTGTGCATCACGAGACCATGTGCAGGCCCCTGGAACCCTGACAACAACAGTAAGCCAAACAATGAGAATGGCAGCAGAGTAGTGAACGGGGACTCTGCGCATTCTATGCCCGAATCGCAGACAACACAGCGCAACGTTCCGCAGCAGCGGCCAGCCCCAGAACCCAAAGCGAAAGGGAGAGCAGAAAAGCGTACCTTCAGCAGAGGATTTGGAGAAGGTCTGAGAAGCGAATCCAGGAGCTGGACCAGAGGACAGGACAAGGGTAGGACGAACAGGGTGGAGGTACAGAGAACACAACATGATGACAGGAAGCAGAACGAAAAGGGGGAATCCAGGAGAGGATAGGAAGGGGCTGATGCAGATATAGTAGGTAGTGTGTGTGTGTGTGTGTGTGTGCATGCATGTGTGTGTGTGTGTGTGTGTGTCTGTTTGTCTGTCTGTCTGACTGTGTGGATTAGGTTTATATTGCATTGCCGGGGCAAATGTCTCCCACAATGTAATAAAAACCTGTGGGGACAATTTTCAGGTCTCCACAAAGATATGTGACTGCAATCAAAAAAGTAAAAATGCCATAAGTCTCATATTTTCTTTGGTTACTTATGGTTAAGGTTAGGGCTGGGTAGGGGTTGTGGTTGTCAAGTTATGATTAGAGGTTTGCCCATAGAAATGAATGGAGAGTCCTCGCAAAGATATAATTACAAACCCATGTGTGTGTGTGTGTATGTGTGTGTTTGTCTCATTTTTTTGAGGAAGTGGTGGTAGTCTGGGAGGAATTGGGAGTCGGATTAGGGTACTTAAAAAAAAATATATAAAACAAAAACAAATGGACCCATACCTTGGTTGTTTAACATCAGGTGCGCCAGACCTTGAAGGAAAGAACAGAAAAAAAAAGAAAGGAAGGAAAAAGGAGGTCATAAAAGGCACGGGAAGAAAAGAAGCATTGTCACAACGTTGGACTGCAGTTTGTGACAGACATCCTGGGGCAGAGAAGGATGTCAGAGTTCAAATCAAACCAAAAGGAAGGAAACCAAAAACGAATAAACACTTCTTGAGTGGGGTGTGGGAGGCAGAAGAAAAAAGCATTTAAATTTGCGCAACTACCAAAGGTGATTGCTCATATAAATGCTTTTTTTCCTAATGGAACACAGACGAAACTGTTTGGCAGATCAGTTCTTTCACTTCAACTTTGTTTTCATCCATTCTTATAAATATATATGGATATATTTCCTTGAATATCCATCAAGCATTGTAACACAAACAGTAATCAAATAATCACAAACAGGGAAAACCGCTTTGGTAAAGCGTACCCATCATTATCCCATCAAAAGTAACAAACTGACAGGTTCATGTTCTTTGGGTAACAGCCACTGCACGCCATGCATCAAAGACCTCCAGGCACCACTGAAGAAGCAAGAAGAGAAATGCAAACACAGTCCAGTGAGACCACTTACTGCACACTGCGAAATGCTAGCTAACGTCGCAACTTATGCAATTTCCCATCAGCGTGTGTCTCAGCGTTACGATTCCGCAAGTCTCGCAGCGTGAGCGATGGCACAGTGAACGGGAGGGACACTGCAGCCAGATCTCCAGAATTAACATACAACACAGACAGGCTTCCAGTGCCAAGCTGGCTCACTCACTGCTACCATCAGCAGCATCGGGGAATCCAATACACTGCAGTCCCAACAGAAGCCCCAACGCCAGCAGAGGGGCCTCAGAAGCTCAACGCATCCCAACCGACGCCAACAACGGCATCAATAACCTTCACATCGGCTGAAAATCCATAGTATGTGTCTTCAAAACCGACAAGCTAGAGCAGATATCCTTGATAATAATTAGTAAAATTTGGTGACAAGAATACAAGAAAACGTAATCAGTGCATGCAAAAGCTAAAAGATTAATCTTGGACAGTTTATTTTTTTTTCCTGACACTGAAAAGCATGGTGGTTTTACACTCAGAAGTTTCACGCTTGAATCTCTCCTCCAGATTATTTCCTACAGGTCTCCCCGCATGTTGTACGTGTCCGGGGTGTGCGTAACAGCCCTGAACTCCACACCATAGGCTCTACTGCATCTCACACTGTATGATTCCCCAAAAGCACTTCTTATCATGGTACCTCTAAACGGATAAGCAGGGACCAAGATCTATGGAGGAGTATGTGATACTGTGGGAGTAATCCAACAACCAATGTAGTTATAGCGATAAAACCTGACATCTCAGAGCTCCGTTGCAAGTACGGAGACCACAAGCCATAGTTTGTCATTTCCCACAATTCCTGTTGAATGCTTTCCCATGAGCATGCTAACTCTTCTCCTTTTTATAGGACTCATGGGGAACAGAAAAGGTCAAGGGACCTTTGTCTGTCAATATGTTTTGTTCCATTTTGAAAAATCATCATACTGCAGCACAAATTCTAAATGCTGAACATGTCAACTCAGAGAAGAGAATCATTTCTGCATGATCTTCAGAGATATTCATGAGCTGCCAAGTGCCTCAGTTATACTCTCCAATGATATCTCATGAAAGTAGAGCAGTTACCTTGTGAATCCTACATTTCTTCATGCAACAGTACAAAAAAGTACAAAAGAGAAATGCTATTATGGGCTGTAATTCCCCATGAAATACTGACTGCAATGCTCGCCTGACTCTTGCATGCTGCAGTCTTAATATTGATGGTCAGCACTGGTTAATTTCAGGGCTGAACAGATGTCCCATTCCTATCGTCAGAATCATCAGATAGAAAGTTATAAATGAAGATAATGCCAGTCGAGCACCTTTCAGCAAGTCGGCTGGTGGTCATTTTCACCTCTTAGGTACATTAATTTAGACCATCGACACTTGTGAAAGCAGAGAGTGGCTCTTTAACCTGAACCACTGATGGTTATGTAATGTGCAGCGTTCTTTAATAGTTTTATTCCGAACTGCACTCTGTCTGCATAAGCAGCTCAAATTAATTCAACAAGGGATTTGAACAGAAATGTAGAACTTAGAAAGCAAATGGGCAGAGACCCACCATTTGCCGCGAGACGTCTTTATAAACACATAAATCCAACAGTCAAACAGCAGTTACCACTGTTTTTATGTGATAAAAAATGACAATGCGTAGAAAAATAATTTAATCATATTAACCTGAACGAGTTCAATAAAAAATGAACTTAAGGAACACTTACATGGTGGCACTTTGCGTGTCGGCAGTCAGACGGCGATATGAATGCACATTCAGATTGAAAGAGACATTGCTTTGGCTCCATGATTGATGCTGTTATTTACAAGGTGGTCTGCATAACCTGACGGTGACTGAAGTTTGATACAGACGTCTGACACGTTCATAAAAGCCTAAAAAAAGAATTACCTCCATTTCTAACTCAAGCAGACAGCGCTAATTTTAACAGACAGCTACATCACAGTCATGCCTCGTGCAGAACCAAGCTGGACAATGATTTCATAGAGATTTAAAACTTCAGTGGCTGTGGGTCAGAGATGTGTCTTTAATACTGATTTTAAATAACAAAACTGCTTTCCGGCTACCATGGAGAACTGCAATCCATTCGATATATGCTGTATATTTGCCCCTCTTGGTTTTCTAGACTTCTAGCCACAGTCTTTGGCAATAGTGTCACTTATCATACACTCTCCATCTGTTCAATGGCCTTTATAAATCAGCCTCTGCCATTCCTACAACATCGGGTGCATTTAACACACAGCGGCTTCTTAAAAGAAAAAGAGACAGAAGCGAAAACATCAACCCACTGGGCCAGTGTTTTGCAGAGCTGGCAGGAAGCAAAAATGTGGACTGTCTGGGGTTCCCTGGGGACTGGGTTGAGAAATACTGCATTGCAGATGGCTGCCTAGGGCGCCCCCTACTGAGGGGGTGTCAACTTAGCAAGCCGATTTCACCGCACTAGCGGTGAGGCTTGCTTCAGGTGCCAAAAGTGGAACTTTCTCGCCAAAGTTTAGAAACCTAATTCCTGGTTCCGAGTTCCTGGCCCATATCTGTAATTCTTGGCCACCCTCCTGTGTCACTGTCCCACCGCAAAACAGGAATTGAGACCTTTATCCTAAATAAGTACTCGAATCGCAAAAGGCTGGTAAGTCAAACTTCACATGTAATTATACACAAAACTACACCGCTGTCCTAAAACAATGGAGGATGAAAAAGTAATTCTGCTAGTTATTTGGTTTGTTATTGGGCCGATGATTAAATTGGTCTGAAGATTATAATATATAATATATTGCTTCATTATATTATATTGGTATAATAAAAATATATTGGTTCAAAACGGAACACAGCATTTCATTTATATGGCTCACAAGATGTTTATAATTGGCCAGAAGATCAATTTTTAGTTTTCCATAGAATAAAAAACGATGTAAAGTTATTCCACTAATACGCGCCAGCACATTTCGCGGCCACAGCAGCGATGTTAGGTGGAAGCATATCGGTCATTGATCAAATTTTCCAATGTAGAAATTTGGAGACGCAAGCAAAAACCGCATGCATTTAATGTAACTGTGATACAGAAATAATTCCATCAACTCAACTTTTGCTCCCCTACTGCTCTCTCTTTTCCCTCACTCCCAAGTCAGTACCGGTAATTGTGGTTAACCAATCAGCAAAACTTATCATTATCAGCCCCACCCAGTAGTTCTTGATCAAACTGGACAGATGTTCCTGTGCTGGGAACACGACAGAAGTTCCTGGTTCCTGAAAAAGGTTCCTATGATGGGAACCCAACAGAAGTTCATGGTTCATGAAAAAGGTTCTGGTTCCTGAATAAGGTTCCTGCAGTGGGAAAGTGGCCATGGTATCGGGCTGGTCTTGCTGGTTAGAAACCAGTCAGCAAAGTAGCATGAGCTCATTAGTATGGATCCTGAGCAACAACGCGAGTGCCCGAGCCGACGCCTCCCCCCTTTGTTCTGTCCTCCGTAATGCTCCTCATTAAAAAGATAACACAGCAATAAAATGATAATGGCAATGCTATGTACCAAATTACTGTGCCCCCACGCTCCCATTGCCACTGCAGATTAGCACTGAAGGTTAGTCCTGTCCGCTATGTTAAAGAAATGCGATTAGAGGTCCGAAAATTGCAGAACGAAATGCTGAGATTGTCCAAAGTAAGGAATAAAAGTTACAAAATAATAGATAAATGGTATAATACAAAATGCCTGGTAAAATGGAGTAGGGGAAACAAAAACGCCAACACCAGGAACAGAAGGAGTGCGGGCAGCTTGCTGAACAAGCAGACAGGCCCCTTTCCGGGGATCTGTTTACAGCGTACCTGCAACAAGGACAGACACCTCCCTGAGCCTGGCAGCAGCATCGTGTCAGAGCGAACAGGTCCAAACAGCAACGTAAACATCTCCACATGACACGCAACCTGGGAAGACAGGCCTGCAACGAGGGCCCAGACAGCCCGTGAGTTAAACTGCGAGTGGAAAGGCCCGGATTTCAAGGTAAGCGAGTGTAAAGTGTACAGTCATTTATTTATTAATCCCCCGCCCGTCCGAATTAGCATACCTCAAGCTTTCTTTAATTAAACTCTACGAGCCTTTTGGTAATTAATTTAAAAGTAGGTTATTCCACACAAGCGCACTCTCCTAAAATTCTCCTCATTCAATCATAACAAATCAGTCACCGTTCCTGTTTATCTATGGTGAACCATCTAAAAAGGAGAGGTTATTTTTCTTAATTATTGTGTTGCCAATTGTGATTAATAGCTATTTAAGCAATTGCTCACAATTGCAAATTGTGGGGCTAATGTAGACGCGTGAGTGGAACTGACAAGACGTGGTCTGGGTGGGACCCTCTTAATTAGCCGACGCTGACTGAATAATCAGCGTAAATAAAACATTATCTCACCGTCGAAGGGCTGCGATGCCGCCAACCTCACTCATCGCGTCGCCATCACGTGTGGAATGCATTTTCTAGCCCCGCCAGTAGCAGCTGCTGACGAACCGCGGTAATGACTGATACATATCGGAGAATGGGCACTCAATCCCACATTCATAACCAGCTAGCTAAAAAAGTACATGAGGCTTGTTCACGGCGGCTGCTTTCTGTTGTAGGAACAACATCAACCTTAGATGGACAGTTTAGTAAAGAACCTTGGTGTTTTTTTATACATTTATTTTTACATTTCTGTTGTTGTGTTCACAGAGAGTGCTTACACATTCACAGTACGAAATCAATTACTTTAATATCAAAATAGGAAAAAAATCACATCAAAAACAACATTTTGTGAGTATTTTAGCGTACTGGCTTTTTAGCTGTTAGTTGTAACTTTTTACAAATTTGTTACTTTCACTATAGAATATTCCGGAGCCACAGCTCATTCTTCATCTTGTTCCTCTAGTTTATTCTCCTCACCTGGCTGTTTGATGAAAACGCAGTAAAGACGCACCATGTGACCAGATATCATCTTTGCTATTATTAGTAAACATTTTTTATAATGCAGATAGGATTTACATCTTAAAGGCAAGCTACTTTGAAAATAAACAAGATTTTAGGGGTTTGGATTCCTCAGTCTTGTTCTTCAGATTTTAATCTTGCTTCTAAACTTTTCTTTAATGATTAGATATTTGCGGTTCCAGGCCCCCGCTGTACAGAGAGAAAGTCGGGGGAGGCATAAAGACAATTTCCCCATAGGGATTGATAAAGTATTTATTATTATTAAATATACACATCTTAAATATGTATAATCATTTGTACAAACATTAATTGTTTCTGCTGGGAAGCACATTCAAGCTCCATATAAATAGCAGTAAAACAAGCATGATCAAACACATAGAGGGCTTGGTTTCTGTGCCCGATCATCGATTGGATAGCTTAATCTAGACAGCACAATGACATGGGCCAATGGGAAGCGAGCTGAACCTGCCTGCCATGCACGAGCTCTACGGAGACTACACACTACTCTGCCTGGAGCGTCTGATGCGAGGATACACATTTCCTTGGCCGCCCATGAATCTGAGCTGTTGACAGCTCGATATATATTTAATACAAAACATTAAGGAGCCACTTACAAGAGAAAAGAGAGAATGAAACACATTACAGTCGCCTCCATTGCTACTGTGAGGCCGATGGATAATATACGTTTCTCGTACCCTGGAACAACACAGCATGAAAGTGTTTAAAACCAGAAATACACAAGAGGGGAGTTTGAATCATATGACAAAAAGGTTAAATCGTGTTACTTTCCAGAATTTAGATGCCTTCGAGTCGCTTCGCCAAGTCACGTGGATAAAAGTACCCAAGAGCGACTCGTAAAAGCATCATTAGCTCCGAGTTTCACATTTCAGAATCAGCAGGGAGCGCAGTGCACGAGACAGGGAGACGGAACTGAATAATCCTTCCAGTTTGCCGTTACGTAAAACCGCTTTTTGGGCAGAACAGAGTGGAAAACAGAAGAAAGCAGAACCAATGAAGGAACGCAACAAGTCTGGGAAACAGTAAAATCACCACACAGCGTGAAAGGATTCGAGCCAAGCGTAAATGGTAAAGGAATAGAAAATAAGGTAATTAAATAAGAGTTGCACGATGTATTAGCGGGGAGATAATTAGGGAGGGCAATCAGGCCAGAAAAACCCAGTGAAACATTATAGTAGGCCTCTGACTGTCTGTCAGGCTCGGCAGGCAAAGAATCATCTTCTATGGCAGAGAAAGAAGAATGAGCAGGTGAGACACTTTGATTGCAGTGGAAAGGTCTTCGGCAGATGAGGGGGGGCGAACACGGCAGTGATGGCTTATGAGTACTTTGAACCTCTACACGGGCCATCCAAGCGGTTTGGAATAAAAACAGTCAGACTGTGCTTGTGGTGGACCAGTGCACGCGGCGTAAAAGACACGGACGAAGTAGCCGGCGGCAGCCCAGAGCCCATCGGGCCCAAAGGCTTGGAGGGCTTTGGGCTCTGGGCCGCACGATGAATGGAGGAGCATAATAAGCTGGCAGTGTGACGCGGTCTCAGGGCTCGCTTTGTGTTCGGCTTATCAATCACGCGCCATCACGGAAAAGCTCAGAACGCTGCCAGATCCGAAGCTGCACACCCTACCAGAAAGAAACCCACCCCCCTAACAGCTTTGACTCTCGTGTAAGAATCCTTAGGGTACTTTGCTTGTTGGATTGTCTTCATGCCGCCCAGGTCTTGGGTTATTAATGTCTGACAGAGGTGAACATTTCAGGTCCAGAAAGTAAAAAATCCAAATCAGGATTTTCTTGCAACCAACCAGTTGAGCATAAAGAGTCACAGTCACAGAGTACGCAAGTGGTTGGTTGAAACAAAATCTTGGTCTGGATTTTTACTTTCTGGACCTGAAAGGTCCACCTCTGACGTTTGACAACAGCTCTTCCACCATATTTGGGGTGGCATGGTGTCTCTGTGGCTAGTGTTGTTGCTTCCAAGGTTAGGGGTTCAAATTAGCATCTCGGATTTGCTTATAGTGAAGAATTATGTGTCCCTCAGAATGGTGCCCCCTGTTGCCACCCCCCCCATGACCACGTCCAGGCACAGAACTGCACTACTATCTCTATTTCTGACCCTAATATCACACGCACTTGATTTCTCATTGCATTTTTGTACAACCATCATAGTGAAGTGAAGCAA
Organism: Mormyrus lacerda; assembly: GCA_015163995.2. Lineage (NCBI taxonomy): Eukaryota > Metazoa > Chordata > Actinopteri > Osteoglossiformes > Mormyridae > Mormyrus > Mormyrus lacerda. The sequence continues at coordinate 1,611,183 of JAABNX020000055.1, forward strand.
GCACACAGGCCAACACAGTGGTGAGTGTGTTCTGTGTCACTCCAAAGGCACTCTGACCTCTGAGATATTTTTACAGCTGCAGGTAAATGTCAGCCCTCACCAAGTTTATCTAAAGCCCACTGTGGTCCACAGCCGCGGTTCTCCTTTTTAGTCTCAAAACAGAAGCAATTCAGAGGTCTGCACAGAATCAAAGGTTTTATGGTGACATTATTTCCCGCCAAGATTGATCTTATTTCATTGTGTCCATGCAGTGACCCACGTTAACTCGTTTTTGCATTCATGTTTTGAAGTGCTCAGTCGGCTACTAGATCAACATAACTCAGGGAATTTGGTAGGGTGGTAGATAATCATTTTTGGGCACAAATGGTATCTGTACTATCTCTCACAGTTTGACACTTTGTTCCGATCGCTGACCCAGTTGAAGTAAACTTCTCGGCAGAATTAATGAAACAAGTCAATGAAACAAAATTATCTCTGGTTCTCAAATTTAAACCTATGGTCTCATGTCCATTTTATCAAACTCCAAACCTCGACGGCCAGCCACTGACCCACTATTGATTTTTTTTCCTCAGTATTCAGACACATCTGAGGAAACTAGAAATTAGTTTGGAAACTCACTAGAGATGGTATATATTCATGCCAGATATGATCAGCTGTCTCGCCCCAGAGTAAACAAGTTGGCATGAAAAGAATTGGGCCATGAGAAAGACACGTATGTACATCCTGTTCAGACAGGAAACACCTTTGTAACCAGCTTGCCTGTTTGTCCTTCAGTATATCAGACTGTCCTTGATGAAAGCACACTTGATTCAGACTGGATTTTTTAAATGGTAATATTTGTTATTCAAGTGCCAGTGAAAAGTGCCATATTTCCTTTGGTCTGGCTCCAACAGCTTAGCTGAAGAGCAAGAATACCAGAGTGCCATAAGGAATTCCCCTGCCTGCAACCAAGCACTACTTGGGATTGACACAACACCTACTGAGCATCTTTCGGAAAGATGTTTTTATGAACGGCAGTGCGAAGGACATATGGTGAGACTGCCGCGCTGTTTAGAGCATCGAGAAACCTATGTGGAAAGTTTATAAATTTACCTTAAACAAGATGCACGTCATTGCTAAAGATGAGTCTAGACACTCGTTTAAAAATGCCTTATTCATTTGAGCTAATTAAAAGGTAAGATGTAATGACACATGTGCCCAGCGCTCAGTAATTAACTTGGCATTCAGGTTGTTTTTGCTGTCAGAACCTCTTTGTTCATGTCTTTTTATACGACTGATAATCAAATGGAAAGAGGTGTGACTTCAAAAAAAAAATAAAAAGCTGCAAGTAAAGGTGAAAGCGGAGGTCATGCTTCTGAATTGCTTCAACTGACTAAAAATGTAGTCTGACAAGTGTTACTTTGGTTAAAATCAAGTGAACTGCTTCTGGATTAGGGGTAAAGGTGGACAAACCACAGACGAGCTCTGTGTTGATACTACGATATGTAGAAGTAGCTGAGGCCCGGCAGGGTAGTCATAGCTGAGGCCCAGAAGAAGAGTCGTAGCTGAGACCCAGTAGGAGAGACGTAGCTGAGACCCAGCAGGGTAGTCTGAGCTGAGGCCCAGCAGGAGAATCACAGCTGAGACCCAGGAGGAGAGTCGTAGCTGAGACCCAGCAGGGTAATCGTAGCTGAGGCCCAGCAATATAGTCATAGCTAAGGCCTGGCAGGATAGTCCTTTTGTTTCCGGTAGTGTATGCCCTACCCCCAACTACAGCCAGGCTCTGTCACTGCACTCTGGTTCGGTGCAGTATGCGTTCGGTATCCTCGAATGCAGCTACGGAAAGCCAGCAGCAGCAGAACATCACCTCTAAGAATCTAACAATCTAAGAAACTAAGGTTTCTTAATACAGATAGGTCTCAGCTGAAGTAATAATCTGATCCACAAACCCTTATTAAGTCACAATTGAGTATTTACAATAAAACTACCCTAATAAAGGGTTGATTAATGGTTTATAATCAGGTTATTAATATGATTGTAACACTGTAAATAATTAAAATACAGTCATAAGCAAGGCATAACACAATTTTTAAATTATGATTAATGACTTATTACCATTTAAAAGGGGCAAAAGGGAGTCTTATTGTGGTACTGTACCAAAAATAATAATCCACATGTAGGTATAATCTCGCTGTAACAGTTCATGGAGAACTCGATTCAATTAAAGCGAGGAGTGAGTCTCGGTCCCAGCCTAGCAGCACGGGCCTGTGGTCCACAGGGACAGGGATTAGTTCGGGCCGGAAGCACGGTTGGAGACTAAGCGCCTTCGAACCCTTGCGGTCTCCATGACAAATTTCTTATCTGCACTAGGAATATGAATGTGCACAGGGGCAGACTCTGTCCTCTTCAAGTTAACAACGTGTCTTCACTGGGTCTGCAGTTGTGTGTATCATTTATCATGCGGAGTTTACCTGCAACTCTGCTATTATTTACTGCTATTATTTACCGCAATGGTGGGGGGGGGGGGGGGGGGGGG
>JAABNX020000055.1:1627721-1642192 GCA_015163995.2 Mormyrus lacerda
ATTTATAAATAAAAAATCCTACTTTGCGGAAATTCACATATCGCGGTAGAGTCTGGAACTGATTAACCGCGATAAACTGTACATTTATTACATGTACATATCCATCCTAACAGCTTATGCTGGTAGCATAGGGCTGGGGTACAGACTGGGCGGGATGCCAGTCCATGACAGGGCACATGGCTGGGGTACAGCCTGGGCGGGATGCCAGTCCATGACAGGGCACTATGTTTTACTATCATTTGCTCTCCTGGTTTAAATAGGCTCAGCAGGGTGGATGTAGGGTTACAGAATTGCCAGCTGCCACACATTTGACACGACACTCCTGTATGTCTCTCATACTCATACAAAAAAAAAAATCAATATTATTACATTATAAACCTAAAATTAACTACATCAAGACCATTGGGGTAGTCTGCAAACCCTACAGACTACAGTATTTACGAAGTAATAAAACTGTTACATGCATGTAAATGTGTGTGCCTGCGCATGCAGACTCATCTCAAATTGAAAATCTCACACCAGCCAGCAGACCAAAGTTGCGACCCTGGTTTAGTTGGAAGTGTGAAAAAGGTACCTTTAATTCACTGTATTTTAGCTGTCATTTCCTGTCACTGTCCGATGACTATGGTTCCGGGTCACTCGTTTGCGAGTCCCGTCTTTGGTTAAACCTAACTGACCCGACCTTGGACCAGCCAACCTGACCTTATTTTTAAAAGCCGTAATAGTTAAAGGAGTTCATGCACTGAGGATTCTTATCAGCCCTTAAATATTTGATTAAGGGTGACCCGAATGTGATGACTGAGCTAATGGTTTTCTTTCCCCTGTTTACTCAAATATTACACTGAACTCTGCCATTTACAGTGGCAGGTGAACATATAATCTTTCAATATGCAAGCAGTTTTTTTTAAGAATTTTTTTCACCACCCGACAATGCGATGCCAAATATTGACTATAGGAAATATGGCCCCGTGCAATAAAAGTCGTCACTTATCGCGCGGCCGCGGCGTTCGGTACTGGCACCAAAGTTCTCGATTTCCTTGCTGCCACCTGGCCGGGCGTTAAATATAGGCTTTTGTTAATGACGGGCGACAGACAGAGTCCTAAAATACGCCTCTCTGCGGGGCCGGATGCGGAGGGGATGCCGTGACGGGCAGGGAGCGTGCATGGCGCGAGCCTGAAATCCCCAGGGAGCGGGGTGCAGACCAGAGTGCGGTATTAACATTCAGAAATAGCTAATGCTTACTCAGCTGATGATGTGATGCTCATTTTAAACGCAACTGCACTTTTTTAATGAATATGCATGCAATCTGCAGCGACGGCGTCTGACAAAGTATTTACAGCGAATGAAAAAGCTCCTCGTGTTCCGCTTTATTAAACTGCAATGTTTATGCAAACTGCACGGGTTTGTGTGTGTGTGTGTGTGTGTGTGTGTGTTTGTGTGTGTGTGTGCTGGGGTAGGAGAGCTTCAGCAGCATAAATGCAGAGTATAAGCATATTGCTGATGTTCATCTCTGGGCCAGCGAATCCCGTTCTCCAGCTGTACTGTAAGCATGCGCACAAGACCCAAATAAGGAGTTCTCCACTTAACCAATCAAAAGTGCTGCTTTGCATCAGCAACGCTAAAGGGAAGCCCCTGATAGGCACAGAAGTGGATTCCTCATCGCCACGAACAGCATGATCACTCAGCACATACTGCATACAACTGTAATCTACATTATATGAAAGTACCCGTCCATCGGCAATTATTCAGTACATGTGATGATGTGAGTAAATATAGGCACAAATCAATAACACACTGTACACACGCAGTACATATTTATTTGTAATTGGTATTCCTTATTAGCAGTTTTGGGAAGGTGACTTGTGAAATGTAACAGGTTACAAATGGTGAATTGCCCTGTTAAAATGTAACTATTTTGATTACTTTATTGATGCAGCATATTACCTCTGAATACTTTTTGTTTACTTTTCTAACAAACATTTTAAAATGGGCAATAAAGCTGAAATGTCCCAAGGTCTTTGATGACTCTCGCTGTCTGGAAATATGCCAAAAGGACACAAAGATACAAAGCAACAAAATGAATGTTATATTCTACATATAAGCTTTTTACTGAAAAGAACATATTCAGAGGTGACTCCTATGTAATCACCAACTTTGTGATTAGTAACTGTAATCTATTTACATATTTTATCGCAGTGACTGTAACAGATTACAGTTTCATTTCTTTCGTAAATTTCATTACACTGCATATTTGGCATTTTAATTTGGAGAGTAATGTGGGAAAATGTACTCAGAGCTGCCATTTGTATTGTGCTAAGCTACAGGCGATGACTCCTGTCCCGATCAGGCGAGTTTGTCGGGATATGAAGAGCAGAGAATGAGTGTGGTGGAGCCGCTCGTTTCCGGGGTGTCAGTACCTGCGGTCCATCAAGCGGCGGGCAGGCCGAGTGACAGCAGCAGCCGCAAAGACGGCGAGGCTCCGCGGAGGCGTGACACGCAGGCCGCCGCCCGAAAGGTCAGCTGTCAGGCGCCCCCCCCCCCCTGCTCTTTAGACACCTGTGCTAGTGTGCCGGAGAGTCCAGCCCGGGCGGCCCTCGCACAGCCGCCCGGAAAGATCAGGGGGCCACTTTTCAGGCCCGGCGCCGGCTCCGTGCCACAGCCGGCCGGCATATTTGGACCGTCTTTTCCATTTGGCCGGCTGATTTCGCTCATATTTTCTGCATGCGCTAGGAAGACCTTCACAAAAAAATGCCATATGCTAGAGGGAAAACCTCGGCTCCATATGTGGCCGTGGGAAATCCATTAGCTGCTGGGAATCGGCTCCCGGCGGCAACGGGGAAGCTTCAGTGTGTCTGCTCTCGATATCAGGAGACGTAAAGGTGCATTATTGTCACCCAGCAAACGAGGAAGAAAACCCTCATTTATCAATATCGATGACAGGTTCCTTTTCAACTGAGAGCAACACATAGCTGACCACAAACACATCAATTGATTATCTATAAATAGATAACCAAAGCTTTCTCTCCCACTAAAAAAAAGTCTCACAAAAGGCAAATGAACCATCATCTATGCAAAAGAGAAATATTCAACAAACCAGGTGTAGTAGCTCCAGTATTAACACTTCAACAGTGTTTTGGGAGGAATGAAGGCTAAATATACAGTTTTATTTTTGATATCTGTAGCAGAAGTGATGTTTATGAACCAACATTAAAAGCACCGCATACAACATGTTTATCAGTAACTTTCGGTCGCCTGGTTTTCGCTATATACTGTAGGAACCTCATGACGACAGCCATGAGACACACGTCTTCAAAAAGTACATAGAGTCATTCACAGTGTACAAAGTTATAAGCCACAAAACTGCTGGAGATCATTTTTGATCTCTGATCGAGTTCGCGTTTTCCGAAATCTTATGAAAACACAGCGTGCCAAATAAAGACCAGGAATAAATTTACGCGACGCGTAGTTCTGCATGACTTTGAAGTTTGACGAAATTGCCTGAAAATGAGTTCACACCATCTCGGGATGCAGAGTGTCAACTCTGCAAACCCGCCAAACGTCACCGGGGATTATCTCAGAAAGCGCCGCACCGCTAAAACCAGTCAGGGCTAATTCATCTTTGCCGGCGAGACCGGACCGCTGCCTCCTGTACTGGGCACTCCTCCATCCCTCACTATTACGAGATCCTCTTCCTTGCAGTGGCGGCAACAGCATTCATCATACACAAAGCGGATCAACCGCCACGGCACACGGCGTCCGTGCGCAGCACAACCAAATGCAGCCTTAGTAAGAACCACTCCATTGTGGATCTTAATAACCCTACAGTGACAGCCCAACATGCCCGAAGATATCAACGGTAACGCCAACACACACGATTCCTCACCTGCATACCTCTTACTGCATTACAGACCAGATATATCTGAATAGAATGTGATTATTTATTAATAGCATACGATCTGACTCCTTCTGATAGTCATGCTGTATTCCTAACGAGGCATTAAAATAAGCAAAGCATCTTATATATCACAGAAACAACACCTTCTAAGTCGGAAGTACCAAGTGATACAGACAGGAGTATGTGTAAATTAATGTGGATTTGGTTATCGTTCAGTCGTTATTTTCAGCCCCACTGTCATCAGAACCGCAGTCCAAACCCTGAGAGAGAGCCTCCACAGAAAGGGCCACACATGACGAGCGAGGCCCGAAAGCCTCCGCCGCCGGCCGATCCGACACACGGCACTGACAGCCAACATCAGGCGAGCGAAACAGGCCCCCTACCTTCCACGGCGTACTCCTCGGCTGCGGATGGAGGGGGGTGGGGAGAGGAGAGGAGAAAAGAGAAGAAGAGAGAGTCAGACACAGCTCATCCAGGCAATGTGCGCAACAGCCACAAATTTCCCACAATCCATTTCGACCCGTACTTTTACAAGACTCAGGCTTCGTCCCTTTTTTCCCCACTTAGGTGCAAGAGCACTAAGACACTACATGGTTTTTCATGTATGTACTGTAAACATCCGTCATCACTGATGTGGTGCATTGCAGTCTATACACTTAGCTGAAAACCGCTTCCTGCCAAAGTGTGGACAAAATGCATATTAAGCACGCCACACTTGACTTATTTGAGGAACGGGACACCCTTGGATACTTAGGCTAAGTGTGTGAACATGCCCACCAAGTGTGGTAGTGTGTAGGTGTGTATTTGGTGGGAAGAATGAGATGAAGCCTACCCATTAAAAGTAGCTGGGGTCTTGCCCCGACTTCCTGTCTTGCATGTTCCATTAGTCCAAATGTTTGGTATTGTATTTCAAATTCTCTTTAAAATGAAGCACACATGATGTCCACAGATTTTTGGGCACCGTACCTAATAAATACTACATCTGAAAGCAGCGATTAGTATTAAAGATTACTGTAACAAATGCACTGGTTCAAACCAGTCAGAGGAATGAACTATTGGAGTAACCACATGACCAGCCTTTACGTGTTTCTTGATCTTACCCACTTATGACTTTTTAATAATTGTTAATTCGTATTCCGCTTCAATAATCACGTTACTTAAGAATTTCTCTGTTATCTTTCCTGCTCCGTTTTCAGTTTGTGTGTTTTTCTCATTAAGGAATTTCTTTTAGCATAAATTACTGATGAAATAACCAGAAATTTAGCAGTCAAAAATGTGGGCGTAAGATTAAGGGAGTAGGGGCCACTAACGAACAGGCTGCATAATCAGAGGCATCATGGCCGCCTCCTGCATTATTCATAGCTGACCATTAATGCTGTATGTAAAAGCAAGTTGCCAATTTAGAGAACGAAAAATGAATAGGAAATCATAGTACAGTAAGCTCATTTACACCCTAATACAGTGTTTCCCAAGCCGGTCCTTGGGGACCAGCAAATGGTCCATATTTTTGCTCCAACCAGGAGCTGGGAGGGAGCAAAAACATGGAGTGTCTGGTGGGGAGGTGGGAAGGTGCAAAAACATGGACTGACTGCTGGTCCCCAAGGACCGGATTGGCAAGCACTGCCCTAATGCATATTAGGAAATGCCACTGCACAAGAAGCAGATATGGGGCGAGCTTTTCCGCGGCTTTTAGTGTTAACTTTTCACAATGGAGGCGGGCATTGGCAGGAGACGCATCACTGACACCCCGACCCCCGCGTGTCCTCCATGTGCAGCTGATGGAACGGGGTCAGGTGAGCCTCTGCGTGGTCATTGGCCGTGTTTCTCCAGGGCTGGGGGAGAGCCTCTCTCTGAGGAATCTCCTCACTTTCCCTTTTTAAAGGACACGTGAAGGCTGCAGCCTGCTCATTGTCGTTACTCTCCAATGACATGGCTATATTTCCTTCTGCCAGCAGCCTGTCATCTACAAGTCTCTCTCCCTCTCTTCCTCTCTCTCTATCCCTCCCCATCCCTTTCTCTCCCCCCCCCACCCTCTCTATCCTTTTTATCCTCAGTGTGCTCATTTGCATGTCTGGGCCGTGGACGTGTCAGACGGGCTCATCTGGAAGTCTCTTCCCCACAAGCACAGAGAGCAGCTGCGCTTTCTGCAGCACCAGCCCGCCCTCATGGAGCATGCTCCTGACCTCTGACCTGCAGCAGGGAGCCAATTGCTGCAGGCGGAACAGGTCTGTAGCTCCAGAGAGATCGGGGGGGGGGGGGGATTGGTCCATTCATCCAACCATCCATCTATCTACCTTCCACACACCCATCCAAAAGACATGCCCCCCCCCCATACAAAAGCTATTATCGTTATTAGAAACAATCACAGAAAAACATTCCACAGTAAAGTTTTCACTGGCTTCAGTAACATTTTAGTATTTAGCTTCATGCAGAGGAATCAAAGAATCAACCCAATAAACGTGATTTAAAATGAAAAGTCACCCATTCTGCTCCATCTTTTTAAGAATGAAAAAAAAAAATCACAAAAAATTCTCTAAATTTTAGTTCACTAAAAAAAATCCCAGTACAAAGCCTACAATGCAACAAAATGGTGCGACTCAATGGCTGATTACAGAAGCTTAGATGGGGTTTGTTCTCCTTAAAAGGGATCTGCTGAAGAAACCAGCTGAATGTATTTTGAGGGATCAGCCTTCAAACTCTGATCAGACTCGGATGAAATCAGGATCACGTTTTAAAATGGGAAATTTCGCAGAAAGCCCCCTTGGAATTGCATATAAGGAGCACGGACATCCAAATCCCTCGTTTTCCTTACCGACTTCACTCTCAGAGGAATCCAGCAAGTGAAGCTGTGATGAATATGCTTTACAGCCCACTCAGCTCACATCGCCTGCAAGTCTAACTCTACCCTTCTGTCTTTAGCAACGCTGAAAATGAGTACGGGTAGGTAAAGTGTTCTTTATAAAGCAAACCCTGAGTCAGTTTGCATGGAGTCAAGAATAAAGCAAGTTTACAAGCAGAACCAGATCTGGAAGAGACGGAACACTGCCAGTGTGAGCTATTGTGCAAAGAATGCGATACTTTCACGGGTGAGATCTGTCTGCTTTCAGCTGATAATGCTGTCGTCTGTTCAGCAGAGACCCCATTACTGGAATTATTTCGACATCTTAAATGTGCAAGCTTACATGCTCCATTCAGTCTGACAGACACCAGGCAGAGTTAACGGCTTCTCAAGAAAATCAGTGTAGTTTCCTAATAGTTGACTACATTACCCAGAAGGCATTGGGGTACCAGGAAATGCGAAGGTAAACAGAAGCAAGAAATAATGTGACAGAAACATTCAGCAATAAATGACAGGCAGACAGATGAAACACATTCAGAATGAAATGGACACTGATGAGAAGCTTCCAGAACAGATATATAACAGTGTCCAAGCTTAAGAATAAATTATATATAAAATATACCATGAATACCAAAGATAACATTTTGCTGTTTATCAGCTGCCTATTTTGGAGTTGGAGGGGTTTTTGGGACAGTGATACTTAAGGGTGTTTTTTAAATGTAACAGTGTCAATGTGTAGCTGCCACAGGGAGGGATTTTTATGAACATGAAAGGGGAAAATCTAACAAATTATAAATGTGGCAATTTATCACTTCACCTATAAAAGACCAAACCATGCTGCCCAACTCTCCACTGTCACAGGAGAGGACTGTGTCAGGCATGGTGCACCCCCCCGCACCTTTTGCCGATTTGGTTTCTCCTGACCTTCGCTGCACCCTATTGGTTGAAACAACCTCCCATTTAACACTCTGCTGATAAACAACTGACTTCCGCTAGTTATTTTTGACTTGGTTCTGCATTTGCGAGATCTCACATCATTACACCCAACAGACCTCTTTCAATTATCACCCAAGAATTTCTGCTGCCATTTTCCTTCAAAAGCCCCCAATGTGTTGTGCAAACAAATACACTTGAGCCCAAATCATTTAAAAAAAAAAAAACCGCCAAGAGAATCCATCACTCCCCAAAAAGCAAGACCTTCCTCACTCTCCATCCCTAATGTGCAGCTATGTTAGAGAGCACATTAGTGTCATCTTGATTCTGAGGTTCTACAGCCAAACCTGGATCTCTAAATTAAACTTGAAGCCAATCCAATCTGTGTGTTTAATACTTTATGCCCCTCTAATTGACTGTAGTGGAGTAATGAGAGTATGCTGGGTGATTGTTACAGTAAAGAACGGAACCAAATGAGTAAGTTAAATCACTTCTGAAGCCCGTATGTCTCTATAAAGAACCTGTGAGGCCCATCTACAGAACTGCACAATCTATGGCCTGCCCGTCCGTTGACAGTGCCACTGAACGAATGCCTCGAATAATCAGGAGAACCATCAATATTTTAAGGCCTACATTATTCTGTAAATCTTTAGCAGTACCGCAAGTCTAGGTCGGATAAACAAATGCATTACACCAGTACGTGTACGGAAGACAAAGAAAATAGTATCTCATAACTTGCTCAGAGACAGAATCGGTTTTGTGTATAATCCAAGGAGCAATTTTTTGTTAACATTTTCGTCTAGCATTTTGTAAGAAATGTAACACTTGTGCAGTAGAAGAGAAAGTGTCCCCCCCCCCCCCCGTCACAAATATGCAGCAATGACAGCACAGAAGTGATTGCTGAAGGTGAATCGGTTCAACATTTCCTGAAGAAAACTGTCTGGATTTGGTAGCAGCGACTGTGGCTGCAGCTTCACCGCCCCCCCTATCCGAAATAGCCAATCGAAGCCAGAAAGAGCAGATAACTACTCTCACATCCAAGCGGATAATGTGAAGCATTTCAGACCAGAATCATTTATTACTGAAGGTCAGAGCTTGAGCTGGAATGTGACACCTCAGCTCGACACGTCCTGATCGCTCGTTGGGTGAAAGCAGTAGGAAAGTGCCGGTATTTTCCAGGCAAGACCGATGGGGATTCGCCTGCGATTTCACTGTCACGGTCCGCACGCTGCTGCCCATTGACGGTACTCACTTCCGTGCCCGAATGAAATCGCTCCCGAGCTCCAGGACGACATTGTTCACAACACGCATATCTGAGCCTGTAGCTGAGGCCGATGCCATCCGGACGTAGACAGTCCTACGGTCTGTACAAGATAGAACTACGCCGTCTGTAGCCTTTCCTCCCACTCACTGGGATGTAACCATACATCAGACACCCAGGCTAGCCAAATTTCTAGCAGTAAAGCATCCTGGTTTATCTTACTGCATATGTATACAATAAGTCATCAAATACAGAGCAGGGCCAAGAGGTACAAACACCACTCAGCTAAGCTTTACAACAGACCGGGTCTCATCCTGCTACTATTTTCATGCAACATAGTTTGTGCGAGAATTACAGTGTGGAACAGAAGGCAAACTCTTACAGGCTTAGCAATAAGATAAGATCACTTTTATTGACCCAGGGGGGAAATTCTGAGACAGGCAGCAGGTACACTTGCGAATTAACTTATAGCGCAAATCAAGAGGGAGTGCGAAACAGAAAAGTAAACGCAGTGAAAATGTGTTTATCCTGAAAAACACTGCACCCTCTTGCCGTTTCCATGCAATGCGGTGTCTAAGCGCGTAGCACAAGTAAACTGAACCAACGGTCTTTAACCGATGATCTTCATACGACTGTTTCTGCAGGATCTCGAAGACTGCCATGGCAGTTACCAGTAATCACTGCAGTGCAAAGACTTTGCAAATTCACCAGATTTCCCTGTTGTGTTCATGTATCATGCAATTATATTGTACCTCAGTATTTTGCGTGGACAGCAAAGAAAGAATTTCATTGCACAGAGAAATGCACTTTTCTACTGTACAAATGACAATAAACACTTTGAATACTGAATGGGAAAATACCATTTTAACATTCCAAAAAAAAAATCCATTTTGGTAGCCTTTAGAAACACATCTTCTGCTGCTGGCATATAACAATAAAATAACAGATTATATGGGCCAGGAGCGACTGATTTTTTTGCAGATATGAAGCAGGAACATGAGGCTTAAAATATTTTTCTGTTTTAGGGATTAACGTCTTTTTAGCTGATAACAGGCATGTCATTTTGCAGTTCTACTAAGCACGCTGGTAAAGTTAGCACCTTCTGCTTTGCTGTTCTTTTGATATAGAACTCTTTGAAAAAAGGAAATATTACTTTTTAAAGGTCTCCAATCTGTTAGCTATTGTTAGTCATTCAGTAAAAAAAAAAAACTTGTTTTTTACAATATACGAATTCAAAGACAGGCAGCTAGTTGCTCATAAACTGACCACAATGTTTCACTGCCATTACGAAAATTAACCATGGTTTTATTATGATTAAATAACCATGGTTTACAATGGTTTGCTGTTTTTCATGGATTTTGGGGTAACTGGAAACCATGACTATGGTTTTATCATGGTTTCACTGCAGTTAAACCCTAGTATAATCTTGGTCATAAACCATGGTCTTTGTTTTACCATGAAGTGCTATGGATAAACCATGGTAGTACTATGAGGTACCATAGTAAAACTATGGTTACTGCATAAAAATCATAGGAAACCATAGGGAATTTTCATGAAGTCACGGTTTCTGCCAAATTGGGTGTTACTGAGGACTGGCTGATAGGGCACCCAAACTTGTGCACAATTTAATAAATTCAGGAAATCAATAGTACAGTATGTGTCCATTAAATAATAAAACAGAAAACAAATGTGTTACGTTTTTCTTATACAGAGGCTCTGTTGACTTTGTATTGCATCGAAAATAAACAAAACTAGCAATCTTCCAGAGTTTTGGGGGCTGTCTTCCCTTTTATGACTCTTGTTGCTGCTGTCGTTAAAGGGAATATTTTTCTACATGTTATGATGTGTCGGGGGGGCAGAATGGCTTCCATCTCGCCAACCTGTCTCAGATTCACAGGTTGTCATTCACGTCAGCGACTGGACAGGCAGCAATGTGGCGCCGTGTTAGATAGCCTCCGTCTACTCAACGCTCAGGGGAAATCTGATTTATCCACACGACTGATAGAGGTTCGGAGGGCTAAACCGTGGTCATTTTTAAAGTTGAATTTTGGTACCGTAACACTAGCCAGTGTGACATAAAACTGCTTTTTTCGCTACAATATTTAAAATAATCCTATGCTTGTTGGACTTGTTTGTCACTGAGCTAAAGAGGCTGTATGTAAATTCATATCAAATGATCCTCTGAGTAGTTATACAGCCTGTCAGTCATGTTCTGTTGCACAGCCCGCAATTTACGGTCTAGCAGCCTGATAATCTTCAGATTACCCAGAAACCTGAAAATGAAGGCAGCTTTAGGTATTAGAGGGATCTCAAAGCCGCGGAATGCACTTTATTAAAGGCTGCCTTCCAAGCCCCTGTCACATTCACAAAACATAATATAATTTCCCGGAATGGCTTTTCACATTTACTGCCTTATTTGCCTCCACGAATCACAGACACAGTAAAAAAAAAAAAAAAAAAAGTTCACAAGTTAATTGAATAAATTAATAAAAATAAAATTCAGCTTTCTTAACATGTTGAGCATAAATGTAAAATGGTTATTTAATGAGTACTGAATTCGAACTCGGCGATGCCCACATACTGCAGCGCTTTGGGAGCAAAGGATTATGGGTACGTGCTATGCACTTTATGACATTAACCGTGGATGATGAGTTTCTATGCTGTGATCTGTGATCGTGCCTTTGGTATCAAATGCAATCAAAAATGGGTTTGCAGGTCTTTAGAGAAATATCTTCCACAGCAGCCACGGCATTGTGGCTCATGGCTAAGGGGCAAGTCCCCCTCCCATATCAGCCCCTACCACACTCACAGTCATTACTCAGGAAGTCCAACTCGCTCCTTGTCTAGTTCAAACATGTTTGATCCTGTGTCTTCCTTAATAAATCATTCTCTTTGAAAATTCGGCAAATGTTGTGATTGTGCTTGGCTCAGAGGTTTAAGACACTTTTCCTGTGATCAGAAGGTCATTGGTTCAAATCCCCACTGATTTGGGTCCTTGAGCAAGGCCCCTAAGCCCCGCTGTTCCAGACTCTAGCTAATCCTGTTTTCAATCTGCAAAAAAAAAAAAAAATTACATGTAAATTTCCACGGGGCAGTGAGGTCGCAGGGCCTGTGACAGGAATGTCGCTTGTTCGAATCCCAGGGTTTGCTGAGTGATCTTACTGTCGGGCCCCTGAGCGCTGCCCCTAACCCCCAATGGTTCCAGGCACTGTCTGACCCTGCTCTCACTAATGCATGTCACTACAGATAAAGTGTCTGCTAAATTAATGTAAACGAATATTATCCAATGTGGCAAACTTGAAAGCCCCCCTGATCTTAACAGAAAACTACCAGGAAAAAAAGACCAGCTTCTTCAGCCCGATAAAGTTGTTTAAAGGCTGTGGGACTTTAATTAAATGACATAGAAAATATGTGATTACTAGACTCCCAAGTCCAAGTGGGTCTTTATGGGTGAATATGTCATGTGTTAAACAGGAATTATAGTCCATTATGAATACGCAGATCAAACGCCCAAGACAGATTTGAGAAAGTGCATTCCTGGAAAACAATATAGTTTAGCGACCAACACTGTACGTGAGCTACGCTTTCACGACATTACCCACAGCGGTACATCACAGCAGCATGTCTTAAGCTATCATTTCTCGTCTGTCAAACACTCAAAAAAAAGAAGAAAACACATAAGAAAAGGTGTTGAACAAAGATTATGAGATATGCGATTATAATGGCGACTAGTGCTGCACAATATCACATCACCGCATAAGCTTTGGCTAACGGGCGTAAACATTTGTCCGGGTGCCAGTTTTTCAGTACCATACGGGCGCTAATATACGCCCACAGTTTGGAAAGCAGATTAGCAGTGCACCTAAAATATTAATGAGAGGCATATTGTGATGCCCAGAACTTAGTAATCCATATCAAATCAATTATCCTTATGTTGATCAAATTCAGTTAGCGGAGCCACATGCTACCATTTTGGTAAATCATGGAAGTGAGAAGCACTGAAGCGGCGGTGAAGAAAGGGGCAGCTCAGCAGGCACAACATCTTTAAAAAGAGGACATACAGTATTGTAGATAAATATTAAATAAATATGGACGTCATTGGTGTAGTGGTACTTTTTGCAGTGTAATGTCCGACACGTTTATTAAACTTCTGGGTATCACGAAACGTCCCTCATTAACGTTTTAGGTGTGCGACTAATCTGCTTACCAAATTCGCTTATCAAATTGTGGACGTAAATAAATAACTTGTACTACCACCCGGAAGAAGGACACCATCCATTTTGTTTTATAGGTGCAATAGTGCAATATTAAGGAAAAATATTCCACATACTCGCGATGTGACATTGTACAGCCCTAATGGCGACCCTGGACTTCCAGGGATTAAAAGACTATAGATACCCCATGCTAATCAACACAACTGGAAGCGTAGCGTGACAGGTAGAGCTGAGATCAGATCTTCTCGTAATAAAATGAGAGCTGCGGAGATGGTTAATAACATGAGAAATAGGAGCCCTCTCCAGTACCACTGCATGAGGCAGTGCTGGCGTGGGCTGAGGAGGGGTCAGGCCGTGGGGGGGGGGGGAGCTGTGCCAGGCAAATCGAAGACGAAAACAATAAGAGAAGAAAAGAGAAAAAATCCTCAAAAGCCAAATGAAAAAGGGGAGATCAATGAATAGGTCGAATTAAGCAAATGGAAATGGATGAGGGCAGAGCTACGAAGCCGGGGTCTGAGGTCTGAATCGAGATCTGGGGGGGCCGCGGGATGAAAGCCAGATCTGAAGCCGGAAAGGGTACAGCGGGGGGAGCTTTTAACCGCGGAAAGTTTAAAGCGTAACAGAAGCTCACAGTAGGATCTGGATGAAATGTGGGACGGCGAGGTTATTATTAAGAAACTGGTGGCCGACGGAGGGGCGAAAGAGCGGCTGCGGCGGAGGGGAGGAGGCCACGGGCGGCTCTAGCCGTAAAAGAGTGAGAAAGCCTGCATTCATGTCCACGGCACCAAGCAGCACAGTCAATATTTGGCTTTTATCCCGCATCTCATGAGACGAGGAAGAAGCCCAGATGTGTTTGTGCGAAATCATTCGGGCCCCACCGGAGCCCCTCAGACACTTCAGCTCCCCGTCAGGCATCACGCCCCGAATCATCAGAGTACGAAATGCAATCATTACATTACTGCTGCTTTTCTAAACCTCCAACACAGCCCCTGATTTAAATCTACTACAGAATATGCCATTCGATATGAATTTTGGTAACAGGAAACACAGGCTTGTGAGTGTTTTCTTGCTTCCAAAGTCCACTGTTAATTACTTAATTCGATGAGTTCTTATCTCAGCTGAAGTGGGTGACTCTGTGCTTCAGGGATTCACCGTTTTACCGCTTCAAGAGACCAGGAAAATCTGTATGACTAAAGCACCTCTAGAGCTATACCTACGGAAGGTCAGCCATTAATTAGCATATTAGTTTCTAACAAACATCAACGTCATGCATGCTTATACGTATGACCTTGGCTGCGTGGGTGTTTAACACGAGAAAGAAAAAAAAA
>JAABNX020000055.1:1653225-1664040 GCA_015163995.2 Mormyrus lacerda
ACACCATCACACACACAGACGCACACATAACATCACACACACACTCCATCACACACATACACACCATCACACACACAACATCACACACACAGACACACACACACACACATACCATCACACACACAGACACACACATACACACCATCACACACAGACACACACACACACACATACCATCACACACACAGACACACCATCACACACACACACATACCATCACACACACACACTCCATCACACACACACACCCTCATCCTTGTGTCATCCTTCAGAAGTCCTCTGCCAATAAGGATGGGGGCGGATCTCCAGCACAGTCCACCCCCCCGCAACAATGTTTATAGTCCATCTCATTACCTGCTCTTTGTTATTCTAATTACTCAGATAGGACTCTGGCAAATAAAATGTAATGAACTTTTATTGAAATGACTTGGTGTGACCTTTTAATGTATTTATATTGTTTAATTTCGCCTTCACCTCGACGTTCCGCCAGATGGGCCAAGCGACACGCCGCTAGGCTTTTTCCGTGCGCCGGAGCTGAAAGCGTCAAAAAGAAAGCGCGAGTGCGCAGGCTTACGTCCCGCCACGCGGCATCTGGTAATTCCCGTCGTCGGTCCTCCCGCCGCTTACGGCCGTCCGCCCCTCTCCTACAGGCTCAGACATCATTGGTTTGATAGGTGCGGGCCACCCCAGTCAGCTGAGATAGGTCGGGGTGGGGGGCTCTCGTCCGGTAATATGTCATGAGAAAGAGCATGAGACGGATGTCGGGAGGGCGAGGGGGGCTGGCTGCCAGGAGCCCGGGCTGCGGAGGGATCCCACTCGGTTCGGTGCATCGCTCCACGTTAATGGGGGAGGACGTCTCTTCTGGGGAGGGAGCTTTGGTCTGTACACACAAAGCTGCTGTCGAAATGTGACACAAGCAGTGGGAAGATGGGATTCTTTTAGACGTCAGTGCAAGTTCTGGCGAGGCTCGAGCAGAACCAATTCAGACCAAAGACGTTTATTCACAGGTTTTTCCTCAGACAGAAAACAGTATTTCTTTTGACATAAAGGATATCTATCAGTGAACACTGCTGTTGTTTTCTTTTTAATGATGATGATATTTCTTCAGTACTGAATGAAAAAGTGTCAACACTTAGAGTAACTGACTGTTCCCAGTTAGCGCCTAGCACACATGCTAACTAACCCTTCGGATCCGGAAGCCTTTCGATCTTCCCGCGCGACGTCAACGCGATCTTCCCTTCAAAGGGATCTCAAATTTGATAAGTTTCAGCTCCACGCTTTATGCCGCTTTACCGGCAACGGACCGCAGTCAGTGGTTTTGGCGCTTAATTAAGAGAAACGTATCTATTTGTTTATTCCCACAATCTGCGGAATTAAGCTAGCCGCCAGACCGAGATGTAGCATGTCTCGTTCCCGGAAGCTTCCAAGGCACCGGCTACAAAAGACACCGCTAATGACCAGCGCCCCAATGCCTGTGGCATGGAAAACGCCCGAAAGATCGACGGCAGAGGAGCTGCTTCCAACTCACTCCACCTTGAAATGCCCCGAGCAAAGACAGACACAAAACCTGCAAGGTAAATACAAAACACTTTCGCTAGGTCATTTAAGTTGACTCAGTACCATAAAGTGTTCCATTTACATTAATAAAATATCAAACTGGAGCGTAATTTAAGGAGTCTTCTCCAGTGAAGCCTCGGGTATCACCCTGGAGTATGTTTTGACATTTCGTGATAGATCGGGTGATACTGGATATTTGGCTACTAAATAAATTCCAGTTCCACGCCATCCGTCCGCACCTACCAGAGCCGCAGGCTTTTCCTAAGGTGACTGCAGACAGTTAGACGTTTTATTATGTTTTGAAATCAGGCCTGACAATCCGTGTATGATTATTTTTTTTTATCAGTATTAAAGTTCAACCACTTTTATTTTACTCTGTCACCTCCCGCCCTTTTTAAAAAGAAAATCAAGTAGACACACTGGTGGCACGCGGTTCTGCTATTTAAGGAGTCTCCAGCAGCATAACCCTGAGCTCCAGCGCCTGCATTACCCTTGGATACGCCTCAAGGACGGCAGCTTGATTCTGAAGCTGCGGCGCACCTGACAGCACCGCGGTATCGCCGCACAGACGCCCCGCGCGGCTTTTAAACGCGCCTTATATCGCTCGGCCCACAGGTCAGTCTAGCAGCGATGAGCTCATCGCCCATAAGCATCATGTAGTTCTCAGTAATTACCAAGGACCCAAATTCTGTCTCTACATGAAGCGCAGAGAAAGTCTCACATCACAAAAAAAAAAAAACACATTATTTGAGCAATTTCAGCTCTTTTCATGTCGAAAAGCAAAGGCTATTCTTCTTGCTCCATCTAGCAACCATTTACTCTTCATTTTTTATGCTTCTAAAAGTATATTAGCAAACCTAGAAGCCATTTAAGAGCCCCTTAGCCTGCTGATAATGTATGTAGACCTGACGCCCTTGTCAACAGAGACCCGGGTCTCAGGACCAACCTGTGTACACAGAAATAATCATGTAGAAATAGTATGTTTCTAAATGTAACAGAATAGTGACACACTTTATATCGTGGAGAGATTGTCTTTTCACCTGTCCGTGAGGCATACAGACAGGTGACAGCAAACTTGAGGGGTCACAGCGCAGGGGCAGCCAGCGTGCAGGGCCCCTGGGGCTGGGGGTTAAGGGCTTTGGTCAGAGGCCCAATGGCGGCATCAGTCTACTGGCCCCAGGGATATGAACTGGCCACCTTCTGACCACAGGTTAGTTCCAGCCCACTAAAGCCACACACCACATTAACCACAATACTAGTCACACCAATCATACTAATAGTATTTGAAACGTAAGGGGATGTGAGATATTTAAGGATCTCTTGTATTACTCTTTAGCAATAAATATCACGCACATGTTTTATAATATGTTTGAAGGTTATCCTAAAATATAATTGCCTGAAGGAAAATTAGACTGTATTCTGTACAACATACAGAGTTGCAGAAATGAATGGATTCTTTGTTACTTTATAAATCACAAAGAGTTTCAAACAACAATAAAACAATGATAAACAACAATTAACATTATAAGGCTGCGCACGGCTTCTATACAATATCCAGTCAACCAAATTAATCTGATCTGTGGCAGATGCCAGAACGCTTTGTTCTTCTCAGATTCATTTTTTTCAAATCGATAGCAAATTCAATTTAAAATTTCAGTAAGACAACAAGGCCGACGATCCGTGTGTCAACGACATAAACCTGCATTTCTGGTTACAAAGGAAGAAACATGTCATTCAACTAAAAACACAAAACACACAGTAATATAGGATGGGATTTGTCTGCTGTGATCATTTTAATTTGGGGAGAGACTCAGGCTGATACATTAAATCAATCAACCTATCTGTCCTCCATTCAACACTCCTCAACGATGAAGTCAGCATTTTAGACCCACCCAGCTGTCACTTGTCAGTCCATCCATCCATCTGGAATTTAACCCTACAAACTTACTGCAAACCTTCTAGCTTCCCATCATGAAGCGTCTCAAAGTTGAAAGTGTCTCTGAAGCAGTGTGTCACCGGCGAGCTGCTGCTTGATCAAACGGCGCCGCCGCTGCCGCGTCCCGCATTGCCTCTCAGCTTTTCCTTATTGAGCGCCACTTTACTTTAATGTATGTTCAGATGGCCAATTGCCCATTCCCGCTAACAAGCACTGTAGGGTACACTACATCCCTTCCTGCATGCGGAGAGTTACAGCGAGCACTGCTGGATGCGCTCCAGTTTCCTCGCCGAAAGCCAATTTTATATATTTAAAGTGTTTCGCTCCTATATTTTTACATGCAATTCAGGCTTAATTGAGAAATACACACCAAAACACAACTAATGAGCTTTGAATAAGATGATAACATTTCTTTTCTTAAAGGAGTAGAAGAATATCATGCAATTATTCAGTGCAAACCGAAGGAATAATTAGAGGCTTCGAAGCCCTTGCCTGACATGGAAACAAATGGCCTAGACCTTACTATAGGAGGAGTGTATGTCATACAAAGGGCCTGTAGAAAGACTGAGAATAGTGATTCCCAAGATCGGCGCACTGATGACATCATAACCTCAGGGTGGGATCTTTCGAAAACTAAATCATGTAAATATAATTACTTCCTAAACACGTTACATTTGCAATAACCTCATTTGAAAATTAACTTTATTCTAGTTAATGATGGCAGAGCTTCAAATCCCATCTGAGTTCGAAATGACGGCGTCGAACGATTTAATACCAGCATAGTGATCTCTCGTAGTAATGCGCGTCCTTCTCTAGGTTGGGAGCTGCAGAACACGGTAAATACTGCGGGCAGGAGAGGCTGCAGCAGCAGAGGCCAGCCAGTGCACACACACACACGGGCACAAGCAGAACCTTCAACCCACCTGGGACCAGAGGCGGGGCTGCAGCCGAGCCGCTCAGCACCGTGGACAGATCCCGGAGGTCCGTCTGCCCCGCGATCAACCCGGACCCTCCCAGGCGCGCATAACAGCCGGGAAGCCACCCGGGCCAACGGGGGGCAATGCAGAGAAGCCTGCTGGTCGCAATTATATTTGCTGTGCCGCTGTAGGTACTGGTGCTGGGTCTGACAATGCACCTGCCAACAGGCGGTGACCTGAGTGCAGCGCCTTTCAAAACCTGCTGACTGACGACTCTCGCGCATCCAGAGTCTCCCGGCACCGTGATGCGTGCCTCGGCTTCTATATAAAACACTCCGGAAGTTTCCCCGGGTCTCTCATTCCCTGACGTATGCATTTCTGCATAGTGGAGAATTCCAGCCAAATCTATATGTTAAACTTCATTACTGTTTCTCCTGCTGCTGGCCTATTTCACGTATGTCTCTAATTGAGATGCCCCCTGTGCGCGGGAGAACCACGTGCTAAAAAAATGTGCGTATGCACATTGCAAAGCAAGCGGCTAATGAACGCACCGTTGGTGTGAACGTAAGAGGGATTGTACTAATGCAGTTTTCAAGCGATCAAAACTGAACAAAAATGCCAACATCATGTTTAATTAGAAACAGTTGCAGTTAATTCAGTGTCACAATTTCGCTTCGCGAATTTTCGCATTGTCGCTGAGAGGTATAAGGAAATATCCTGGCACATGTTTTGCGGCGAATTTAATTAAGCGAGAAAGCTACATTTACGTTTCGTCATATCAGTGCTTTAACACCTTGCGATGGCAGCGAAATAAACCCAATCATGCTGTGTCTAAACTATTTTTATCACCAGAATCCAAGAACATGCTGATTCGTATTGAAAATATAGAAAGGAGAAAACTTCAATTATAAAATTTCGCCTCCGATAAAATCGACGACTTCAAAAGGCGAGGCATCGGCTCTGTTGAAGTAATATATCTTACTCCATAATCTGCTTTTTAATTCAGATTGTTTTCTTATTTTCTATTTTCAAAATATAACACATAACCTGCAGACATTTGTGGTGCCGGAAGACAAGCGATCGAAATACATTCCTCTGTGATTTGGAGCCACTTAATTTTCCCTTAAAATACTGCAGGGGGCAGATAGACGTTTGAATAAACAAACATATAAAGTTAAAGAAAAGCAGACCCAATTCACTGGAGGTCAATAAATGGGTAATAAAAAGGCTAATTTGGCCCTAATTTATTCCTAACAATTAAACTCCCTAGACTGGCATCTGTGTTTTGTACATCTTTCCATTTTTTTCAGTTCCTAACAGCATGCACTGATTTTATGAGGATCTCTTGAGGGAACAGGGCCCTCTCCCCAGTGAAATACTACCGGCTTGATCCAATATAGTTAGAATTCTGCATGAAAGGAAATCCGTGACCCCTTAAGTCACAGTAAATTACTCCATTGCTAAATTCCCCATCTGAATACATAAACATCAGTCAATGCTCTGCACAGTGTAATCCCTCTAAAATGGCTTAATTAAGCAGGTTAAGATATTACCTTAATCTCTATCTTTTAAAAAAAAAAAGTGGACGTCCAACATTCAATGGGCTTTTAAATGCTGTAAATCATAAGGGGCGAGGCTGTCCATCACCCATCAGCGGCAACTGCGGAAAAACGTTCTTTAAACAAAAAATAAGTATTTTTCATGGTGACCTCAGAGCAGACACCTTGACTCTATGGGGGAAGATCGTTCCAGGTGAGGACAGCACCCGAGATGTGGGTTTTGCCTGTCAAAAGTTAACAGGCAGACAGCTACAGTAAGTGCTATCAGGTGGGATCACAAAGATGCCACAACATCTTCGAACACTTCTATACCAAAGCCACCATCACCATCGTCATCAACTGGAAAATGCCTTCCCAGATTTTTGACAAGACCATTTTAGGCTTGTAAAAGGGACCACAAAGATACAAACACTAAACAGTCAAATCTTTTTGCACGCACTGAGATTTTCTCCATTCGCACATCACTCACTAAACGTTTATTAAAAATATACTCAATATTCTTTGCTAACAAATAAATTCAGTACATTTCACCATTTCAGTACCTTTATTGGCAAAAGAATGTCATATCTTTGATTCATCCAAGTAACCTCCTCTAGCAGTTATAACAGCAGAGAAAAGTCGAGGCAGTTTTCCTGCAAGGGACATTAAATACTGCTGTTTCATCAGATGAAACAGTTAACTAGTGCATTTAAAGTTAAAGGACAGCCTAGAATTTGACTGTGCCATCATCACACAACCAGTTAATAGGATGTCCGTGCACTGTTACACACTCTTTCCATGCTATAATGGAAACTTGTTTTATTTCACTTATATTTTCATTTATAATTGTGCAGTCTACTTTCCAATGCTTAACAAGAATAAAAAATCTGCAGTTAATGAAATGAATGGAAAAGTGGTTTAAAAAAAAAAAACCTATGGTGTGCAAAAACTTCTGATTGGTGGTGTATATACTCATCCTAGGCCTTTAGAAGCCGTATGCTGTCTGACTGACATGCGCAGCCCAAAAATAATTTGAGAAAACAACATGAGGAAGGGCGAGGTCCTTGGATGACGGCAAATGCCACCGGCAGACTCCCCCGGGTTAATAAAGTTATCTAATCTGGGGAGCGCGGCGTTGCAGCAGTGAATGCCGAGTGAGGGCCCTCTAATTCCTGACAGATTGGCAGTCCGGCGGGGGGCGGGGGGGGGCGATGACGAGATGGCGACGGAGGAGGGGGTCCATCTGCACTCTCTTTAGGATGGGAGAGAGAGCGTGAGTTACCGCCATCTGCTGAACCCAGGTGTGGTCGTGCGGGCGGCACTTCTCTGCCCAGAAACAGTCTGGGGCATATAGAGGGAAATACTGCGCGAGACACCCGACAGCAGAACCAGCTCCGTATCTGACTGTCTCCGTCTCCTGAACTACTTACTCAGAGTCACCTATGCAGAAGGTAGGGTGACAGAAGGACATTAGTCCTTTTTGGAGGGTGGCTCAGTAGGTTAGGGTACCGTGCCTGTCGTCAGTAGGTTATGGGTTCAAATCTTATGGCTAGCAGAGTGTTTTGACCGTTGGGTCCTTGCGCAAGGCCCTTAACCCCAACTGCTCCAGGGACTAGCTGACATCATTCTCTCAATCATGCGTCACTTTGGATAAAAGTGTCCGTTAAACAAATTACTTGAAAATGTTCTGGGTGCCTATGACCGGTAGGTTGCTAGTTCAAAACCCCTGCTCAGCCGAATAGGCTTATCACGGTTGGACCTTTAAGCAAGACCCGTCATCCCCTCTAAAATGGTCCAGGGGAGCCAGATAAATGGCCTGACCGTGTGCTCAGATCCCAAACTTCACTCTCACCCCTGCGCGTCTCACTGGAGAGCAAGACTTGATATGTGGAAACTAAAGAATTCTTATACAAAGCATTCTGAATAAAGCATTTCATTTTATACTAATATACCTGCGATCATAATAAATGCCTCTGAGGGAGTGATTAAATAAATTTAAATTGTTCTTTAATTTCCACCACCCCCCACCATAAACGTGTCCCAGAACAAAGTTATGGGTCTTCCACAATGCAGTTCAGACTGACACCAAAGTCTGTATATTTTTGAGCTCTGGACACAAAAATAATACTACAGTAATTGGGATAAAGTTCCCTTGCTAATGAGCAGCAGCCCCTCGGTGACCCTGACACTGATGCAGTTTAAGGCGCGGCTGTTCAAACTGTTTGGAAGTTTCCACTACAGATCAGTCCCCATGTCTGGAAAAAACAATTTCTCTTTCCTTTTAGTGTTGAGAGCTTCCTGGGGCTCTGTTGTTATGGAGTACAGTGTCTCATTTGAATGCATCATTTTTTTTTTCATTTTTAATATCAGGACTTCAGCAATTTGTCTTTGAATTTGAATGACATTTAATTTAAAATTCAAATTCAGAAACACAGACACATATGGCCATTAAAAATAATTGCATCCTTGTCTTCCCCCAAACATTTGTTAATCCCTAAAATTTAATCAAATAAATATGAAATGGGTAATACTTTTTATTTATAAAAAAAAAGGAAATTGCGTTTTGTTACCTAGTAATTAAGTTGGCATTTCTTTAATAAAATATACCATTGACCCTGCTCAGGTCAAGTGGGTGATGGATGCATGGATGGATGGATGATATTATAGTATATTATTGCATAATTGTATTATTTATTTCACCTGTTCCCCCACAGAAAGCTCCGCTAACATGATTCCAGCTAGCCTGAAGGTCCAATTGGTAGCTAATTAAACTACACATCTTACTCCTTGCTCTTCATGGAAGCATTCGGAGTAATCTGGTCCTAGACCAAAGACACCGTAAAACAAAACAACTGCCTGTGCGAGCGTGTAATCCACTTTACTATATAGCCCATTATGACAGGCAACAGCAAAGCCTATAAACAGACGGATTCCCCAGACGTGTCGTATATGACTGAAGAGGTGGGCGACATAATTACAATAAATCAAAATAAGGATTTGTTTTCCTCCTGCCGCTCACACATTTACATTTTTAGGTCATGCTTCTAAATTAAACCCGTCGGGGTTTTCTGTACCTCATAATAAGGCTGAAAACATCTACCATCCGTTTTTAACATTTCTGTCGCTCTTCATACTTGGCGAGAAGACGCTAAATTTTAACCTTCTGGAGTAGCGGATACAAGATGGATCACGGGTTCTTGCAGCTGAGGTAGCTGCCTGTCTCGCCTGATGAAATATTCACTGTAGTTGACGGGAGGGGGAAAGGAATAATCCCAATTTTGCTTTGCCAAGACTAATCACATCTGAGGAGTGGATTAAGAGTAAAACAGCGCATCTCCGCTGCATACTGCTCCCTCTCCGTCCCGCCGTTCTATTTCCAAAAGGACAAATGCTTCCTGCAGTCACACGGGAAGCACGGCATTGGTATTCCGTGCTCAGTTTAGCCAAAAGCTAATCTCGATGTGCTCAGAACAAACCGTACACAGCAGCCAGCCAATCTGAGGGAAAAGAGAGAGCGTTTTGGGGAGAGAAAGAGATAGGACAGGTGAGCAGTAATGTGACGAGGAGACGGGCAAAGGTGTTAGAAACGGTGTGGGGGGGGGGGGGTCGGGATGGAGCAGGGGAGGGGAGTGTGGTCGCGAGGGGTGTGGGCGGTGAGAGAGGTGTCGAGCCTGAAGATAAGCGGCTTGGGAGACGAGAGGGTGAGCGATGGACTGCCGCGATAGGCTGGGGGGGTACCCACAGAGGCGGGGGGGAGGGGAGCTGACACACGGCTAGGTTAACGGAGGAGGGAGAGAGAGCGATGGCGGCAAAATGGTCCTGGAAATGGAGGCCGAGGACAGGTGGAGTGTCATTACCAGAAAGATGTGGGAGGGCAGAGAAGCAAGATAAAGGGGGGGGGGGGGGACTGAAATGGAAAAACTGCGAAGGGGAACAGGGGTATTATTTACACCCTGCCCCCCCCCCAAATACATGTAGACTAATTATTTTCCAATTATTACTATTATTTCCCCAAGCCAGTAAAAGCCTCCCTTCTCATAAATGTCATTCTGCCAAGCTGTAACTGGAAGCGGAGACAGGTTTGCATTCTTTACAGTGTCGTGGGGGTGTTGGCAAACAGGGCTAATTTCTGTCCTGGAACAAATGCACCCCCAACCTGAAGAGAGACCAAATCTGAGGCCAGCGATTTGAAACAACAAAATCACCACTCGATGGGGGGGGGGGCGCTCCTTTGCCCGCTGGAAACGGCCACCGCTGCTCCAGCCGCGGACGATTCATGGAGTTTCAGAAATGCATGTGCTGTGAAGTTAAGGCCTTATACCTGCAGAGGACGCGAATCCCGAAGTGGGGGGGCAGGTTATATCTAAGAGCCATGGCGATTTAGCAAAATGGGGCTATGGTGTCGATAGACATGCACTACTACATGTACAACACCTGTGTTTACGATTAACAAAGACAATGTAGGAATGTGAGGTGCCAACAGGTGACACGCCCGGATGAGGGTGATGGCATGTTGGAGGTGAGTCGATGACGGGGCGGCTCTGCGTCACTGACGCCTGACGCCTGCTGGACTGTGGGCACCATTCCCGGCCCGGCTCCGTTTTTTGGGACTCTGCACGCTCACTCTCTTGTGTGCAGGTTCTCTCTTGTCGTCCAAAATCATGGTTTGGTGACCCGGTGTCTTATGGGAAACGGACCGATAAACGATAAAGCAATATTTCATTACATAGATAAAAAGCAAAACATGACTGAAATAATGAATTTCTCTATCAGCCTGATGATCATGACTGTCCTGTGAATGTTCTTAATGTTGCATTTCTGGTCACTGAATATGTTGCAATATTGGGGTGTGTTCCACAAAGCAGGG
>JAABNX020000055.1:1664140-1676812 GCA_015163995.2 Mormyrus lacerda
TGTTCTACAAAGCAGGGGGAGTGTTCTACAAAGCAGGGGCGTGTTCCACAAAGCAGGGGCGTGTTCTACAAAGCAGGGGGAGTGTTCTTCAAAGCAGGGGCGTGTTCCACAAAGCAGGGGATGTGTTCCACAAAGGAGTATATCTCAATTAGCTGGGCAAACTTAAGCTAGAAATTAGAGATGCACTGACTGTATCGGCCAACTACCAGTATCAGCCGATGGTTAAAAATGAGCTTATATTTACTGCTGATAACTCCCTTTAAAATGCTGGCCCGTGCTGCTTTGCACACCAATGTACTAAACAGTTAGAAAAATTTCTGCTTTAACGTTAGGTTAACGTTAACGTTTAACCTTAGCGAATATGACGTTAGAAATGCATTTTGCAAACGTTGGTCTGCTAATATTTTATGAGGAGGATCTATTAATAAATATTTGAACGCAATAAATTTGATCGCTCACCTTAAGGCGAGACCGTATAGGGTATGAAGAGTTTCTGAGAAGTCAAATCTGCAGTACCGCCGAACAACGCAAGTGTTTGCTAGCAAAAGAAAATTCAGTTCCGACAGTGTGAAATCAAAATATATTACTTGGAAAATCACGATATTCATCATACATGTACTTTATTACAGAGATCATCAAGGTTGTTGTATTCATTTATTTGGGCGGAATGTCCTTTTAAACTTAAGCAGAAGCTCCCAAACAATCGTTATCGGTATCAGTTTTCGAATTAATCGGCTATTGGTATAGGCCTGAAATTTCCTTATTCTTTCACTACTAGACGTCATGACTGTCCAATAGGAATGCTCCTTACCTAAACTCTTATTTGGTGATCATGACTTCTATATGAAGTAAACCCAGCTAACTGAGAAATCCTGCTTTATGGAACACCTTCCAGGTCTTATTAGCTACTTTCTGCTGTTTGGAAGTCGCTGCGCATCTCCTGCTCCGATGCTGCTCACCGCACTCACGCCCGGTCGACTCCTTGACAGCCGTATGTTTGCCATGTGCTTTTTGCCTGCTTTGCACATGGCTTTCAACAAAAGCGTCTGTTAAATATGTAAAATTTTAATGGAATTAATCTTATATTAACCTATCCAGATCATGCAACCATAGCATTGATATAATCCTGAAATTGTAGACATCACTTAAGACACCTTTTACATAGATTTTAATAAGGCCTTTCTACAGTTTATGGGTAATATTGTTTATATTGTGCTGGTCTAACAGTGTTTCAATGCCCCTCACTAATCTGAATAAACAGCAATTGAAGCACGGAGGAAAAACAGAAGTAAACACTTCAAAAATGACTAAATTATTAATCAGTTTACAGATTATAGGCTACATTCATGTACATCACATTCATATAATTTGCTAAGCTGTTTTCAAGCTAAGTTGGTGAATCAATTCCTGTTGATTATGTCAAATTGGTGCATGGATGATGTTAATGATGCCTGTGACTTATGGATAGAACATTGTTTCAATCCTGCTTCTGGCACGTCTTCAAGTATGTATGCAGTGCTGGGGAGTAACTAGTTAACGGTGTAACGGTGTTATGTAATGAAATTCCAAAATACATTTAACTGCAATCTGTTACAATTACTGAGAGAATTATATTACAGCCAATACAGTTGGTGATTACAAAAGGGTTACATCCAAATACATTCGTTTTAGTAAAAGGCTTATATATTCATTATACATTAATTTTTTTTGCTTTGCGTCTTGTTTTGGCATATTTCCAGATAACGAGGGTCGGCAGAGTTGGGACTTTTTAGTTTTATTGTCCAGTTTAAAACATTTGTTAGAAAAGTAATCAAATGTAATATTATCATATAATATTATGTATTATTAATTAATATTAATAAAGTAATCAAAATAGTTACATTACTTACTAAATTTTTAAGAAGTTAACTAGTAACCTTCCCAAGACTGCATATACTGTATGTTCAAGCAAAGCAAACAAAGGGGATGCAATATATTTCTTGATGGCACCAAAACAAAAATTCCTGAGGGTTTTTCTCTCGCTTTGTGTCTCAGGGATTCCTGAACAAGGATGTTTAGCATGTTATGCACATACATTCTGCCAGGCTCGGGTTCCTAAAGCGACTCCAGGCCAAACTGCGGTAGCACAGAAGCCGCAGTAAAGCCCTGGTCTTTCTAACTGCCCTCTAAATGCTACCGACACTAAACACAGGAAACATCGGATGCAATTAAGGATGAAACATAATCGGCCTTTGAAAAAGGCTTTCATGCACCAGAGTGGTCCACTACTATGTTCCAGCTGAGAAAAAACTTCTCCATCTTTAACACACCAACTAAACGACTAACCCAAACTCTGGCTAAGCCACACATCATCTCTTTGGTAAGCAAATAGACGCCGGTTTGTAGCTCTGACAGCAGGAAGGAAGAAAAACAGAACAAGCAGTTCTACTGCAATGCATAGTTTTTAGGATTTATTAAGGTGGTTTAAACCGTAATAAAGCAGGGTTCATGTAGGTTAGGTCCTCATGCCTGTGATCAGAAGGTTGTTGGTTCAAATCCCGTGGGAGTTATTTTATTGCTGTGTCCATAAGCAGGACCCTTACTATTCGAATGTGTCTGTGACTGGCTGATCCTGCTTTCTCAGCTGTACACTGCTTTGGATAAGAGCAATAAATAAACTTAAAATGCATTTTAAGTGAAACCTTCTTCCCGAAAATTTAAAGTTACATAAGCCAAGTCACATTTTTTTTATAAGCAATTATAATTAAGGTGACAAGAGAATTAGATCAGATAGCTCACAGCAATATGGCGGCTACATTTACTTTGCCAGCTGCGCAGGCCCCAGAAGTTGCACGGCCTTTATTTTATTTTGCAGTTGCTTCTAGCTTAAGCGTATTTCATTTTCACCACCTTCGGCCAGTGTTTAATTCGTCGGAACGGAAAAGGTTATCTGCTGGAGCACAATTCCAGATGACAGCCTACAAAATTTCCCCTTCAGCTGTTTTTTTTTCCCCCTGCAGTGCCTCGATAATCCTGGCGAACAGAGCTGCGGGATCCCACTCAGTCTGCCTTCCGAACCCCCCCCCCCCCCCAAAAAAAAGCTACAAAAGACGACCCGATAAAGCAGCCTCTCGTATGCATTATTAAGATGCAGTAGTTGGACCGGTTGTGAAACCTCAAATTCTGAAAATCACCCCGATCCCCTTGAAAAGCCGGCATTTAAAGATCGATCAGGCAGTCTACTTCACGTGTGCGGCTCTTACCTTCGCTGCAGTACTTCCCCTTGTAGTGGGTGAGCGTGCAGTCGCAGTGCACTTCTCCTTGCTGGATGGAGCACAGGCCCCCATTGAGACACGGGTTCTGCTTGGTGCACAGATACTCCAGATCGCTCTGAATGCCCTGGCTGTTGAGGAGGGTGGGTGGGGTCTCAGCCAGCTTCAGGTTGGCGATCAGGCCCTGGAAGGGGGGCTCGTACTTGACGGTGCTGGAGGTAAGGGCGGAGAGGCGCACGTCGGGGGGGATGCCGCCCACGAAGAGGTCACTGACCACGGCCATCTCGCGGCGCTTGGACTTGACCTCGGCCACCTTGGCCTCGCTGTCCACCACCAGCATGGTCTCGCGGTAGTTGCGCGTGAGCAGCACCATGTGCCAGCGTTCGTCGCTCACCGGCGTCTCCGTGTGGAGGACCGCCGGCTCAGCGCAGTGGATGGTGAAGCGCAGCTGAAGCCTCCCGTCCACGATCAGGAGCTCCAGGAAGTCACAGTTGCCGCCGTCGTCCAGGTAGAGCACCAGTGCCCGGCTGACGTTCGTCTTCAGGCTGAAGCTCAGCTCACCCCCCGAGCCGGCTTCCCATCGCCCGTACCGAGCCCACTGACCCGGCGCCCCGCCAAACTCCAGAGCCATTACTGACGCCAACAGCCCAACCAGCGAAAAGGCCAGCAGTGGCCGGCCTCCGCAACGACTTTTTCTGCTCATCTTCCAATCCCGTCTTATTCCCACTCTGTCCTTTAACTTTTAATCCAGTAGCAGCGATAGAAGCAGACTCGTTTTCCGACTAGCTGGCTCTGAAGTCTGACCTCATAAGTATGAGCTCGGTTGGAATAACGCTGGGGGACTAACCTCACAAAATCCAATTAAACTACCTGTGAACTAAGCAGCCTTCTCTGTCTCTATCGTTCTACCCTGATTCTCTCCTTAACCTCTCCATTTGAGGGGGCCACCCGATGTAAAAATGAAAAAGGCTGGAAGATGAGCCCGACTGTTTTTATTTTCCTTCCTTAAAAAATCCGGTATTTATGTGCTCATCCAAGTTTAGCGAGAAGCTAAAGAATCCCGACAGGTTTCAGTCGCCGTTGCCGATCTGGTCCTCAGAAGAAACCCATGGTTTGCCTTGGCCAGCTGACGTGCAGATGGTGCAGAAGCAAATGCATCATTCCAGGGTTCGCCTTGTCCTCAGATGTCCCAGCTGTAACTCCTCCGACGTTCAGAAACAAGCTTAGAACAGAGCAAGGACAAGTGTGATTTCCTCCATTCCTTCCGGGCCGCTTCTGAAAGAAAAAAAAAGACGACATTAATTCACAACTAACTCAGCCCAGCAAGTTTTTATGTACGTCTAAGAAAAAAAGGTAAGATACTACAAAATTTGTAGTCTATGCAGTTTCTGGCACGTTGACATAATGTTTATCTAAGTTTCACACTGACATTATTAGTCATCCAGACTCCAAACTGCTTATCCAGGTGAGTGATACGGTTGATGTTATTATTATATATTACATATGTTTCTTAGCTGACATTTTTATAGGATTTACAGGGTAAGCACTTCTCCCGAAGGTCAGTAAGCTGGACCATCACACTTCCTGCTGACACAGTTTTTTATCCAGTTATTTTTGAATAACTGGATATGTTTTCACACACACACAGAATTCATAGATTCAAATATGCTTGTTGGCCAACAGTTCCGGAAGTGAACAGAACATGAGCGTTAGGGAGTTTTGCCAGTTGCCAAAATCATTAATATTAGTGAATCATGCATGCCTAGTACAAATAAGTGCAATTATAAATGTATGTGTTTATATTCATTCCTAGTGTTATTGTTATTATGGAACAACATTAATGTTCTCGCGGGAGCCTTTCTGGAAGTGGGTCTGTGGAGTGATGCAGAATGGTCTGAGAATTAAGTCATCTGAGGTCTTAATTTATTTTTCATATTTAATTGCAATGAAGAACGCCTGGCAGCCGCATCAGCATCCACGAACTAATGACACCCAGCCGGAATGACATTAAAGATCCTTGTGAGTAGGACCATACACACAATACAGCTGTGCTGAAGCGAGATCCACAGGCGTCCTTATAGACGGAAGGTCGTCTTCAGCTCATCCCTTTCTGCTTCTTTTGTTTAGTAAATGAGCCTTCAATTCACATTCCTGAACACCTGAATGTCTCAGGCTGGCCCGTTTTTCTACCTTTTCAGTACCCAAACACACAGAGGTTTCTAAGCAAAAGAACAAGCCGCAAGTAGGAGCACACAGTATGCGGTGAAGGCTGAGAAATGGAAACATCAAACATCCTGTATTTCCTCCAAGTTACATTTGCCTCCTTAACCGTCTATTGAAAACCACTTTTTACCTCTTTACACGGTTGTATTTTTATCTTAAAAGTAAACCCTCCCAGATGGCATTTCCACACAATGCAAGAAAGTTCTCTTGGAGATTATAGCCTTGGAAATGAAGATGGCATTGACCTTATTTAATCTGATTCCACTGGGTACAAACGTCAGGCAGAACGATGAATGACTTAACGGGGGAGGTGTACCAGGCAACGATACAGGCAAACCCAAGTTACTCAAATGACTGATGATTTACGGACATGGCAGAGATAAGACAGCCACGAGAAACTTATAAGCTAGCGGAAACATATGAACTCCTCCCCTGCTGGGGGAACGGTGGGAAACAGCAAGACGGGTGGGAAAGAGGAGAAGATAGATTACGCCGCGAGAGATGAGGAGCTGGAGAAGTCAAGAATGAGCAACCATGAGAAGAGAGAGCTCCGGCCAACTGAGCGTAACAATAAACATGAATTAACTGGCATTAACCAGTATGGACACCATATCGACCAGTAAGGACATCATATTAACCAGTAAGGACACCATAACGCCTCATGGTCAGGCCACATTGTTCTACAGAGACCTTCAGTGAGTGTTTTTGTTGCTTCAGCTAGTCGTTAATAAATCAAATAGCAGGCGGGTTGTCGCCGTGCCGTTTTAATCGGCCTGTTGGGCATCTGACCGTGAATCAGGCCTTCAGCCGGCCAGCTGTGGCAGAGATGGCATAGATACGTTCATTACAGCCAATGTCAACGACTCAGAACTACTCATTGATCAAAGGTTCACGTCCTTCAACACTATATGGCCTGCTGCTATGTAAGGACAGACATATACTGTGTTTGGGTCACATGTTCTTTTTATTAAAAATGTCATTTAGCGAAATAAATTGATTTAAATAAATAAGCCCTGTGGCCTTCATCCTCCAGGGTCATGTGACTTCATTCTCAGCTGTGTGTGTGTGGGCATGTATATATTACTTTCTGGGGACCAAATGTCCCCACAGTGTGATAAAAACATAGGCATGTTTGTGCTTGGGGGAGGTAGGGAAAAAAACATGCATCCTGCTTATCGTACATGTTAAGGTGCATATGTTATGCGCAAAGCCTATTTTTTGCCCACCTACAGGGTACAATCAAACGTCTTATGCAAAGGTGCAAAGTGCCATGACAGAATACAGTTACAGCCTCACACCATCATCGATTGACTGAGCCTTGATGGCAGACTGCCTTCAAACAACTAGTCAAAAAAAACCAAATTCGTGCATGATAATCTTCTGTTAGATATCCAGGTGGAACACTGAACACGTCGTTTACCCAACGCAGGGGAAATTGCCTCTTTTTCTGACATAAGCCTCCCATTTCATCTTTCATCCACACTACCCTGGAGTTTACAACTGGCAAAAACGGAGACTTCTGACGATGCTCTAAGGGCGTTGAAAAACACTCTGATTGGTTCCTACACCTCATGTGACCAATCCCTGATTTGTTGCTGATCTGTTTGACGCTAAATACAGCTCTTGGTATACAGTGACTGCAGCACACTGGCACAAAATTAAGCAAAAATCTAAATTTACCGATCAACTGTGTTGATGCACATTCACAATGTAGACTAATACCTACGTAACATACATTTTCACTGGTCTCAGTGTGGATGGAAGCCAGGCGTCTAGGAAGGCACTGTCAACCCCTGGCCTGCACCGATGGATAAAAAACTTATTTTTATTTTGACCCTGGAGGTTAAGCTCTGTAACGGCAGTCACAAAACATGTTTTGATTAGTTACTTATGTTTAAGGTTAGTGCTGGGTTTTGGTTAAGGTTATTGGGTTGGGATTAGAGTTTTGCCCATAGAAATGAGTCCCCATAAAGATATGAGTACAGGTCTGTGTGTGTGTGTGTGTGTGTGTGTGTGTGTGTGTGTGTGTGCGTGCGCACACGCAGAGTTCCTCCCCGCATCCAAAAGGTGAGCAGTCAGGTGCTTCGGTGTCGCCCCCTGGTGGCTGCAGTGTGCTTCTGCATATGTAAGTATCTGCACTGCGATGGACCAACTTTCTGGCATCAGCCTTAACCTGAGCGTCACCCTGCACTGGATAAATCCGTATGCAGAAGGGACTGAATTCATTAAAGGCAGAGTCAGTGCTGTATAACAGAACGAGCCCTTGGAGAAGAACTTGTTTTGGCTAAATATACACATCAGACTTCCCCCAGTCTTGTGCCCTATGTGGTCTGGGACAGGCTCCAAACAACCCCCCCCCCCAGATAAAAACCATATCAAAGATGGTCCTGTTGGAAAATAAATGGACAGTTTGAGTCTGGGATTCTTGATTCCTTTATTTACCGACAATAGCAACAACAATAGTAATAATAATAATAATCAACATCTAGCACACATAATTGCAGTAGGATGATATCCCTTACCCTTACTCTTACTCTTAGCGTGGGTTTATCTTACCAAAATAACCACTGAAGTCACTCACCATAACAGCATCAGCTAAATAAATACAATAAAAGAAACAAGGATTTTTCTTTTGTCTTGGCACCAATCAAAAGGTCAAAGCACTTTCTGAGGCATGAGATGTAGTATAAAAGGCCTTTAGTTTGCTGTCATGTGCAAATACAAGGATTAGCTTTCAAAAGGAAAATCGGATCAAACACGAGGCTGGTAAAAGTTGTGGTCGAGAGCTCTCACTTTGTGGCCTCATACTTTGTGGCCAAAACGGGCTCTTGAGGGATATCCTTGATGCTTTGTGTGCAAATATAATCACTGGCATGTTACTTGATGTCAGAGACTAAGAAGTGGTTTGACCTGTGCACCACATAACACACAAGTTGCATGTTCGTTCATAGTGTGGCCGTAGCCATAAATCTCGTCTCCTAGGAAGCAGAAGACCCATTCATCTGTCTCAGCTGACAGAGGGTGCTAATTAACCAGGATCTCTTGCAGAGGCACTTCATAATCTTCAGCATGGAGGTGGCAGGATTCAAGGAAATTGAGGAGGCCATTTACAGTCAAGGATAACATTAACGTGCATGATCACCATCTACCTTTGTTAAGGTATCTCCCACTTGTTTAATCCTCTGATTGATAAAACTCTCCGAGTTATTTTCAAAAATCTGTTCTGTTCCATGAGAGAAACAAAGGAGAAAAGGAGAAATTTAATTTAGATCTTAGAGTAATGCCATTTCGGAAGATAGAGATCACGAAGATAATGTGACATTTATCCGAGTCCCTGCAGACATGCATCTTTTAGATCCTGACACCCACCTATGAGATTTTCAGTGATTCCTCGCAAGAACAATATGAGTCAAAGCAAGTAATGAAAGTGTCATCCTCGCCTTGCAGAGGAACTTGTTTTCCATCCAGGACAAATGGAACAGAAAACCCAGAAATTAGACTACAATGTTCTTCCTCGTCGCTGATCTCTGAGTTGAATTAATTCACAATTATGTTATCTGCT
Organism: Mormyrus lacerda; assembly: GCA_015163995.2. Classification (NCBI taxonomy): domain Eukaryota; kingdom Metazoa; phylum Chordata; class Actinopteri; order Osteoglossiformes; family Mormyridae; genus Mormyrus; species Mormyrus lacerda. Next base: position 1,673,177 of record JAABNX020000055.1, read on the forward strand.
GTTATCACTGCAGATGTCAACAATTATAACAAGAAAATGTGGGAAAAGAAAATCTGAAGATTACGCAAAAATCGGTGCCAGAATATAAAATGGGTTGACCAGAGCGATGACATGGTATTATTTGATGAATTTAATATGAGCTGAAAAACCCCAGACCAAGCCTTAAAGATCAAACAACAAAATGGAGGCTGTGGTGAACAAAAGCAATGAGGATGAAAATAATAACACTGAGGGCCGATGAGGCCAGTTCCAGCATGACAATGGCTCAGAGTGTAGTGAGAGTGTCATTTTCAGGTCGTAATTACCTCAGCCTCAAATCCATTAAAGTCTTACAGAGTGATTTGTTTTATGCTTTGTTTAACTCTCCTATTAAGCTGCCGGTGAATTTGAGACATTTCAGTGTGTTTGACAGCAGAACTGCTATATCTATTAGGTTCTTGCTTAATCTTAATTATTTCGCTGGGGCCGATGAGTATTATGATGTCGCGGTGTGTTTTGGAAGGTCTGTTTACACGTCGTACTGGAAGATAATTTTATGGGTTATGCATGTGGAAATTTGCAAAGAATCTCTCCAGTTACAGTATTTGTTTTACTTTGAGTGGTTATAACCAGACAATCTGAGTTCTCCTTTTCAGAATATGACTGACAGACATACTGCAAAATGTGGATGAGAAATGATGGGTTAGGCCAGTTTCTGAATGGTAATGGAGACAGAAAGGAAGCACTCTGAAAGGCGGGGGACATTTCAGAGGCGGGGGGCATCTCAAAGACTGATTGAAGATTATTTGGAGCACGATTCTACCGCGGCTGTTCCTTCATGAAACGAGATCGGAGGAAATGCGGAACTAGGCTCCAAAAGAAGGGATTGGGAACACCTCAAGATGCAAACGCGGGGGGAGCCGCATCAGAACAACAAAGCCCGAGGCAGACCGTCAGCATCCCATGTAATCAAAATGGTACCAGGACCTACAAAATCGTACTCGTATCTCTGATGCATAACCGGCATCTGAACCGAGCCAATAGAGAAGATTATAGAGGTAGTGTGTCCTGGAGAATTGTTTTGATAACCATGACGTCAGGCCCGCTTGATGTGCAAGAGCAAAGCTGCATGCAATCAAAGGTATACCGGGATCATGGGATGGTGTAACTCGTGTACAATTCCGGCCCTCATATTTCAAGAGATGAATTCGTTGTTCCACTGAGGAGATGCCGTTCCTTCGGGCAGTGCGGGCCAAACAAGCCGGCGACGCGTCATCAAGAATCCCGCCAGCATGGGAAGCAGAGTCTCGCTATGCATACTGAAGTCGATGCTGGAGAACCATCTGGAGGAACAGCTGAGAAGAGTCATGAGATGCAGGTGCTGCTGGATATAAGCGAGAGCCCTGCAAGGTCATTTGGCAACTTCCCCACATTCTACTGACTGGCAATGGAGCTACGCAAGAGGAACAGAGATCATGTGAGTCTGGGTCATTTTGCAAATTTCTCCTGAAAGCCCTTAAATTTTATTGCGTTACCCCAAGAAAAACAAGGAAAGGTGCATCGCTGAAGTCAAGCCAAGAAGTGACAATAAACCTTCTTCGCCCAGAAGAAGCCCTTAATGGGTCGTAAATAATAACCAAGATGGCCTCTGCCAACACGTGATTGGCCAGCACTCTATGTGGACGTATGCATATACCGCTTACATACTCTGGGCCAAAACAAGCTGGCACAATGACAGGTAATTCCTGTGGGATTTTGGAAATCTCTAGGTCCAGGGGTAAGGCTGAGTACCCCGATCCCCTGTGGCTGCCCCCATCGCCCACGGGGGCGTGACGTCCTGAACAGCTACAGTGAGCCAAGGTCCCAGGAGGAGAGAGAAACAGCAGTGACACCACATGCAAACGAACAGGCGAACGAACGAACAAACAAACGACAACAAGAGTGGTAGTAGCAATAATAATAATAACAATGAAACAAAAATGAACGTGAAGGGATCATTGTAGAATTTCAGGAATCACTTGAATATGGATATGTGAAGCTCATTGATCAATTTTAGCAAAATCAGTCTATTTACAAAAAGAAAATCCACTCAAAGATGACTATTTAACGTAAAAAATTTTTTAGCGAAAATCCTCCATTTAGCTGTCAAATTGACTCCCACTCTGCAAAAACCGTCTGAATATGCTAGCTTTAGCGTCTTCGGAACGCATCCCAGTCGCTGCTGGTGCCACAGACACGATCCTCAGTGGTGAGTAATCTATTGTTCGCCCGTAGAAAGGACTGTCGGCTGTCTGGCGGAGGCCTGAATGCGGCTGTGAACTTTAAGTGTGCTACTTTACTAGGAGCTAATAGATACTCCTGCTCATAATCCACCTCAATCGCACCAGCGCATATATCTCTGCCTTCCTGCTCTTGTAGGTACATAATGTCCCCAGAAGAATGGCTTCTCCTGAGAAACAGGCCATGTGGGGCGTGTGACGAAGCCACATTATACAACTTCTCCTTCCTGACGGAACTAAGAGAGCCTAAATATTCCAAAACTGCACATTTTCTTACTTTTCAATGGGATGCCCTCACAGCTCTATGTCTATGTTTGTACCGCGTGTGTGTTTATTCTTTGGTAGTCATACAGTACATGCAAAGTGTTCCTAATAATTCCTAGATCTTCTAGATAGATTCCTAGATGTATAATTCGAGAGCAGGGAGTGCATGAATAAGATTTTGTCTGATGTCCTACATATTGAGCTAATCGCTGAGAGCGGGGTGTCTCCAATCCCTTTCCAGATCTGTGGTAGTAGCAGGAACGAGACACCCTGTATCCATGCTAAAAAAAACCCAATGCCAGCAAACCATCAGGGACTGAATTCTATAAAAATATTATACGACTGTCCAGGGTAACAGTTTTAAATATGAACATAAGACTTTTGTATAATGCAGCGGCATGGCTAGAATACTCATTTTTCTTAAGAGAAGTGATCCTTTATGGCGTGCTTGCAGGGAGTGCTTTAAAAACAGGGCCCGTCTGTTGAGCGGAAAGGCACGAGAATTACAGGGCAACAGAATTACGTGTGAGAGCAGTTATGGATTATGGAATGAAAGACTAATGAATTTGCACCCGAGAGGTATAGCATGTCTATTTGACGTTTAATCACACCAGCGGATGGCGTACTCTCCTACCTTCCTTTGCGTTAATTGCAGTAATGGCCATGCAATTATGTAAAGCACATACAAGAAGCATAATTCTTTTTCAGAGAGCTCGTAATCCACAAGAGGACTTTCAGCACCTGGTAAGAGTGTAGGAGGCAGAGAGGCTACTCCAGTTCGAGTCAACAATGGCCGTAAATGGGACAACGCTGTAACATGTGAAAAGAATCCATATACGCAGGGTAGAGGCGCGAGTGGGAGGACTGGGAAATGTTCCAGGAAACCACAGGTCACATGGCTGGAAGAGGAGGTCCTGAAGATACGCTACCCAGATGGGGCATCATAGTCACCAGGGGGAGGCACATGCTTAGAGCCCGGCGTGCATTGGGGCGATGTGGACCCAGACAGTCAATGTGGGCCGCACGACGCGACTATGACCCTCTCCGCCTCAATCCCACCGACAGCCCCATTAGCAGCAGGACAAGTCTGACGGCCAGGGCCATGATTTTTGGG
>JAABNX020000055.1:1683398-1695003 GCA_015163995.2 Mormyrus lacerda
CCCCCCCCCCCCCCCCCCCCCCCCCCCCCCCCCCCCCCCGCTCCAGGCGTCGTGAAAGAGACCGACTCCAGATGTAACTCCCGACTGAAGATCTCCAGCCAATAATGAGAGGATGGTGGGAGCAGGAAGAGATCACTGCGGAGATTCCCGCTGTTTGACGGGACCGGGAAGAAGCAGGAGACGACCTCCATCTCCCGTACAAGATGCAGGACCTTCACAGCAGGTGTGGGGAGAAATCCAGGGGTAGAATAAGCCCAGCCCCCTCTTGAGGATATGGGAAACATTTGGGAGGATTAAAGTACTGAAGTCATATATATTGCATAGATGTGTGACATGCTTCTATTATGTCTCTCATTTTTATGTATACGGTCTCATTATGGCGGGAGTCATCACAAAAGAAAAATACTTACAAAATACGTACAAAACTTAAAATAATTTTGAAATGTAATAACAGTTCGTAATGTTTTGTGGTCAAACTATGTTGTGGATGCGTGTATTTAAGGAAAAAAACATGTTTGTAATCTTCGCTAACTACTGCAGTGCATCATGAGTGCGATATCTGGAGACTTAAATTTCATCATCCGCAAACTGCTGCAACTGGTGCAATCAGGCCCTAGGCGTCAGTTTCAAAACGGGGGGAGAGGTGGGCATAGTCCCATTTTTGCCCCAGGGCCCAGTTTACAGTTGTTCTGCTACTGAAAAAATCCTTCACAGGGGGAGGAAAAAAAAAATTTAAGGGAAAGTCACTCGATTCAATTTTAAGTAGACTCGGCGCAAAGGACGCACACAAAGGATTCATTATGGGAATATCGGTGATGAAAGCGAAGTCGTTCCGAGCCTTTGAAGGGAGATCTATAAGACAGCACCATGCCCTCGATTCCGGGCCAGGATGGGAACGCTGATGTTTTATTAAGGACTCCTGGAACTGCTAGATTAACTGCCAAAATCGCTGGCTACTGGCTCTAAGTGTCGTGCTGATGATTAAAAAATTCATAAAAATCTGCACATAATATAATTTAAAATATGCAACAGAGGCACTACTGGCCATATTGATCCTCTGGGGGTATTAATTGATCTGTCTGGAATATAGATGCTGATGTTGAACACGTTTAAGGTAAAGAGAACCGCATGCCTGTAATTTACTCTCTGTTTGTCTGTATGTCACGCTGGACAAAAGCGTCAACTGAATAAATGAATTAAACGACTGTTTTATTCCTATAATCATTTCCATTTTGTGTTTGGAACCTGTACAAGTGAGGGACCGTTAGGGGACAGAAATACCCCCCGCCCCAATGTTAGAGAATTTATCAGATGCTAATGCTATTAGCATGCGAATGGAAGCTTGTCTCCAGGTGCGTGTGTGTTTGTGTGTGCATATCTGTTCACATGAAGATAACGTCCCGAGTTCCGATGTTGCCCGGGGTTACAGCAGTAGTCTGGCTATGAATCTGGCTCCATTACCCTGGTAACCTGTTTGGCAACCCTAACCCCTGACCAGGAGTGCACTGCAAGCAAAGCGAGGTGCGCGAATGGTGTCACTGGGTGTCGGGGTTTTCTCGAGCGGTGCCTTCGCTGTCACCCGAACCCCAGGGCGGGCGTCAGGCCAGATTAAAAATGCATGTCCCCGCCACGGCTGGCATAATGGTGGCTGTCCCCATTCATTACCTGTCGCCTCCACCTCCCTGCAGCACCAGAGGGTGGTGATGGGGGGGAGGGGGGGCAGATGGAGCATGCTGTGAGAGACAGCGAGACCAGGGTGGGGTCAGGGGACGTCCGGGGGCACGGGGAGCACCCGCCAACGGCATTTACAGCATGTACAGCGATATCGCTGCATGTACTTATATGGGAACATCCTTGTGTTTATATTACCGTTCCCTTTACGCTCTCGTCTCGTTTCCTAAAGCTTTCGAGGATTAAATTACCCGACATGAAGGAAAGGAGAATGAAGTTCTTAGAGCCCACAGTATTATGAAAGTAGCTCTTCAGGGGCCGGCGGTGTTCTGATCCCCAGGCGTGCCGGCCCCCGCGTGGATGTGATGGAGGGGGGAGGTTCCACGGCAGCCGGATCCGGGCCGGGCCGAGCCGCCTGCCCTTGCCTCACCTTGCGGATCAAAGTGAAAGCGGAGCGACAGGTCGTAGCCGGATCAGGAGGCAATATCCAGGGGATCATTGTTGGGGACGAGCTGCAGGTAAACACACCCATGGGGGGCGGGGGGGGGCTCCCTAATTACATGTGCTGGGATGCCGCCGGTCCGCCGGGGCATAATCTGCAAAGCCCGATAATAAGAAGCCGAAGTAAACAAATGGGTCAGCAGAATTGTGGGAAATCAGAATAGGGCTTGATGAGCAGAAAACCGTGGACAGGCCTGCAGCGCTAACGAGCGAGCAAGACGCACAGGTGGGAGTGAAAAAGTAATATCACAGTGATCCTGTCCACTTTCCATAAGGGTGACCCGTGGTGCATGGTCACGGCGAGCACAGAGAATATCCCAGGATACACTGGGACAGTGTGCCCAAGACGCCAGTCTGTCGTACTCAAAACCTCTGTCAATCTGGACACGCTGGGATGAACGAGCACATGTTTGTGAAGCAGAAGAAAACCATGTAACCGGAGAGAGCATGAACTCCACACACACACAGACAAACACACACATGTTTGCATTCATATCTTTGTGGGGACTCTCCATTCATTTCTATAAACATAATCCGAACAATGACGACCTTCACCTTCAGCCAGCCCGAACCTTAACCATATGTAACCAAACAAAATACTGTACAGGACTTGTGGCGTTTCTAGCTGTATCCCCATAATTTTATATAAATACGCTCACAGAGCCAGAGAGGGACTGGAAGCCCAACCCAGCCTCAAGGAAACAGCGACACCCAGATTTACCAAATCATCCAGCCACCCCTGCTGATGTTACAGATTAAATCTGTCAAATTCTCAGACTTTCCAAAGAATACCACAACATGGATTTTGAAAGGGCATGTTGGATGCACCTGTGCAGGAATTCTCCATTCAACTGGAAGGATGTGAGGGAATTTAATTATACAGTACATGCCACAAATAGCAGATGCAATGTTTCTAATCCTGTCTTAAAAAAACAATACAAACCACTTTTGGATTATATAACAGAAGAACACCCAGAAAATTAATTGATATTTCTTACCATGTCATTAATAAATTAATAAATTAAAATCTATTTTAGCTGTGTGATTCAGGACCCAGCACAATTCCCCTTAGTTGTCACAAAATGCTAATTTTAGCCAAAGTAGTATGAACACATTCCTACTTTTTGTGCAGATATAAATATTGCTGTAATTCTGTGACACTGAATTAAAAGGCACCGTTTGAGGAAAGATCCAGAATGCCGCTGCAGGCCAATGACGGCACTGTACCCAAGCATGTAGACGCGTGCGGATGGACTATCTGTACCGACGACATAAACCGCCAGCGAGTCAGTGAGCTGCTGGGCTCGGATTACATGAGGACCGAGGGAGTTTTGGGTCCTGACACTTATTTTAGGGAGGTCTGACTTTCGGTCATTGGTGGTCTCATCCCAAAACAACAAGAAGCAAACTGAGTGAGTTTTGGAAATTAGCTCTCCGATTAGGTTTAAGAGTGTGCCTCCAGACCCTCGTGAGTCATAGCCGCACCTTCCGTCCGTCATTCCCATCTGCATTCTCATTTTCCCCCTCCCCTGGATAATTGACGGGCAAAAGCTCTGCTAAAGAAAAACGAATGCAATGTTTGGTCTGTGGAACTGGGCGACACGCCCTGGGGCGGTCTGTGAACAGGGAGCGGCTGGCGACACCTGAGTCCGAGCCTTAAAAACAGACTCCTCTTCCTGCTGAGGCTGTTCGTCCAGGCTGTCCCCAGTCCCCTATCTCCTGTCCCCAGTTCCCTGTCCCCAGTTCCCTGTCCCCAGTCCCCTATCTCCTGTCCCCAGTTCCCTGTCCCCAGTCCCCTATCTCCTGTCCCCAGTCCCCTATCTCCTGTCCCCAGTTCCCTGTCCCCAGTCCCCTATCTCCTGTCCCCAGTTCCCTGTCCCCAGTCCCCTATCTCCTGTCCCCAGTTTCCTGTCCCCAGTCTTGGCTCTTCTGGGCAGTAGTGGCTTAATGGGCAGGGAAGCGCACTTGTAATTGAAAGATACCTGGTTTGAATCCCCGACCAGCAAGGCACCACTGAGGTACCCTGAACAAGGTACCGCCCCCAGGCACTGCTCCCCGGGCGCCGAATTACCTGCCCCCTGTTATGTCAAATTGGCACATATGGGTTAAATGCGGAGAACACATTTTGTTGTTGTGTGCTGTGGTGTGTCAACAATGACCACTGATCTTAGCCAAACTGCAGCCGCCCCTGATCTGTGTGCCCCCCCGGCGCACACATTTTGAAGAACAAAGTGTTGACACTGACTCCTCCCACTAAAGCGAAGGGTGAGTGTTCCTCCGGTGGTCTGACAAACCTGTAGGGACAAGCCACTGTATTTACTCTTCTCTTTGTCCCCTCACCCTTACAGTCACTCATCATTCGGCTGCTACTGAAATAGCGCATTTTTCGGACATTCCTGTGTACGGTTCTCAGGGATGACGTTTATATTCTTGTGCATCAGTGCCACTGCAAAAGGGAAGCAGCGGCAGAGGTTAGTTAATTTAACAGATGCTTTTATCCGAAGCAGTCGAGGGAGCGGGGTCAGACAGTCCCCAAGGCAACTGGGGTTAAGGGCCTCGATCTAGGGCCCAGCAGCAAAACTCTGCAAAACGTGGGATTTGAACCGACAACCTTCCGCGCGGCACCTTAGCCTGCTGAGCCACACAGCAGCCCAGATCATACACCGAAACTAAATACGCTGATAACAAAGTCCTGCGGTAGGAAATTCCTGACGTCAGTGATATCAAATTTTATATAAGAGGAATGAGCACAGAGGAGCAGGATTTAAGGTCCAGGCTCCAGAGCGATGCCTCAAACCAGGAAATGCAGAAAACAGAGGGGTCATGTAAACACCGCACCCACTTGTCAGCAGCCAGGCCTTGAGCTGGCAGCCCCCCCCCCCCCCCGGCCCTGTTTAAACCTAAACAAGACGCTTTGCTCAGAGCGGGATCAAACGGCTTCTGATACCTAAGGCACTTTTCAGCAGCAGAGATCTGAGGACCTAAAGCTCACCATCTAATTAACAGTCTAGTCAATTTAGCTCAACAAAAGCATTATTATTATTATTATTATTATTATTAGATTATATTATTATTAATGGTCTATGGGTTTAATATCAGGTAATTTACTAAGATCATCAACCACTTGCATAACAAGATTACAGATTAGTATTACCGGAATAGGAATGAAAGCAACGAAGTAATATGGAATTATACAATTGTGCCGTATTGTTTTATAACTCTTAATCTACATTTTACTTGGGAGAAAGCTCGGCATTTGCCATTGACTGTAGTGATTGTCGTTAGTGACAAGCCAATTTTAATCAAAATTCTCAGTCTGATTTCGTTAAAAAAATAATTAAAAAATGTATTTGTGCATAAACACCGACTACACACATAAACACGCAATGTTGAAGTTTTACATAATACTACGTAATGGAAATTCATTGTTTGTCCTTCTCCTATGGATCACTTTGTACTCTATCAATTCGCGACTCAAGAACTCATTAGGCTGCTTAGATAAATGCCCCCTTTGCAGCTTTCAGATGCGACGACAGCTTAGCAAAATTTCCCCATAGGATACCAAAGAAGAATGAGCAGGGTTTTCCTGTATGGCTGCCGTGGACACCAGCTGTCATGCGTCACATGACATGGTTCCCCATGGAGCGGGGAACACCTGACACGTCTATGAGCATCCCAAATATTCCCCGTTTCCAAAGACCTGATAATCCAAACCGCTCCGTACCCACCTTTTAACTACTTTGTATCGTGTTATCCCCCCCCCCCCCCATCAGCCATGAAAAACAGGGAAATATTACAAAGATAACTTGCGGTGACCGTTTTAAATCCGCTCAGAATGAGACCAGACTAGGATAAATACACGATAAGCATCTGCAATCACTCATGCGGTGACAGTCCGTTTGGAAAACAGTAAAGGCGGTGACAGAATGACAGAATGCTCTCTCGCCTTTTAAAAACCGATGGATCCAATATCAGCCGAATCAGATATTAAAGAAAATCCCATGTATCTGCATGATTTGCCGCCTTCTGAGACGCAATGCTTACGAAACTCATCCCTGCTATTGCCAGGTTTGATCAGATGTTTGAAGTTTATATGCCTATTTTGAACAGAAGTTTGTCCTTTTGCCCCCCCAACAGCTTCTCTGATACAGTAAGATGCTTCCATGCACCCTACCTTACAACTATTCCCCGTTTATACAGAGCCAACAATGCGGGTTAAGTATCCGCTCAGGGGTGCTACGGCAAGTCCCTCCGAGACCTAACCGAGGCCCATGTCTGCGCCTGCTATGAATAATATATCGGAATTTTTAAATATATTTTCCAGAAAGGTTTTAGCGGTAGACAAAATAACAGCCACATCCCTTCGTAGAGGCGGCTAATTGGTCCCCATTTAGCTTCGTGCGCGGAGAGAATAAACCTCACAGGAGAGCCCACAGCTTAACAGGCGCTAATTAATGCCCATTATGGGCAGCAGACCTGCACTTTCCCAAAAAAGGGCATTTTCTGTCCTTAACAATAAATATGAATATGGATAATATGAATTACGGTTATGAGTTTGACAACATTGCTGTGTACCCTACATTCTGCAAAGTCCGTTTATAATAAATAAGCAACAGCCCGCATAGGAAAACCTATTTAAATCAATATTCCAAACGTATACTGTTTATTTAAATATTTATCCTTGTTTATGGCCTCTTGTGTATAGTGGGCTATTTTTTCTTTTTTACTTGTCTAGCGGTTACCGAGTCCTCATTGTGTTATTTGAATAGCTTTCTTGTTATGTGTATGGTGATGTATTTCAGTGTATTTCACAGTGTTGTAGTGTATTGTACGGCTGTGACTTGCTCTTGTTGCCGGTCGTTCGCTGGAAGTGCAGCCAGCCGTATGCTTGTGATATATTGTCCGTCTGTGTTGTAGGTCGCATTGGACAAACGCGTCAGCTACACAGATACATGTAAATGCATCATTACTCACTGTTACACTTAGACTCACACGGCCTTGAAAAGGACGCCAAAGAATGGCCGTAACGCATGCCGTCACATCGCCAAGATAACTTCCCTGAATGTCTGCCTCACGTTATTTATGTCGCTATCTGTCAGCCGTGATGGACGGGCGTCTTCTGCAGGCTGTCCGCCCCCCCTCAGGGGGTCCCTGTGACCCCGCAGCTGATAAGCACTTGTAAGATAGATGGATGGACAGATGGGTGAATGCACCTGGTTAATTCACATATTGTGCTAGTTTGAAATGTGCCGTTTTAAAATGGGAAAATTAAATCTCAGCAAAGACCCAAAGCCGGGGGCATGTCTATGGGAACGGAAAGGGTCTTTTTTATTATCTTTTATTATAATATTATACACTTGTGAGAAACTAAACCCCATTGGAATACAGGCGCATCGATGTGCTCTAATTAATACAGATAAAGTCGAGACAAGACTCCACTTAGCAGACAAGGACAAAATTTAGCTATGAACGGCAAACAGTATAATCTTATCGCATCTCGCATATGCCGGCCGAGGTCCGTAAATCGCGGTGCTGCAGCGGCATCCCCGTTTCCGTAGGCCTCAGGGCTCCATCCCCGTTATTCCGTTAAAACGTGAAACCATTTAACTTCGGCTGCAATGCAACAGGAAGTCTGATCTGTTTGTTTCTGAGTCACGCTGCTTTTACATGAAAAATTAATCTGTGCGCTGTAAGGCCCAGCTAGTTTGTCAGCGCTCGTATTAATCAAATGCAACAGGATCGTGAGACTATAAACAGCCTAACAAACATCGCCTATGCTTCAAAGCCCGCACATTAACTAACATGTTCTCATATTAGGGCTAATAAAATATTTTTCTTATGTGATATATGTAGCTACTCGTGAGTAGCCTATATAATCTGTTATTCACAATATGTCGTTATACCGTAGCCTCAAAAGTAACTCATACTCGATGATGCTTCGCTCTTCAAAAGCAGTAATTTTTGTATTATGTATAAAGTTCATGTTTCGGTTTAGTTTTCTCCTCTGGGTCGCGCGTTTCATATTCTCGGTCCAAAGCTAAAGAGATTTATTGGTACCAATCTCTGACGGACCGAGCGATCTTTCCTCAAACTCGATACCGAGCAAATCAGATCAAGGTCTTTCACAGCAAATAGACGGAACAAACATTTCTTATTACAGAAAATAACGAACGCATTATACTATAAAGGTCTATTGCCTTGGAAATTGCTGTGTATTTATATCGTAACCGTCCTATACTTACATATGTTTATATTATTTCTTATGCTTTATATGTTAATATTCTTTTAAAATGTAATATACTTCCTGTATTAAATTAAATTCCACGTTGTACTAGTACGCGGATCTGCAAGTCGGCATAGCGTCCCGACCGGATCTATCCGGAAAGTTCCGAAGGCTCCGATCGAGCCGCGCCTGCGCCCTGAGACAGAGGCGCTCGCTCACGTCTTGTGAATTCGCCGCCTTGTCCAACCACCTGCAGCTTTACCTGCAATGACCGTATTCGCAGGATCCGACGCATAACGCCTGCGGTCCCAGAGGGGCCTCGAGGCAGACAGTGTGGCATATGTTTGTGACCTGATCTCTGTCTCACCGACCCGTTGAGAATATGACTTTTAAGGCTTTGATTGTCCGAACGGAACAAATAAATGCCACCAGACTATATCAATGTATCAGTGCATTGATCCACGCAACAATTATGCCAGTTTCCCAAACTATCACTTAGTCTGAATGTTAGTTTTTTTTTCCTGAAACATAGAATATTATATAGCATTTTCCGTAGTTATATATGTATATTGGAAATAGCAGGGGCAGCGCAGTGATGAAGTGGCTCAGTACATAAAATGGGTTAGGAAACTCACAAAGGATGTACAGACGCACGCATATTGATACTGTCAGGGTGTGAAGTGTTCCCGCCATATCAGGAACCTCTTTGTGGAACCGATGAAGGAAAACAGAGCAGAAATGAGGATGGAGATGCATCACTAGGGGAATTGTGCAAGTTCACTGGGGAGCCCTCAGCCAAATCCCACCCCAGGTGTGACGGCCCTCACCCCTCCCCCGGGCAGCCCTGGCCCTGCCTTTGCCAGGGACCGAAACAGACACCAGCAGCGATGGAGAGCAGACGGTCGTGTTTATTTAGCAGACGGTCTTAGCCAAAGCCATGTACGTTTCTGAGGAAGCAGAGTCAGATGGTGCCAAGAGCAACTAGGACTAAAGGCTTCGCTCAAAGGCCGGACAGCAAAATCACTCTGCCCGCCCAGGGATGTGAACCAACAACCTCCAGATCACAGAGACAGCGTCCCAACCTGCTGAGCCGCACCGCCTCCCCCAGCACGGGGGGAGGGGGTTTCTCTTTCAGCCGTTTGGCTCTGTTCCGTTTCAGCTGTGCCTTTTCAAAGCTGAAGAAGCCGCCCGCTTCCTTCAAGGAGAGGATCCATCGCGACCCCGCAGCCTTGCGGACGACCCCGATCACCGGGCGTTACATCTTCAGCTGGGCTTCATCACGGAGCTCGCAGCCTCCCCCTGAGCTCACCTCCGGCTCTTGTTTAATGTCACACCCTCCCCCGCCCTGCTCCTCCCTCTCGTCCCCCGCCTGGGGGGGGGGCATTAAACCATATTTAAGTGAACTTAATGCCCAGCTGCCCCTGAGGAATAACAAGGAGGGAGGGAGGTACCCGCAGAAAACCACCCGCTTTCATATTTGTACATCACCGAGTCGTTCCTGTGCTGCGATCACCATGGCAACCGACCATGAACCGACCGGAATGTAGTCAGAAACATTATTTCTATGTCCTGTGAGGTATTATAACGAGGGCTAATTGGCTGCATTATAGAAACAACATATACTTATAACAGTATAAGGTTATAACAAGGCTAAATGAATCATAATGCCAAGAAAGCAGCTACAGTTTCAAACAGTTAATAGAATCCATCCATCCATCCATTTTTTGTACCTGCTTGCCCTATGCAGGGCTGCAGGGACCCAAAGCTAATGTCGTAAGCTACAGGCGTATGGCAGAGAATAAAGCAGGACAGGACGCTATTATAAAGGATTTCAAGTGACAATAAGTGACAGCTCATTTCAGAGATCCCATAAGACACTTAAAGAAATCCGATTGTCTAAATGTGCAAATTTACTTCATGGACAGGAGTTCATCTAAAAGCCACCAATAAACTCGGATCGGAGGGAACAGGAGCGTAAAAGCATGTGCAGTTTGGGAGGGAAAACAAAAAATAAATTAATTTCTTAAAACAAAAAAGCTGAATATTAAACAGCTACATTTGTCGCATTGAAGGTTTTGCCTTAACTACTGAAATTGGATTCAGTCTCTGGCTAAACATGCCTGCTGTGACACTCAGGCTGTGTGTAATGTGTGGTGCTACGACTCACGTGGAAGAGGCAGGCCTGGCCAGCGCGCTATTCGATCAGGAGACACGTATTCTGCGTGTTTAATATTTCAAATCTCAATTAGGCGTAACTGCGCCGCTGTTCGAGGCACCGCTGTGGATGCGGGCGTCTGGGTCTTAAAGGGCCGGGACCGTGGTAGCACCCGGCTATCATTTATCCATGAATGTCAGGAGGGAGGCCCGTATAGCAGATGCTGCTGTTCAGTCAGTTTGACTGGGAGCTTATCTGTCTGACAGGCTGATTTAACAGGCTCACATCACGGCCGTGTGTGTGTGTGTCTGTGTGTGTGTGTGTGTGCGTGTGTGTGTCTGTCTGTCTATGTGTATATATGCGCGTGCACATTTGGCAGGAAGGGGGCTGTGTGTGTGTCTGTGTGTGTGTCTGTGTGCATTATGCAGGTGTCTGCTGGGTACTCTGCTCTCCTCCTGCAATGCAAAAACATGTCATCGTGTCTCTGAATTGCCTGTTGTGTGGTGGGAGTGGCGGTCCAGGATGGGCTCCGTGCTCCCTGGGGTGGGAAAGCGCCAAGCTCACTGTGACCCAGTACTGGGTTTGAGGGACGGACAAATGGATGGATGGATAGATGGATGGATGGATGGATGGATGGATGGATGGAATGACCATAGCGTTTTTTTAAGAAAACGTGCTCACTTTAAAGAAAAAGGAGACGTCATTAGCTGGTCTATCAAAATCAGACATTACAAATGGAAAATTCAGCATCCCATAAATAAATGGGGCTCAAAAGCAAATAAATAAATAAGGAAAAGCACTATTGGGCAATGATACACTTTCCTCCATTATCGCTGAAAGTGGAGCATAAATATTTAAGTAACAGGAGTAACACAGAGTGGCTGAAGCTGGGGGTGGGGCGCTGACTCGGCACGGGCCGCATGCGTCGTTGGGGGTGGGGCGCAGAATCGGCACAGGGCCACATACGTCGCTGGGGGTGGTGCGCAGAATCGGCACCGGGCCGCATGCGTCGCTGGGGGTGGGTCGCAGACTCGACACCGGACCGCATGAGTAGC
>JAABNX020000055.1:1700822-1716286 GCA_015163995.2 Mormyrus lacerda
GGAGTCCCACCAATAGCTCGCAGGTGACTCACACGCTAATGACAAAAATTCATCACGCACTCGCGGGACTGAGGCTCCGCGCCCTCGACTCCGGGAGCCCCACAACCCCGCCCCGCCCGATTTAGATAGAGGGGCCAGTGAAAACACTGCGCGTGAACCAGCCCCCACGCCGCTTACCGAACACAGCACTATTATTGCGAGTGGATTTACACCGTCCAATCACAGAGATTTTAGGTTGCAATCGTAAAAATGCATTTCGGGAATCGATAACTTGGACTAATTAATTCATAGATTAAATGTATTTGTTGATTTATGAAAAATGAATTACTGCTTCATAAAAGAACGGTTGTGATCTTAGAATACTGGTCTCATATTAACATTAACCCCTGCTCAAGGTAAGTAGTTGAGATGGATGGATGGATGGATGGATGGATGGATGAAGTACCATCACAATTGACATATTAATGCTAAGTACTATTATACAATTTCAGTTTAGTGTTGCATTTCTGATCACTTCAACTTGTTACGTTTTAGACTATAATATACTTACCACAATATTAAAATATCATTAGCAGTGGTAGAGATTCTGTTTCTGATCTTACGCAATAATAGATTCGATTAAAATTAGATTACACAATAAGAAGGTGATCTTTAGCTGGTGAGGCAGCTTCCCTCAGCCTCCGTAGTCTGACGTAAAGCTCTGAGTGTCACCATGTGTTCCTGTGTATTGAGCCCACGAGGCCCTAAGCTACTGCCCTTCCCTCACCCAGATCAGACTTCATAAACACAATTCCCCCATTGAGACACTAAGCTGGTGATGCGGCTGAAGGCCTCGCGGGAAGCCAGCAACAGTGGCCGTTTCGGGAAAGCGGGGGAATCCCTGTTTTTTTGGTTTAGGGCTTGGGGGGCTCGACTTTGGGGATCCGCAGCCGGATCGGGTCTCGTCTGCTGCACCAGCGCAACTCCGGGTAGTGAGTCTGAAAGCTGAGGCTGATGAAAACGAAAGGAGGCCGTGACAGCAGCCGCCCCCCACCCCGTCCGCGCTGCTCCCCCGCGTCCCCCCTGTGCCGTCATTACTCACCCCGATACACTCTTACCCTCTTTGAGCGGCTTCCTCCACAGCCCCCCTCACTGCTCTACCTCCGCTCTCTCCTCCGCCCCCCTCCCTCCTGAGCCGCTTTATCTCCCGTGATGTCTCGGTGACAGGCGCACTCGTCCTCACTGTGGATATGGGGGGCTTCCCGGGCAGAGGCGGCGGATGTCACCAAGTCTCCCAGCACAGCGATCCTGAAACGGCGCCCGCATGGTGCGCGGATGCCCGCCCGGCGCCCGCGACGTGCTGCGACACGGGGAGCCGCCGTCGACGCGGAAACCCGCCTGGTGTTCCCCGCGGGGAGGAGGGTGCTCGCTGGCGAGACAGGAAGTGCAGAGAGCTCAAGGTCACAGCTTTTCATCTCTGCCCTTCTGTCACCCTCCCCCACGAGCTTGTCACCTCCCCGTTAGACGCCGGTGACGTGCAAGCTGGAGAACACACATCTGAGCTCACAGACCCCCCCTCCCCCCCCATCCAGGTGAACATCCTGTCAAACCGATTCACCTTCCAAATATTCAAATAAGACCTGAATAGGAAGCACTCGGCTCTGTCTCCCACCCAGTCGGTGAGCCCTTCCTTTCGTCATTCGTTTAAATGTTCAAAACTACGTGTTACTGTTTCCCTGGAAACCACAGACTGAAGATTAACATCACGGATTCTTGTCCGCGTTGCTACAAAGCAACAACAGCAATAATGAGAATCATAATAATAATAATGATAATAATAATAATGATAACAGCAGCAGCAGCAGCCCGGGAAAAGGTGCATATCAGAAGCTGCTCCCTCTACATACTGTTACAATGGCAGCAGCTTACGAAGGCCCCACTGCAGCTCCTCTGCCTCCTCTGTCGTGCTGTTATTTCCATTTATTTTTCTCCTTTCTTCTCCGTCTCTCCACATTTACCTACCCACTCTGTCTCAGGCTTCGTGTCTCTTTCCCCATCTGAGACTCACTCTCCCTCCCTCTCTCTCTCCCCTCATCAGTATTCCTCTCCGATCCATCGCCCGCTACACCATTCCTTCGTCTCATCCCTCTCTCATGGTGTGACTCAATTAAATTCAAATCAGACGTGCGACGTTGCCCCTCCATAACAGACGACAATTACAGACCTTAGCTAGCGTCAACAGCAACACAAACATTAGGCCACTCGGCTCCTTGGTCATATAGAGAACCTCCGCGTCCTGTAAGATTAATACGGCGAGGGAGACAATTTACATTTTGAACAGCTGTTACTACATGGAAGATTTATGAATATTGCATAACCTTGCGCCGTTCAGTAAATAACAAAGAAATAAAAGAATAAAAGCTAACAGAATACGTGCGTTTGTGACCGCGATACGGCTAAATGGTTTGTATTGGCCGTCCAATAGCAAAAAATGGCAACGTTTTGTAATAGAAATGTATCTGATGCCAGCTTTCGGTCAAAATATGTCGCCTTGGGGATACTGACTAAAACTGTTATATAGGCTGGTATACATTCACAGAAAATTGTATAAGATTTTTTGTACGCCTCTGACAAAGACATCAAACTGACAGCCCTCTGGAAGACGAGGCATTCATTTGTACGATAAACAAAGCTGTAAATGCAGTTAAACGTCTTCCAGACTTCAAGAGCCAAAACTCAGCCCAGTTCGTTAGGTGCATACCATTTCGCTTGGCTGAGAGTTTTGACAAATTTAACGAAAGTCCTTCGTCGGATCACATGATGACTGAGTGAGTTCTGTTTCCCCAACACTAACATATGATCCTTTGAGCATCTCATCTAAAACAAAATACATTCAGTGAGTTGTGTAAACGTGCTCTTCAACTACGTCCCTTCGTCCGTCTTCAAACCACATATCCTGGTCAAGGTTGCAGTGGAGCCCAGATCCTTCTGTCGGGCGGCACAAGACGCGCCGGGTACCAGTACACGGCAAGACAGAACTCCGCGACGTTAAATAATATATGAATCATGTAACATATCGCGTGCCAAAGTATCTTAACGATGTTTTGGTTAGAAACCGCCCTGCTCGGCACAAATGGCCACGCTGAAGCTATCTTATTATTTTGGGATGTATAATGATATGACCCAGAGCATCGGAAAACATGGAAGAGTCAATGATGAAACGGGAAGAAGGTGACCAGGAACAAGACGGATGGGGGTAATAAGCACCAGAGTGAGCACGCTACTGGGAAGGTCAGGGAGCCACGGAGGAGACTGGATGTTCTGGAGAAATGCCGCCTGTATGGTTGCCAGGGGCAACGGTTTTCACCACCCGTATTCCTCCTGAAACATCCCCCATGGATTTCTCACTCATATGGCCCCAGGAACCCGGTCAAGGTCATCAACAGGAATCCTGGACGATCGGCTCACAGCAGAGAGATCACAGGTTGACCCCGGCTAGGGAAAAAAAATCTGTACTATTTGATTAGGCCAATAAATTAAAATGTCACTTAAACGGCTTCAGGGGCTAAATGTTTGCTCTTCTGTCAGGCTAATATATATCATCCTTCCTATTTAATATAAAATATCCTTCCTATTTAGTACCTTCTAAAACAGAAAATAGATCACAGGGGCAGAACTAAAGTGCTGTTGGATCGCCGTCCAGCCCGAAGACATAGGCTGCCCTGCCGTTCTCCACCGCACGGTTCCAGGTCCAAGAGCGGCATGAATGTGTCTGGGGACATTCCAGGGCTGGTCCCCCACAGGGACAGACGCAGAGCCCCGACGCCGCAGATGTGACATGACACTGCCTACCATGAAGTCACAGTGTCACCCTCACTAACCTGTAAACCGCGGTATCAAAATATCACCTTCAAACGAAGACTAATGAGGCTAATTTCGTCAGCAACTGCCAGCTAGTAAGGGAATTTAACAATAAAACCCGTGAGTGGCAGGTACCCGCTTGCACTTCAGCACACAGGGACCGGACTGTGACACTGGTGTCACTTGTGGCTGCTGCCATTTAAATAATGACCTTTAGTACTTATTCTGCAGCATTTACTATCTGCCCTTTTCCATTGTTTCAGTAATTCTCTCCCTCTAACTCCCAGCTAGACAGGAAACACAGTTCAGTCAAGGGCCGATTATAAGTTATAAGACGTCTGGTTCCCACTTCCTATCTTGGCTCCTCTTTCCTGTTGCTAAGCTGATAAATGCTAAACTGTAGTCGGCTGTGTCTATTGTCAGGCTGTTCCAACTGGGATGTGTACGAGTGCAGAGAACACCGGGTCCTCACTAACTGCACAATATCCATGCGTGTCGCTGTTATAAAAGCAATGCTGTTGAAGCTGTAAGATAGACAGACAGACAGACAGACAGACAGACCTCTTAATCCTGAAAGATATTTCAGGACATGGTAAGCAGATGACCTCTATTACATCCATGATGTGTCTGAAGTATGTTATAGGATCCTTGAAGGCGCATGTTTGTAATGAATGATGGAATGTTAGTGCTATGGTGTCAGGAATTACCTCAGGATCTGTAGCAACAAAGCAAAGTAAAGGGCCGGCAGAGTGCAGCTGGGGGCCGCGAGAAGCTAAACGCTACAGTCACCAGTGTCACCCGAGCCCAGGTGTGCAGAGCAGGGGCCAGCCCACGGGAGCGGGTTGTGCAGGCGGGTGCAGGAATCTTATCTCCATCCTTGCATTGTTAATGCAGTGAGATAACGTCCCCCCCCAGTAAATAGTTTCCTAACTACAGTGTATTGGGGGGGTGGGGTCAGCAATCCGGCAATGGCAATAACAGCCAGGTGGGAGTCACCGCAGGTAACCCTTGGCCCGCTTCAGCGGCTCGGTAAATTCCTAGCCAGGTAGCAGATTCGAGACGTGCGGAATATGGAAAACCTCCCGCCCCCCTCGAACCCCGACAGACCTTTTCCACAGCACTAACCCTGAACAAGATCACGAACATGGATTCGCCAATTAAGCGCTAGCAGCCGCGTCCCTGTTGCCCCGAGGACACTATTAAACATAAAACCTCAAGTCGGGGATAGAGAACCGCGATTAGCGGCCGTCATCCTGGGACTCCTCAGTGAGGAGCGATCGGAACTTTCCTCACGACATCGGTGCACCCCCCCGACCTGTGACTCACATACATACAGCATTCCCCAGCCCCCCCAGGCAGAAACAAAATTCCGTTTTCCATACTCGGATTTAAAAAGCAGGCCTGCCAGACCCTAAAAGTGCTTTCTTACCTCTCCATCCTGCTGTCCTCCATCTCCACCTCAGTCCCGGGCAACATGCTCCCCCCAGTACTGGAAACCTGAGTCAGCTCCATTAACCAATGAGATATTGATGCTGGTCCCTACCTCACCTACAGTACCTCCTTGGGGGTCGGGGGGAGGTGTGTAGAGGGGTTGGCGAGCAGGGGACAATAAGAGTGACACATTAGCTGCGTTAACTTTGACCTCCTTGCTCTGGGTAAGTTTCCCTCAGGTGGGGGGGAGGGGGGGGGTATGCTTGTCTTTCAGTAGGCTGAACACGACTGCAGCTCTGAGGAGTTCACTTTAAGAGAGAGGACACAGCTACGCCAGCGGATAAGCACTGAAAGCACTCGACGTCAGTGTTTATTGCCCCTAGTTGTGGATAAGAGGAGTACTTACAGACACCCCCCCCGAGTGCCCCCCAATCCATATTGCAGAATAAGAACAACACTGAGGCAGTGTTTTCTTAAAACACGCAATATATTTTTATATCATTATGCAATATTTCCAAAACATTAAACAATTTAAATACCCACCGGATCAGTCAAGTGGCTTATTAGCAGACCGATATCATTTTACATCCGAGTTCTTTAACTATAGATCACAGTAACCCCCGAAAAATTAATTCAATATAGTGAGTATTCATGGTGCGTAACAGGACTATTAAAGTATCTGACTATAAAATAAACGCATGTCAAAGATGAATCTGAAACGTAGTGTGCGTTACTCCAGCATAGGGTAAGGCTCGTCGATGCAGTGTTTCCAGAAGGGTCCCCAGGCTTAGCCAGCAATCTATCCCCATCTTGGCTTTTGTTGCAATA
The DNA here is from genome assembly GCA_015163995.2 of Mormyrus lacerda. Classification (NCBI taxonomy): domain Eukaryota; kingdom Metazoa; phylum Chordata; class Actinopteri; order Osteoglossiformes; family Mormyridae; genus Mormyrus; species Mormyrus lacerda. Next base: position 1,706,922 of record JAABNX020000055.1, read on the forward strand.
GGCGTTTGAAAGTGACACGGTCTCGCCGGCACGGTTTCAAATTAGTTACAAGCTGAGTACAAAAGTAACGCAAGCATAACACATGATAACAGGCGGATGTCACTGAAGTGTCACCGAGCAAAATGAGCGAAAGCAAGAAAAATGCTCTGAGCCCCAAAGCCCCCTCTACAGCAGGGGTTGCCCGCTGCTCATACATTACGTCCAGCTGGCCCCTTTTAACGGGCCCCTGTTTATTTTTAATTAACTGAACCAGCAGAGATCAATCGAGCAGGTCTGCACGGGACAGGTAGCAAGAAAAACCACTCCTATAAAATTCAAATGTTGCAATCAGATAGTAAATCCAATTAATTTACTGCTTCAATTAGTTTTGTGCAGAAACTAAGTATTTCATTATTGCTGGCTAGATAGTGTTCTCTTTTCTTTTCTTTATTTAGTTTTTAATTTATTTATTCAATGCCTGGATAACCATGTTTACATGAAATTTTATCTACTACTTCAATATATATAAAATTCAGTTGCCTGTGGGATTTAGTTTATAATTAAGTCTTAATTGTATAACTATTCTCTTAATTAGAAGAAATTATAATTGCGTTTACTTTTCTGATAAAGGTTCAGATCAAGCAGAGGTGTAACTACGAGATTTTTGGGAAGATCAGGCAGTAAATCCACTGTGAGTTCGCCTGTTATTTACACGGGATGTCTGTCCTTCCGCGTTAATCAGTCATGAAACCTGAGCACATCAGCATATATTTTTCGGTAAGTTAGCGGTAGATGTTTATCTCTTTATGCCTGAACTGGCAGTTTGGACGGCAGTGCCCAGGGAGCATGAGCTGAATGCCCAGCCACAGAGGCGGGCGTGTGTTTCCATCAGCGGCTCAGCTCCCGCCCCACCCCCGCATCGCGGAGACTGTCCATGAAGGAGAACCGCGGCCCCCGCGCGCGCCCGCCTTACAGAGGAGCGCGCATGTAGATGTGCAGTTATCAAGCCGGGATCGGGGACCATTCAGCCACGAGTCGCAACAGCATTAAAAAAGAAATATATTCGGAGTTTGTGAGGTACTGTCCTAAATTAACAGCAGGAAATAACACATTTTTAACAAATGTGACATAATTATTAATTTTGGTTGCTTTTATTTAACCAGTTTTGCATTTAATTTAAAAACAACTTGAATGTTCATTTCAAAACAGAACTAATGATTAAACTGCCAAAACAGGAAATATTTTAAAACAATAATTCACCTCATGATTTATATCCTGGGGCATTTCATATTGAGCCCCCTAGTACAGACCAATCTAGTTATTTTCCAAATATTTTTAGGGCCCCTGTCACTCGGGGGCCCATGATATCGTCCTAACTCCCCCCCACCCCTGCCTGGGTGTACCGTGGGCATCTGCGGTTTGCTGCTAGGCATCCCGACTGACCCAGATAAGTGGTTAGAAGATGGATGGATGGAAGATGGATAGAGGGGTAAATGGATGGATGGATGAAATTAATTCATCCTCATCTTAGATGACTGAGATAAATGGCAGCAATTAAATATTGCTGATAAAAAATAGAAACACTTCATTTCAACCTAATGCTACTTGGGTCAACAGTGTACTGTCCAACATCAAAGGATGAACATAAAGCGCAATGAACTTCTATTTGTTTCTCTCTCCGCGTGAAAATTACTGGCTAATTCCCCTTTTCAGCTCTTTCATTAAAAGTCACTCATGGGAGATTTACTTGCACAAAAGTGTTCTGAGGGCAGAGCTAAATAATGATTGGTTCAGAGAGATAACCAATCAGATTGTAGAGGATGTGGGTCCAAACAACTAGAGGAGACAGGATCAACCAATCAGATGTCTTGGTCCCACTTCCTCCAATTATTTGGACGCACCTCCTTTACAATCTGATTGGTTGATCTCTCTGAAGCAATTATTTTTCGTTCTGCCCTCAGAGCATGCTTGTGCAAGTAAAACTCCCATGAGCTTTAAAGATATGCACCAGCTTCTAAGCTAATTCCCCAGATTAGGTGCGGCAGCAGCTCATGGTGGTGTCTTGATGTTTTTACTGTTTTTACTTTGTGAGTAATTCTTCTTGTTTATATTTCACAAATCATCGATGCAGTCCATGTCACACAAGGTCTGTGTGTGGTCACAGTCACCCAGGGCCCCAAACGGACACCCAAACTACAGGCCTGAATGCTGAACCATGCACTCTGTTAGTAATCACGGCCATGGTCGACTTTATGGGCAAATCTAAAATGTTTCTGGGTTATGCCCCTTTTTATGGGGGCGTTAAGTTATCACAGTTAAGTTATTACAGTTTATTACTGAGGGATCCAAGCAAAGCCTTGAGTCATTATTGAATTCGCCAGCCATCACGATGCGAGGTACTCAAAGTCACAGTTTTACAGTTTTTGGAATTTACACCAGTGGCTGCTAACGTGTCGACCGCAAGCTGCCAGCAGCTGCCAGCCTTTAGCGATTCCACGCTGCCACTGCATTAATTTAGCTGCGGAAGAGGCTGGAGACCACAACACGAGAATGAAACATTTTCAGATTTGAAAGTGTATTTTTAATTGCCTTTTATGCTACTTCCTGTTTCCAGTTCGGACTCTGAAGCACATCAATGAAAATAACGGATTGCAGTGAGATAAAAATGTGTCCGAGCTGGTTTTTGCAGGTTGAACGTTTACAGTCTTAGTTGTGGCCAACTTTCCGTAGCTTGTGATTGCCTGTTGATTTGAACTTTAATCCAAAGCAATGGCCATTTACACAGTGAGAGAAAGCAGGGCCAGCCAGTCTCTGCGGCTACAGGGGGTAAAAACCAACACTGATGGGGGGGGGTTAGGGTTACAGGCCTGCACAGCCTAAGCACAGCAGGGGTCTAAATGCAACACGCAACAGCAGGGGCTGCGGGGCCCGCGATCCGTGCATCTCAGCCCAGCCAAGCTGCCTGCAGTAACACCTGGAGCGCATTTCGGCTGCGTTTTGTTCCCTCAGCTGCGCTCCGGAGGGCAGCTCATCAGTCACCACCCACCTCGCCAAGCACATGCCAGGGCGTGTGGCCCCCGTTTGCCCCCCGCCACTGGCCCCGTCCTCGGCGTCCCCGTCTTTTCCATCTTCCTTTGGCGAGAACGGCGCGGGGAATGGACGTGCATGCCAAACCGCCTGACCCATTATCCGGCTGATAAACGACAGGAACGCATAAAAAATATATAACAGAATAAGACGGATGAGCCCAACGGCCAGCAGCGGTAGTAACAGGCGCGGCGCGGATCACATGACATATCTGAGGCGTGCTGACAATCACAGGCAGGGAGACGCGTGAGCAATCGTAGGCTGGGGGCTTTTTTTTTGTTATCCCAGGTGACTGTCACGATCCATACATCTATCTTCGAACCGCTTACCCGGGGTGTGGGGAGCCAATCCCAGGCAACATGGGCCACGAGGATGGGGGGGCACCGTGCTCTGAATCACAGTCCATCACCCGGCAGACACATACACTTAGGGGCGTTGCTAGAAATATTGGGCTTCCCAGTGCAGACCAATCCAGCTATTTTCTACATTTTCTCAACCCCCTGTCACTTTCCCCCACCTTATGGCGCCCCTGCACACAGAATGAGAGGCGCTTTTTCTAGCAGCATGTGGTTAAGCAGGTTTGGACATTGCACTTGTGATTGGAAGGTTACTGGTTTAAATCCCAGGATCCCTGGAGGACGGGCTCTCCCTTTGGGTCTGGTTGAGGTTAGGGCTTCCTCTGTCGTCCCCCAGGACGGGGTCCCCCTTTGGGTCTGGTTGAGGTTAGGGCTTCCTCTGTCGTCCCCCAGGACGGGGTCCCCCTTTGGGTCTGGTTGAGGTTAGGGCTTCCTCTGTCGTCCCCCAGGACGGGTCCCCCTTTGTGTCTGGTTGAGGTTAGGGCTTCCTCTGTCGTCCCCCAGGACGGGCTCCCCCTTTGGGTCTGGTTTCTTCCTTCTAGGGAGTTTTTCCTTGCCATTGTCGCCTCTGTCTTGCTCACTGGGGGCTTTGAGTAGGGATAATGTAAAGCACTTTGAGACAATGTACTGTTGTGAAAATGCACTAAATTGAATTGATATTGAATTGAGTTTCACTGTTTGGCCCTTAAGCAAGGCCTCTAGCCTTCAGTTGTCTAGGGACTGACCCTGCTCTCTCAAAGACACGCATTGCTTTCGATAACAATATGTGCTAAATAAATAAAATGTAGATGAGCCTAAACTCTTCAGGCCGTGGGAAGATGCTCATGCAAGAGCATGAGACCTCCATCCATGCTGCAGCTCAGGATAAAACCAAACACACGAATGTCACCCAGGATATTCTGGAGGATCATCCGCCCAGGATCGTGCTTGTATTAATGATTTATGTTACAGGAAAGAGAACTTTCCTGAAAGGTGAGGTTAAAAATTAAATCCACAACCCCAGAATCCCCCTGGAAGTCCTTGGATCTCATTAAGAAACAAACGAAAATAGCACCGGAAGCTTTTCCGTGAGGTTTAATGGAGAGGAGAAGTTTCTGGATTCGCTGGAGGCCCCAGTCACCGTAGGGTCCTGCCAGGACCTCATCGAGGCCAGCGTGCGGCCGTCTGGAGCTCGGTGCAGAGGCCGGGGTCCCGGCAGGCTAGCCTACCGATGCCCCAAAACGGGAATCGACTGAATGGGGTCTCCCTTGGCACCGCAGAGATGCTGTGCAGGGACGGCGTTGGCACGACCATGCTGCCAAAAGCAGCCGCTGCGCTCCGGCTGGGCCACATTACGTCCACTTTCCAGCTACCGTTCACGCGAGGCGTGCTTTCTGTGCATGGAGAATCACCATCCAACATTCACTACAATGCACTCTGGGCAGTTTTACGAACAACAATCGGGCCCAAACTCAAATGGCGTCCGTTCTGCACTTTATGCACCCCTACCCAATTTTTAATGTAGTTTCATTCACCCCCCCCCCCAATAAACAGACCTTGGCCTTTAAATTATTAAGTTGCCCCCCCAGATATCAAACGCTCACCACAGGTGCAACCAGACTTTAGGGCACTAGGGCCATCAGCAGAGTGTCTACAGATTTATTAAGGTTCAGTTTTATAGTATTAACCACAATATCTGACCCCCCCGAATACCCTTGACCATGCAGGATATCCTCAGATGGGCTCCATATTCTCTGCAACCACCAACCCCCCAAACGTGGAGCCAATGGCGTCTGAACTGAAACAAACCCGTTCACTCCATCACGTATACCCACAGCCTGAAATACAAGCCCCCCCCACCACCACCACCACTGCCACCTGCCTCACCCCGTCCCCCCTCCTCCGCGGTCGGCACGCGCTATTGCCGCGTCGCAGCCCAAGCGGGGGGAGCTGATTGATGCCAAAGAGAGACGCCTGTTAAACATCCGCAGATTTACACGCCGGCTGATGAGGCGATCATCTGCGCGCTGCCAGGGGAGCCGACGTAAATCTGCGTCCCGCGCAGCGCCTGACAAGGGCGGGGAGGTGAGGGAGGCAGAATGCGGATGGCAAGGCTCCACCCACCCCCACGCGGGGAATCCAGCGGCCATCACCGCCTCGTTTCCGGAACAGCTGCTCGCTGTCTGGGTTAGTGCCGGTGATAATGGACGTTCAGCCACAGACCGCAGGCTCTATGCGAGCCTCCACCCTCGAGGCTTCACGCTCAGGGAGACCCACCCCCCCCCCACATGCCATGTTGTGCTCCTGCGCCCCACAATCCCTCACTCAACTCCCTACCACTGTGCGACATCAAAGTGGTGGGATCCGTGCTTTCCGGAACGTCCTGCGTACGTGCACGGGGCGCTTTCCTTTGCGTTCTGGATGCTGGAGGCGTTCTAGGCGGCGTCTACGGCCCGCGGCGCGGCGGCGCAGTGGCGCAGGGAGCAGATCGCGGCGTGATACATCCCTCCTGCTATAAATTATTCCCGTCGACGGCCCCTCGTGGGCTCAGCGATCTGCAGCAGCTCGGCTCGGCTGCCATACGCTAAAAAAAAAATAGTGGGAGGTAGAGTGAGATCGCGGAGGGGCCGCTGGGATTGCCGTCAGGGCCCGGCGTCCTCGGGCTTCTTCGCGACCGCGGGAAAGACACGAGAGCCAGTCGCCACGCCCACTGGCATGAGACACAAAGCCTTGTGACATGCCAACGGATGCAGGGGGAGCGGGTTCTATTTGGGGAATTTGGGCTCACACAAACGGGGCAGCAACAGAGGAGGTGCCAGCAAACAGACCAGTACCAGGAATGCAAAGGAACGGGACGGCAGAGAATCAGAGCAGAGAGAGAAAACAGGAATCGGACATGGAGAGGCAGGACACGGGCAGCTTGAATCAGATCGATACACCTGGTCACACTGACACCCAAAATAGGCCCCGCCCTCATATCATATCATATCATCATGTTTTTTTTTTTCTCCTCATGCAGTCTCCGCTTTCCCAGGGGCATTATGGGAATGTCAGGGAGAGCGGGAACGTCGTCCCATTGAGCAGCTTCTGGGATTTAAGGTCAGGGCCGAGAATAACCGGTGGCCGTCGTGTTCGCTCCTGGGGGGGGTGCCCATTCCAGAGCTGGCGGGGAAATAGGGGCCGGCGGAGACGGCAAAAGGAAATAAACAAAGAGCAGGATAAACCGCGCAACCTTTCCCTCGTCGTCGTCTAGGGAAATAACTCGGCTTTTTGGCAACCGGAATCACGCTGAGTCATGCGTCGGCCTTGATTAAAAGCCCCTCGGAATGCGATTCGCCGCTAGAGACAGGAACCGCCGGCCCGGAGTGCCCATCCCCCCCAAGCGCACCCTCGACCTTGGCGGGCATGGGGGCGGGGGGGGGACAGCAGGGTGGCTCCCCTCACACACAGCCTCTGCCCAGCTGTCGGCAGCACCACGTGTCGGCTAACAGCATCATACATCACCGGTACGTACCACGCGTCGTATATCTCAGGTAAGGAGGGCATGGCACCACTGCCCCCTACAGCCCGGGACAAGGTCCGCGCCCGACTCACAGTCATCCCTCACAGTTTTGACTTTAAGAAAGGACAAACGCTGGTCAGGAACCTCCATCCTCTCTCTTAGCTCCAAGTGGCTTCATCTCGTAAAGTCCTCATGTCACGTCGTGCCAGAACGAGCACGGAAGATGCAGAAAACTACAGGTGCTGAATAATTCAGTGTCCATGAGGCCTCAGTCGGCAGCTGCCTTCTCTGTGTGCCATATTCTCATTATAAATATTGCAAAATTATGTGCAATTAACCCAGAGAGAGGCACAAATGAGCCAGTAAAACTGCAGAGGCATGAGAGCCCATTATGGACAAGAGATCTGAACATGCAAAGATGGGGCCTGCTACCAAATGTGCAGGGTCTCAGTGCTGCCCCCTGGTGTGGGGGTCAGAAATAAGGAGGTCTTTTCTATTTAGACAGAGTGGAAGGTCTCAGTGCTGCCCCCTGGTGTGGGGGTCGGAAATAAGGAGGTCTTTTCTATTTAGACAGAGTGGAGGGTCTCAGTGCTGCCCCCTGGTGTGAGGTCTGCACATAGAGGGAGGGCTATTGATGTGCCTTAGGGGGAAGATGGTGTGGGTGGCATCCCCACAGCCCCACCCCCGTGCCCATCGCTGTCGCATTATGTGCAACCTCGCATGGGACCCCTCTGCAACTCAGGCCACCGCTGCAGTTGTGCTGCATTATTCTAAGGAAAAATGGAGGCAGAGGCAGCTACAGTGGAGGTTAAAACCAGCTGCTGTCCACATGCTTTTCTTAAAGCCTGTTTGTTTATTTATAATTGTATTTTTTTTTTTTTTTTTTAAACAAATTTGATAATTAGTTCCCTCAAACGCTGACACTCAAGAAGTCCAGGGGAGGCGTTTGATTTTATTTTTCTGTCTAATTTTGGCTCAAGCCTTGGATGAGAATGAAGAGAAGCAGTCAGAGGGGGAGAGCCAGTGTTTATGGGGTCGCGGGGAGCACAGCTGTCTGAGGGAACATGTGTCACTGAGCCAGCCTGAGCTGGGGATCCATCTGCAGCATTAATATTTTCACACATGCTCTCTCTCTCTCTCTCTCTCTCTCTCTTTCTCTGGCATTGCTGGTGGCTGTCTCCTCCCAAAATATGTCATCCGAGGACCTACGCGGCATCCATAAAGGAACCCGCTGAGTCAGCCCGCGGACGGGTTAAAGACGCGTGTGCTGGCACATTCTCATGCCAACCGGGCGAGTGCGCTCCCAAGAACAAGCCCGGAATGACGCCACCTTGCGACAGACCTGAGTGCCGCTTACCCCATGAAATACACAGGAACAAACGTAAATAACTAAAAAAGGCTAATGAGCGCAACCATGACGATCACTGCTTGTCTTATTTGACGTGAGGGTCCTTCAAATGGCCCTGTGGGTGGCAGCGGAGCCGTCTAACGGACGCCTGAGCCTTTGGAAGCCCGTCTGCGGTGGGGAGCTTTTCCCGTCCACCCGCTTGTCACTTTAAAACCAGAGAGTACGGCCGGCCCGGCAGAGGTCACAGCGAGACAAATCTCCATGCACGTCCCTCCTGACAGCTGAGAAAAAACACACACACACAAAAAATCCATAACAGTGCGTGGAAGAATGGGGCAGATTTACGGAGGCTCAGGCGAGGTCATCCCAAACAGCTGTCTCCTCGACGGATCGAACCATCGGCATTCGGCTCTGTACAGCGCGAGCCGTCACCTTTATCTCCCCGGGAGCGAGGTCACGGCCGTCAGGGAGCGGAATGGGCTCATCTCCTCACCAGGGCTTATCCGAAATCAAACAGAAATGTGGGAGAACCCAAGGGCTGAGCAACTGCACACTCTCATTTTGTTTTCTCTCCTATGTGCTCCCTCACCTGATGGGATAGCGATGTGGTTTGTCACTGGACAGCATTATCATACAATCCAGCAGCAACTGACATGTGATTGGACAGGATTATGGGGACTGATTAGTGACTGGACAGGATTAATATGACCGGTCAGCGATTGGGCAGGATTAGAGCGCCTAGTTACTGATTGGGCAGGACTGGAGAGATTGATTGCATGTATGTGCTATTAAATGGGTCATTTAGAAGCGGTCTTGCATGACCAGTAAATATCTATGCTATAGTCCATGCATTTATTTGTTAACGAGACGTCCATGACACAGGAATAAATCCATGCTCACTGAATGGCGAACCGCACTGACGAGCCGCCAATAGATCCAAACACTAGCTGAAGACATAAAGGGCTGCAAAGCTGAACATGCACCGAGGAGGCTGCATGTTTGACGAGTCAATCAGACAATCCGGCGCCCGTGCCTCCCATGCGCCTCTACAGCCAACTGAGCTATTATGGCGGAACTGGATTCCCGTTCCTCCCCCACCTGAGAACCTCCCCCC
>JAABNX020000055.1:1716386-1730938 GCA_015163995.2 Mormyrus lacerda
TTTGTGAGGCGTCAGTGTGTCACTTTTGCAAGATGGAGTAAAATATAGAAAAGTGTTGCAGTGAAGCTTTCCTGGTGAGGGGTCTCCAGTGCCCCTGCACTAACTTGGCCTACATCGCCAACACACATGCATTGTAGAAACAGGCTTCCAATGGAATACTCCCCCGTCCTCCCCCCAACCCGGCAACCTGGAAACATACCCCCACACCCCAATAACAACCACAGATCGCGTCACGTCGCTGAAATGGACATAGATTAGACAATCAGTGATCCGCAGATCTGAACTCTTCAGGAATTGATTTAAGCTGCCTTCCCCCCCCCCCCTTAGGATGTTCATAAAGAGCTTATATGGTCCATTAAAAAGATCAGATTTGCTCTTTTGCTCATGGCGTGCGGAATCCTAGTGGCAGAGGTCTTGAATATGACCTTTCCCTGGATATGCTTCTCAAAGTGTCCGGGAACAGAAAAAAAAGAAGAAGCATTGAAGTATGAGTCTACACGGAGTGTCTTGGATTTTATTTAAAGAGCGTGGTATGATTCAGCAGTGGCAGAGTGGGACTGGTGTACAACCAGCACAATCGGTGGTCATAATGAGTAATGGATGACCCAACAACTGGTAGCAGCAGTACAAAGGGACATGCTAGTGTGTGTTCCTGAAAAGCAAGACGGAACATTTTAGGAAAATGACATCTCAATAGTCACCATGAGTCAACGCCTACGACAAAGAGCCTGATAACTAGGACAAAGACTGCAGGAAGCACACCTGCCTACGATGGAGTCTACAGCCATGGTACCATTGTTAAGAAGAATTCAACATATCTGTTGACATCCCATTGTGACGCCGCTCTGGAAGACGCTGGCCTCCGCTTCGCGGCGTGGGCCTCAGGTTCATTGTGAGCCTAAGTCATATCAGCACTTACGGAAAATATGCGCTGATGGGTCGATTGATTTGTATTCACATTCCGCAACTTCCCTCACTAATCTCGATGAACCGGAACTCAGACGATCAGAAATCGCGAAAGCGTACGTGTTTATTTCCTATCCGCTACAGTTTAGCCCCAGGACGTCATGGACTGTTCTTAAAGACATTTTCAAGAAATGATGTACACTAATGATCCATTGAAAACGACGACGTGCGCAAAAGTACAAAGACGGTCACACTGTGAAAGCGGCTTCCAGATGAAAGCCAGACTGAATACAGGCAGGTGTTTCCCATCATTAATGCAGAGTAAGAAGTAGTGGGATGGAATCACGCAGATGTCTTTGTTACCGTTAAAACGGTCTTTCCTTCCTGCCGATTTTTTTAACTTTTTCAAACTTCCTTTCAGTCTCCTTTTGAGTTAATGAAGCAGATTGGCCGGTAAATGTGGAATTACAGGAATGTTAAGCTTAAATACTAAAATTATTTGCTGACAGAGAGTCAGGGTTAAATGTCTCCTTAACGAACTTATTTTTAGTAAATGAATGAACGAACAAATGAATGAATGAACGAATGAATGAACGAACAAATGAATGAATGAACGAATGCAAACATTGTCAAGTAACAGTTTCTTTATGCCAGGAAACAGATGTTAGGCTCTAGAGCTTAAGACAATTATAAAGGTACATTTTACAATCTGATTATTTCATAAACATGGAACATGGACATCCTAGCAACTATGACCCAGTTGAGTGTGAGAGCCTCTTGCTCTCTCTCTCACCCGTGTGTGTGTGTGTGTGTGTGTGTGTGTGTGTGTGTTTAATGCTTTTCACCTGGGAATTTGCGATAGATGACACGGCACTGCCGTTTAGTCCCTGAATGAGATTTCTGGTTATATAAAGGCCAGCAGCCAAGAGTTCATGACACTCTTCTTCTCGTCCTCCTCTCCAGCCATCAGCTCCTGTGACAACCATGTTTTTAAAACCTGTACTGTAAATATTGTAGCTATTCTGGGAGGGTGAGGGGGGGGAGGTGGTTATAATCCCCAATCCAACAGCTGCTGTGTCTCCATTCTTGATGCTGAATCGACAGCTTGCTGTTCATTCCACAGCTGGTTTGACTAAATCATTCCCACCCAAAACAAAGTCCCAGTTCCCTGCCCCCGTGTCGCACGGTTCTGCTCAGATCGCTTCTCGCACGTCTAAATTCTCAGTAAGTAAACATCAGGATCACAAGCCTCAAAGTCACCTCGTCTAAATCGGGAAGCTACCGGGCACGATTCACTCCGGGCTCCTCTCTCTGGCCATTCGCGGTCAGAGGATGCATTACTTAGGGGACAGTTTTTTGTCTGCTGGCCAGAGGAAGCCATACCCTGGGACTGTATGATCAAGCACAATGAGAACCAAGTGACCACTGGATGATGTTTCAATCCGTGAGGAGCCAGCATGCTTAGCTGACGACGCATAATTGAGAAGACATCTCTCCATAAAATTCTATATATGCTGGACATCAAGAAAAAGTCTAATATTTCACTCAATGAACTACTGAGATGGAAAAAAATAATAATTATTTGAAAGGTTAAAGTTCATATACGTCGGCAAAGCCTACAATAGCTTCTGCTTGTGTCCTTGTTTACTTATTCCTGCAGTAGATTTGGTTTCCTTGGTTAATTTTGGCGTAATCTCCGTTTGGAAGAAGTTAGGCATCACAGAAATGTTACCTTCCAATAGTTCAATAAGTCATCCTGTACCTGAAACCACCCAAATGGAGTATATTATGAAGGTTTGACCACTGCATTCTCAAATATTTTGGAAGAGGCCAAAATAAAAGTATTGGACATGAACTGAGATGTGAATGTTATACCAAAAACAGGAATACACTTGATATATTTGGTGAAGTAGCCATAATTGGTATGTTCTGAAGAACAGGGGTAAATATTTCTATGTAATCTAATCCCGTTCCATTCTTTGCCAGCCGTAACCCAACCTAGTTTACCAAATAAGTACCAAATAAATAAACATTATCTGATTCAAAAAAATTATTTTATTGGAATGAAATATTCATGAGCATCTGTTGAAATGAATGTGTTTTTTTAAGTATTACATGCCATTGTGAAGAATAGATCGGGCAAAAAACATGAAAAAACATGGCACTATCAAATGTAATTATCGGCTGGCTAGGAGGCTCGCAGCACTGGCAGCTGAATACGTATGAAATGACAGAAACAGGCTCTCCAGTGAGGGTCTGCGCGCCAGCCAGTGACAGTGCGTGCAGTGCTGACAGTTACGGGGCTGATGCTCGGCACCCGGCTCGCGGGCTCCTTAAGAGCCCAAATAAACATCGATTTTGCAGTAACATCCAGCCAAACGACACATCAAGGACGACAACAAGGGGCACCTTGTAAAAGAAAAAAGCTGCCCGCTCGCATTGTTGCATGCGAGGCTTGTGCACTTCTGTCTTCGCGCAGAATTCCTTTCAGAAGACGCCTTTTAAAACTTTACAATGGGAATATGCTCCTTAATGTTAAAATAGTGCTAGATAAAGTCGAAAGAAAGTATGGAGCCGAAGCGCACCGTCATTTACAGGCGTGAAGGAAACTCTCCGGGAATGACAGCTATCCCACAATTATATTCACCGTATTCAGCATAAGCCAAGAACCGTGGCCTGAATTACACGAGGTGTATTACTATGAAATATTACGATTTATGATGTGAAAAACGGTTAAATAACCCGCAACAAGCCACTCACACATGTCCCCGTTTAGCTTTTATTTAATTTTAAGTCTGCTCTATTAGGCGAGTCCATTAGGCGGCTGTCCCCCCCCTCCCCATGTTCGCCTTCACACTCACTGTCACACACACGCAGACACACCGTCTCATCACCGCCTCTCAAACCATTCTCGAAGAAAACCGGACTTTTAAGTGAATAGATCGCCTGAAGCTTTATGCAATAATATTGGCGATGTTATTATATGCTCTCCAGAAGAAAAAACTTCCCCATCATCACTGCACATTTTAGCGAAAGCAGACAGCAACACCGGAGTAAATGGCTAATCGCGTTACTGGCCATAACATCTAACTGAAATGATTCGTATAAATGAATTACCTGCATGCCTACGGAGACCAGGGGGCTCTGGACTCTAGAAACGATAGAAATGCGTTTTTATTCCTGCGTATTTGGTAAAGCGGCGGAGGAGGTGTTTTCCAGCAACGGCGTTTATTACGGCTTTCTGCTTTCCTATTTGCGTGCGCGTCTCCCGTGTGAGCGCGATGAAAAATGTTAAACATTGAAACTGGTCATTTAAAATGAGACTGATAAATAAAACTCTTCTTCGGCGTGGAATTTGGCCGCTGACTGCTCGCGGTTTAATATCGCTGCAATTGATAAGGAGATACAATGACGATGTAAAGCATGTGGAACACTACACTGCCTTATTTATATGAACTTTGGTAATGCGCGGATTACTGTTCGTAATCATGTGCTTTTTAAAAATGGTGAAAATAATTATAGTTTGGGAAAAAACAAAGCACCTACTGCCCGCATATATATATAATATGTTCTTGATCATACGTTCGGTCTTTCCTTTCCCAATTTCCCCATCTAAGTATGACCGTCCAGATAATGTGCATCGATCCTCCAACCAGTGAACTACAATAGAATATATCTAAGCATTATGAAATGTATACATGTACACAATAACCCACGTTTTACCATATCAGTACAATTCATGTATTTAATGGCAAATGCTATAATCACACATTTTCTCAAACAAGACTTTTTAACTACCTTAAGTAAAGACACTGCCATCGGGCGATCTCATTGTCGCATACTGCCACACCATAGGTATCGTTACGGTGTTGCTATACTCGATGTAGCGACGCTGGAAATAAAACAAACAATTTCTTCTAAATATAAAATCTATGGCATTAAGTTAAGGTGCTTACTTTGTGTCGTATCAAGTGATCCGGCCTGGAAACTCTGTAAAGAGTGTTGTATTATTCCAGGGTTGTTAATGATCTTTTTTTATTTATTTAACTCGTCCACGAAAAATGTAATGCAGTTCTTTTTCCCTCTCCCGCGAACAGATGCAGACGGCGCTAGTCCAGCCGATCCACCTGCATCCCTGCAATAGAGAGCAGCATCAGCATCACCATCGGGCCCGCCTACTCGCCACTCCCCATCTCACTCCCATTGGCTAATCCCTCCGAAAGTAGCGCGTAATTAGCAGAGCGGCTGTCCAATCGCCTAACATCATTTTCCTGACTTACGAATGCACAGTCCAATCACGGTGATTGACGGCCTCACCGACCAATCATAATTTAATATGATCGGTAGTTAACATGGCCAACCAGGAGTAGTTTAGTCGTAATACTTCGACCCCCCCCCTCCGTTATTTTAGACATTATTTTTCATCTGACAGGGCACCTCCCTAGTTACTTAAACGCGGAAAGGAATCCGGATTCTGTTTGTGATGTCACGGGAAATTTGAGAAGCAAATGCCTTAAATACTATAATCGTATCACATTCTATTATCAGCATTATAAAATGACGAAGAGAAACTAAATGTAAATCTATAAGGCAAAAAGTATCTGAAATTGTTATTAGCTTTAAAAAAATAGTCACGCAAAATACACTGGCTGGTTTTCATTTGGCAACGATATACCTGAGATTCTAAACGATATATTAAACATTTCCCATTTATCAATCGTTTAACCACTTATGCTGGTTAGAGTCACCTGGAGGCTGTCTCTGGCAGCCCAGGGCTGGGGTACGTCCTGGATGGGAAGCCTGCCTACCGCATTGTACATACACATACAGTATGCATGCAACATGTGGAGAACATGGGGACAGCATGAGCAGAAGTGCCAGCCGCACGCACACAGACCAAAGGCAGTATCTGACCCTCCAACCCTGGAAGTATGACACAACATGGCTTCCCACTGAGCCACCGCACAACCCCATTTACCATTCAGGAAATATAAAGCTCACCTTCGATACTCACACTGCGCATTAAGTTTATAGGTCAAATTGATCCCTAAATGCTAAATTCGGCAACCGGTCATATTAAAATATAAAAAAAACCAACATAACCTTACTTGAGGCCATTACTTACTTGAGAAACAAATTGTCATATATTCGTACATATTACTAAAGTACAAACAGAATGATCAAGTGATCAAAATTTTCAGAATTTAAAAAAAATGGAGAATAAGTGCACTTTGTTAACTCAGGGTCAGTGATAACGTTGTTTTGAATTAGTGTTAGTTTGGTATTACATTCATCAAGTTTGACTTGATTTCACTTATTTTTTATTGATTACTCCAGAGCCTCCCTCGACCTTGAACAGGATGAGCAGTTTGAAGATGGATGGATGGACAAATGAACAGATGCAGGAACATATGGAAGGCTTTTACTGACTATTTATTTACTTAGAGCCCTGCACTGGATAAATAGTTTGGAGAGAATCAATCAATCAATCAATCAATCAATCAGTCAATCAATCAATCAGTCAGTCAGTCTATCCATGTTGTTAGTTCATTTATTTTAGTAAAAATGTTTTTGCACTATTTAAATTTAAAACAAAAATATAAATAAAATAGAAATTTACATCTTGTGAGCGAATTACTTAATGGATTCCTTAACTGGCTTCTTAAGCTGCTGTGTGGCTTGCTGGGTTAGGATGTGATCCCTGTGATTGTCAGGGTAATTTTATCAGGCTGATCCTAGACTGCCTGATCCTGCTATTTCAATATTAAAAAGATGCATAATATCCATCCATCCATTCATTTTCTGTAACCGTCCTATTTAGGGTCGCGAGGGGTCCAAGGCAGGAAACAACCCAGAGCACCAACCCACTGCAGGGCACACTCACACACCATTCACTCACACACTCACACACCATTCACTCACACACTCACGCACCATTCACTCACACACTCACGCACCATTCACTCACACACTCACAACCATTCACTCACACATTCACGCACCATTCACTCACACACTCACGCACCATTCACTCACACACTCACGCACAACTGTGGGCAATTTGATACCTCCAATTAACCTCAGTGTGTGTGTGTTTTTTGGATGGTGGGGGAGAAGCCAGAGTACCCGGAGGAAACCCCAGGACGACATGAGGAGAGCATGCAAATTCCACACGCATGGAACCCTGGCGGAGAATCCAACGCTAGAAGATTTACTAAGATTTCTTTAGAAGATGCTTTTATCCATATATTATTACTATTGTTATTATTAGTATTATTATTATTACTCTCTCCCAGCTCCCGGGGGCTCACAGCATTAGCCTGTAACTCGTCCTGGGGAGTCGCTCGGACTGAAGAGCCCCAGCTGCCCCCTGCTAACGTTTGACGCTAATTGGACTTGTTGCTCGCCGCGGGTTGATTTCTGCTTTCCGCTGACCTTGGAGACGCGCTCTGTCTGTACGGCGGGTCGCCGGGCCCTCTGGTGAGCCCTGGCAGGGCATGCGGCCTGACTGCGGAGCTCAAGCTGGTTCTACAGCCCCCCACAGGGACCCCCACTCTGCATCCCAGCTTCTTTCTTGTCTCCTAAAGGAATCTCTCAGCTGATATACACACACACACACACACACACTATTATAGTGTTATTTTTTTAATGACCTCTGAGGAATCAATGATTAAAATTGTTTAATTATCATACATTAACTGCTATTATAACAGAAATCCTATATGACTTAGGCGAGTGTCCATTTCTAAGCGTTTTAATTGCTGCGGTTCACTAGTGAAGTTTCTGCTTTCTGTGCTCCACAAACTAAATGTCTTTCCTGCTTCTCTTTCCACATAAAGAAAAATAAGAATAAGAAATAAGCTAGCTGAAATACGACGCTGATGTTTCACGGCGACTTAGCCCATGCAGTGCAAAAGGGCATTAACTTGTCACGAGGAAGGGTGTCAAAGAGACGTCAGCTTTGGCTGAGGGGGCAGAGTGTCCATAACAAGGGGCATCGGGTGGGGGGGCATGGGGAAAGGGAGGTGGTCCGGGGGCTAAGAGGAAACAGCGGGGGCTTTGCTGTAAGAACTGAGCTGGGAGTTTAACCTCCATAATCGCATTTTGCGTTGCATCCTGTGCTGACAAAGAGACTGAAGGGAATTTCACGGAGCTGGATGTCAGGGCTGGGTTACACTGCATGGGGTCACTGTGCCAGCAGGCTGGAAGAGAGCCAGGACCACACAGGGGTTAATCGGCGTCTGATCAGTATGAGCGCCGGTACTTCCTGTAAGTTCAGTCAGTGACTGTTTCGGTCGAGGCAGGCAAATGAATTTTCTGTCAATAAGGCACCTAGAAATGCACACAAAATGTCATATATTCAGAGCAGCATCATCATAGCACCTAACTGCAGTAGCTAAATGAGCTTTGGTTACTCGCCCGAGCACCTGACCTCCACTTTTTCAAGTTAGGTTCCTGGATTTCAGCACTCTGACGAGCTGGAACCCGAATGAGACATCAGTAGTGGGGGTGCGATAAGAAATCTCATGGCTATTAGTAACCCCGCCCATCATTGATAGCCCTGCCCATCACAAATAGCCCCGCCCATCATTGATAGCCCCGCCTACTAATGAGAGTCCACAATCTTTCGGCTCCATAGACATTTCACTTTTCCTAATTCACACCCTGCAGGCGGACACTGCACCTTGAGAACGCTTCAATTTCATCCTGCCATTCTCCCGACTCAAAGTATCCATCATCCCCCCCCCCTCACGAAACCACGGCGCTCCTCCTGCTGACAGGTGGCCCGTGAGGCGTGGCGCAGTGAGATTCGCAATTACGGAGCAGGCAGTGCGTCAGAGCATGCAGGAAGCATGCGCCTCACTGCCAGCCCCAGCATTCCACACGTAGGGACAGGGCGGGGGCTTGCGGCTGGCATGCGGGCAGCTTAAACCAACCCCATCCCCCCAGGTCTCTCCAAGGGTCTTGCAGTGGCAGATCTTTTTCTTCAGGACCTGCTCCTTATTGTCTTTATCTGCTGAGGAGACCGGCGGCCCGTGCCGCTGTGCTACCGCCAATGAGCTTCCGCCTGACGCAGCGGTCGAGCCCCCATCTGAAGCGTCTCCTTGCCAATGGCCTCCACCTCCACATGGCCACGGCGCAGCTGCACGACTATCTTCCCCACAAGCCGTAAATTCATTTGTCTTGACCCACTCCCACATATCAGCGAGATGGATTTAATGGGGTTGGGAGGGGAGGGTGGTGGAGTGGTATTTTCGCCTCTCTCAGAATGAGCGCGCCATAACTGAGGCCCGTTAGCCACATAAAACCACATGAAAGATGGCTTGGCTGCACCCAGGCCACGTAACTCACCCACGGCATCCGGGACCCGCGTCGTTCGCCTTAGGCTGTGAATACTGCCATCGGTACACTCACTCAAAGCAAGCGAGAGCCCAGCACGCATATTCACAGGATAATTCATGGTATAAATTTATAATTAAGCCCTATACTGACTAAATACACGGAGGAGGCTGAAGAGGAATTAGCAGCGCATGGATTACAGTTCATAATTGGCGCAATATCAATGGCTGGTTGATGACCCAAGATAGCTTACCTCAGCAGTCGGAGGAGGGAACATTTCAGGCACTGACAAAATCCAGGTGAGAGTGGTCTCCTGCTCATGAGTTAATTCCCGTTTTTGGAGCTGAGGGAGAATGTTCCAGATGCCTTCATTAGAGTCCTGATAGTAGAGTTATTAATTTTGCATGGATGTCTAGCTTAGTGTCTGTTGGCAAGTATTTGATTTACCTGCATCTGGCCCCAACCATTGGTATCAAGCATTTTTTTTACAGCACCTTAAGGCTGAGTCAAGTGAAGCAGGTTTTGAAAACAAACAGAAGAACCTCAGCTCACATACAGACATAAGCGACACTCCGGAGAGGGAAAAATCTGTATTCATATCTGTCTGTCACATGACCTGCTCACACGGAGAGAGCAAACAGTGACAGTTGTGAAGGGTGAAAACACACAGTGAGGCTCGTGTCAAAAACAAATTATATGGTGACAGGTGAATTTTCCTTTGAAATTACACAAAGACAATGATCGGAATTAAGGCACATCCTTGACAAAAAGGTACACTTAATTGCAAATCGAATAGCTTTTCGTGGCAATCTGTACGACATCATTCGCACAAAAGCGTCACGTAGACAGAAAATGCATAGCCACGATGTAGACGCCCCTATACGGCGACACTTTCTGTGTTTTCGGATGAGAGCAGATGGCCTTGACATGATGAAAGGCAGACAGCTCTAAAAATAAATATGCGAAAACTATAAAAAATAATGAATGCGAGCTAAACATTAGACTGGCGGAGGCTGGGAGGATGCAGACCAACAGCACCATTAAGAAATATACACGATAAAGACAATGATGCCGTCAAACAGAAAGATACGGCTGAATGTCAAGGGATCTGTTAGGGAGAATCAATCTGAATCACACCTGAGGACGGTCATATTAAAAAAAAAAAAAGAATCATATTAGAAAAATTGATCAGAATGATTTCAGTGGGGCTTAAAGAAGGCGATTGAAAGAGTAACAAATTTTATGGTGGCCTCAGCGTATTCATGAACGCTGCAAATCAGGACCGTTTGTGGCTTAAAAAAAAAAAGAAGAAGAATTGATAAACGTCATTTTGCTATCTAGAACGTGGGGGGTAAAAAAGCTGTTTGTCTAAATGCTCGTTCCAAAAAAATAAAATCATAAAAATATCTCCAAGATTATAAAAAAAAAAAATACAAAATTCGATTACACTGACATGGGAAATCCTGGGCTGTTTATCTGTGCTTATGTTTGACTTGCAGATATGATCCCAGAAAAATGTCAAGGTTCCATACATCCTCCACGCCGCCTTGTCCCGTGCGATCTCCACACCGCGTCCTCCACACCGGTCGGTCCCGTGCATCCTCACACTGCCACACTATTCACACAGCGTTCACCCCTCTGGACCATTTGGCATCTCCAAATCACCTTAGCATATTTTTGGAGTGTGTAGGGAAACTGTAGAATCTGGAGGAAACTTCACAATGACGTGGGGGAGAACATGCAAATTTCACACATATGGATCCACGGTAGAGACTCAAGCCCTGGTTTCCAGAGGCGACCAGATGAACAACAGCGCCATCATGTTGCCCAAATGTCAAGGGTGTTTTAATAAATAACCTATAGAGTCAGAAACAGTACCAGTCAAAAGTCTGTACACACTTACTGAAAATCATTTGCTTCAACAAGATACTGACCCTACGCACACACTGAGGTTATGTGAGTACTGTACTCTCTCGTTGAACAGCACAGAGACAGAGTTCTGTGACGGATGACTTGGTCCCCACAATGCCCCCGATCCAAACCCTACAGAGCTTGTTTGGGATGAACTTGTGGGAGAAGCATCTCAGGTGGCTACATCTGGAAGCTGGTTGAAAGAATGCTGAGAGTCTGCGAAGCTGTCATCGAAGCGACGGGAGCTGTTTCGAAGAGGCTAAAGTTTGAGAAAATCTAAAGCTGCAGAACACTTCTTTGGGTCGCTGAGATATTTGATATGAATAACTTCATTGCCTTGAGGCCTTTTACTATACGGTGAATAGCAGCTAAAACAGAGACAAATGCATTAAAAGCAGGGGGTGCGCAGACCTTTGCCTGGTACCGTATGCTTTTGTAATGGCTGCACATCTTCCACAGCTCGCACATAATAAAATCGCTTGTACCAAATTGTCATTCATTAACAGTGGAGGGTTATCAAACTTACTGCCTTATCAAACCAAATAACCCAAAGCACCCAGACGTGGCCAATCCTGTCGGCAGTCCCACTCAGCTGCGTCCCAAAAACGAGAGCGATATCAGGCACACGGTCCTGACACGCAGATAAACACGCAACAAGGACGTACACTGCACACTGGTGGCGCACACCTTCCTTCGCATTTAATTAACCCCGCCACTGCATCATGACGCGGGCCGCATTCCTGCATATCTGGATTTAGCCACGCCCACTGAGGACAATCAGTTTACCGTGCTGGCGGAGGAACCTTCCTCTCGCTCATGTGCCGCATTATGCTCCGGGCCCGCCTCTAAGGCGTGAATCTCAGAGCCGCCGCTCTCGGGAACGGGCCCCAATTAAACACGCCAGGCCACACGCGGAACCTTCCGCAAAACAGGAGTCCGATTTATCACCACCAGCAGATGTTCACAGACATTAACCCTCAAAGGGCCACTCGTGAAGAATGGCATCCTCGCAGATTCCGCAAGCTAGCATGGCGACGTGCATTCGCGCAGCAGCAACCACCTACACACACTCCATATACAGACTCAAGGGCCACTTTATTAGGTACTACTCAGTGCCGAAAATATCTAATCAGCCAATCATGTGTCAGCAGCACAATGTATAAAATGAAGCATATGCAGGTCAGGAGCTTCAGTTAATATTCAAATCACACACCAGAATAGGGACGAAAGGTGATTTAAGTGCCTTTGAATGTGGAATAGTTGTTGGTGCCAGATGGACTGGTTTGAGTATTTCAAAAACTGCTGATCTACTGGGATTTTCACACACAGCCATCTCTAGGGTTTACAGAGCCAGAGTACTCAGCGTCTAATGGCTACTGGAAGCAAGATAACGAGCTGTGCCACAAATTTTAAAATTATCTCAGACTGATTTCTTGAAAATGACAATGAATTTACTGCACTCAGATGGTCTCCACAGTCACCAGATCTCAATCCAACAGAGCAGCTATGGGATGTGGCGGAACAGGAGATTCACATCATGAAGGTGCGGCCGACAAATGTGCAGCGACCGAGCGATGCTGTCATGTCGACATGGACCAAAGTCTCTGAGGAACGTTTCGAACACCTTGCTGAATCTCTGCCATGAAGAATTACGCCAGTTCTGCCTGGTGCTAGTACGGTGTACCGAATAAAGTGGCCAGTGAGTGTATATACACTCATACGCATAAATGTATATTTATAGTACTGTGCAAAAGTCTTAGGCTGTCAACGGAGATATTTAGAGCTACTTTTTGAGATATGAAGTGCCTGTTTGCATGGGGAAAAAACCTAAACATTACCATGTCTTAATAAAGGGCACAGCCCTGGTATGGCTCTGGTTCCCCGGGTACAAACTTTAATGCACCACCAATGACACAAATGTTCCTCAGAGTCTATATCTCTACCTTAAAAGGTACATTTACCTACAGCTAGGATACCTTTGGCAGACCCTTAATGGTACAGCCAGTGATTGTAGCCTCAAAGGTACTTTTTTGCTGACCGTGTAAGAACATATGCAAATTAAGAGTAACGGAATGAAACATAAACAAGATATTCTTCTGTTCACTAGACAGTTATCGATATCTTTTTGGATGGCTGGATAAACACAGATTTGGTTCCCAAACCTCTCCGTAGGGCCCCCCCAGCAGAGGCATGTAGCCAATAAGAGCTTTAAGCCCTTAACAAAGCACAACCCTCCCTCCCCAGAGAGACAGGTCCGTCGGTAGAGTTTCCGGACCCCAATGAGCTTTTTTCCTGGCTATGGGCCCATTCTGTGTTTTCCCTCAGTTTCACCACCGGGTCACTTAATTAATTCATTAAATTAGTTAAATGACTAAGGTATTAATAATAAATAAGGGATTAATTAGCCAAACAATATATGCAAGCGGTTGAGTAAAAATATATACATCAGTGTGTTGGACTGTCGGCTGCGCCCATCATATTGGGGTGACTTTAGGGGAGGTTTTCAAAAAGCTAAGCTCACACACTTCGGCAGGTACAATATCATAGTTTGACACCAAAATAAACAGCATTTCCTTAGACAGCCTGACTTTTGCACAGTACTGTATTTAAACATAGATACCGAAAAAATGCACCCTAGATCGAGTTCCATCTGTCCCGCCGGCTTCCATCACAGTTGCCTCTGATACATATCAGGTAGATTTTTGTATAGAAATTCTAGAAAAGCAACCAGTTCTAGATTCACTGGGTTGGCCTGCTTCCACAGCGCCCCCTGCCTTTGATCTGGAGAATTGCTACTGGGAAAAGCAGTTCCTCAGGGGGGCGCAGTAGTTAACGGCTCATCACAGCTACCCGACAGAAGCTGCAGGCTCTGGAAGCTGCAGCCGTAAGCAATTATTCCTGCCTTATCCTCCGGGATCGAACAACGGTGCAAACGGACAACAATGGGCCCTATGTGAAGTGCTACCGATTCAAGAAAGTGCTGAGCCTGCGATTCCAGTAAGTAACATTAACCGGTTTCCATTCCCCAAGTTTTTGCCCAACAAATAAAATATTACTAATACAACAATAAAAAAACAAGGGGGTTAGAATACAGCTCAGTTCACTGCTTAGATTATGCTTGGAATTGTTGAAAAGGGTAAAAAGCATTCCTGAAGAGACAACCCAAAGTAGGACGCAAAGGTATTGTTTTAATCGGCATTAAAATAAGTGATATGCAATAGAACTCTTGCATTTCGTTACGGATTATGACGTCATAATGAGTTTTGGAATTTCCCTTTGTTTCCCTCCTTGTTCTGCAGATTATGGTTCAAGGTTCAAGTTCAAGGTTCAAGGTTGCTTTATTGTCATTTCAACAGTATACATGGTACAGTACAAAGTGAAATGAAATACCGTTC
>JAABNX020000055.1:1731038-1745819 GCA_015163995.2 Mormyrus lacerda
CCAGTTCCTGAGTATGCCTGATGGCTTGTGTATGTGTGTGTCTCACAGGCTTGATAGCTGTCTGTGTGTGTGTGTGTGTGTGTGTGTCAGACCAGTCCCTGAGTGTTTAGAAGCCACTTATGTGTCACCACTTCCCGTTCAGGGAAACATAAGGTGAATTTATAGTTTGTTTAAATCGCCGGGCAATGACGGTCTCCAGCAGGGAGGCCGTGAGAGATGGGAATCAAAACTGAAAGTTCCAGATGCTGTTTGCATCAGATGGATTTATCATTCATTCAATCTCCAACCCACTTTATCCTATTGGGTCGCGGGGGGTCCGGAGCCTATCCCAGAACCAATGGGCACGAGGCAGGGAACAACCCTGGACAGGGGGCCAGCCCATCGCAGTACACACTCACACACTGTTACCATTCACTCACATATGCACACCTACGGGCAATTTATTAACTCCAATTAACCTCAGCATGTCTTTGGACTGTGGGGGGAAACCGGAGTACCCAGAGGAAACCCCACGACGACACAGGGAGAACATGCAAACTCCACACACATGTAACCCAGGCAACAGTGCTAACCACTTTATCAACATATCGCCCCCAGATGGATTTAGTTAGATAAATTTCAGTTCCCTGCGGGGCAACACCAAAAAAATTAAAATGAGAAAATAAATAAAAATCACAAATCTCAGTGAGAATATTGTATTGTAATAGAAAATTACAGTACATTTCCATCTATACTATATAATAATGTTGATAAATGATAAAGAAAAATACATACCTGCAAGAAATACTATGTAAATTGTATGTAGTATTTTATCACATTAAAATTGCTTTAATTAACAAATTCCCTGTTCTAAATTTGTTGTTTCAAACAACGTAAGTTTGGGCTGCCTGGAGAAGAACCCAATGCACAGACCAGCTCTCATCTCAGAACTGAAATGCAGTCCTAACTACACCGACACAATAAAAAACCACAATGACCACAAAGCATCACGTGATTTATTCTTGTCGCTGCAATGACCATTTCCAAAGGCAAGAAGTGCTTCTGTTATGGCATCTGTTTAGACTTTCTATAACATCTTGTCCACGGTCAGAGGTGGACATTTCAAGTCCAGAGAGTAAAAATCTAGACCAAGGATGGTTTCAACCAACCAGTTGAGTATAAAGAGCAACAGTCACCTTGGTCTGGATTTGTACTTTGTGGACAGAATATTCATCTCTGCCCACGATGTTCCTCCGCATTGATGGAAGCTAGAAGAGGTGGTTTGTGCATCTATCTAGGATGCGTCCTGGACGGCTCCCTCGTGAGGTGTTTCAGGCATGTCCAACTGGGACAAGGTCCCGGGACAGACACAGAGTACACTGGAGAGAATATTCCCCCAGAAAAGCTGGAGAGAGGGAGGTCTGGACATCTCTACTCAGACTTTTGCTCCCTGATCTGGACCTGGATTAATGGCTGAAAATGGATGGATGGATGGATGGATGGATGATAGATGGATGGATGGATGCATCGTGCCCAGTAGGACAGAGTAACAGGCCTGATCTACTCTACACATGTACAGTTATGGTTCAGTACAGACACTGAGTGATTATCAATCTACTCTTGCCTCAAGCACCTAAGGTGACTGTCTGGCCAAGCAGGACCCTGAACCGCTGCTCCCAGGCGACGCTC
This sequence comes from Mormyrus lacerda, assembly GCA_015163995.2. Taxonomy (NCBI): domain Eukaryota; kingdom Metazoa; phylum Chordata; class Actinopteri; order Osteoglossiformes; family Mormyridae; genus Mormyrus; species Mormyrus lacerda. Next base: position 1,732,707 of record JAABNX020000055.1, read on the forward strand.
TCAATGCTGAGTAGTGCCATTATTTGGTACTGGTTGAGTTTGCAACAGCAAACCTCAAGTGGAATTTATAATCTATGTTGCGTGGGACATAAAACTGCTACACAGCATATTTTAAAGATGAAGTGCTATTATATTACAAAGCAGAAAGTCCAAGCCGCAAAAAATCATAGAAAAAGTCTGGGACTTTTATGAAATTAAAACAAAAAATATCATAGGATATAAAGTGACAATGATACTGTGGACATGTAAATAAATGCAGAATTTTGGTTTGCAAAAACAGACACAGCCTCACAGACACAGTTACTGTATGCTTTGGACATCGGGTATATTTATGGTATTCAGGGGTCAAGCTTTTTCACGTGAATATGCTGACTTCCATTGTTTTCTGAAAGTAATTACTGGGAAGGCGCCCAGCCCATTCTGAGACGAGGATGCCCGTCGCACCATTACAGCAGCCCCTTTCAGCCAAGACACGGCCGCCCGTCGTGCCGTTACAGCAGCCGACGTCAGCCCAGACACGGCCGCCCGGTGGGCCGTTACAGAAGTCCCCGTCAGCCCAGACGCGGCCGGCCGTTACAGCAGCCCCCGTCAGCCCAGACACGGACGGCCATTACAGCAGCCCCCGTCAGCCCAGACGCGGCCGGCCGTTACAGCAGCCCCTGTCAGCCCAGACACGGCGGACCGTCGCACCGATACAGCAGCCCCTGTCACTCGCCCCCCCTTTCCCGCCTTTCTGTGTTTTTCCTAATAGTAGGAAAACATTCTGCTACATGCAGCCACATCCAAAAGTGCTGGGTGTTCAATTATCTGCTGGCAAATGGGTGCCGGTCCGCTTCCAGTGCATATGGTGGTGACCTACTGTCGCACCACAGACACCTCCCACGGCGGAGGGGCATCCGGCACGCGAGACTTATGTCCACATTCGTTTTCGCCTGTAAAGCCATATGTCTCATGCATAAGCTCAGACGAACCGACCGTCAATCTGGCAGCAACAACAGACAAGCTGGAAAACTAAGGGTATAATGGATCTTTAGGAAAAGATGGAGTCTCTTCCAGAGTCAAACTCCACGTGGTGATCATGCCCTAACCAGCCACGTATAGAGGCTCATCAGATGAAATCCTGCGGCATCCTCACAGCATTTGTGGTAATATGTTTACAATCAGACGTCCTGCCTGGGCCCCTTTCACCCTATATTCTAGACGACATCATGCACACAATGATATTTTATACTTACGATTTATTTATAATTTATTGTATCTATATATATAATCTACTTGCACCAGGCTTGATGCTAACTGGAGGCAGCGTGCTGGGCCTGGTCTTAGTACTGTGGCTCTGTGTGTGTGTGAAGCTTGTATGTTCTCCTCATGTTGTTGGGCGGAGGGGGGGGGATTCCTCTGGTTACACTCTACAGTCAAAAAAACATGCTAAGGGGTACTGGAGTTACCAGTTCGTGTGTTTATAATTACTACATCGTGGGGACCACATTTACCCACATTGTGATAAAAACTTGTTACTCCTATTGTTAATCTTGTGGGGATATTGTCTGTGGTGTGTCTGTGTGTGTGTGTGTATGTGTGCCCTGCAATTGAGTGACACCCTTGTCTTCAAAGGACAAGCAAATATAGAAAATGGATAGGTAGATATAGCTGCATTTCTTGACTCTATATCTGTACACAGCACAATGACAATAATGTCAAATATAAAATGTCTTTGTGTCCTTTGTACGCCTGCCTCAGAAACGGCACCTTTTCAGATTGGGAGTACCAAACTGCCCCCCACCCTACCCATCCAAGTCGAGTACATCTCCAGCTCTCAGGGGGCCCAGAGGATGCTTAAATTGTGCTGTGTAAGAGAGGACTGACCAATGACAACATGTGGCCATCATGCCACGACTCTTGGGGCAGAGGGATTATGGGAGTGAGTCTAACATACCGTGTAAAATGGGTTTATTGAGACCTTTCATTACACAGAAAGGTACGAAAAACAACCGGAGACCCACTTGCCAGTTTAATCTTTAATTAGAGTCACAGAAAGTACAGACACATCTCTTAAACACATCCTAATCACAAAGCCATGTTCTCGCAATTGAGTGTCTGACATCACCTCCATTCGGTGTAAATGCAGGGACATTAGAGGACCCTGACAACAAAAATTCTAGTCACGAGTTAATTTAATTATTATCTTTTCATTGTTAGGTTTTTAATCCCAAGGCAGCAAAAAGGTGAAGTGTGCAGAATAGGCTTGTATAATCGTAGAGTACATTGCAGCTACTGGTCTTAGACAGTGGGATTGTCGCCTCACTGGGCACGGAAAAACCTCTACACACTTCATCATGGGGTTAAGGCTTCCCACTGTGACGGCAGGATCGGTCACCTGGGATGGTCCCCAGCTCCTTTGGTCAGGACAGCACCGGAGCTCTGACATATTTACCCAGATCTGAGGCCCCTGTCTGAGACAAGCGGACCTGACAAGAACTCATAACGTGTCCAGGAGCGTCTATCTAGAAAGAATTCTCCCGTTCGGTTAAAACAATCGGTCTGAGGATCCCTCCGTTACCGGTTCTGCTGTGGTCCTTTTAACGGATGCTCAGAAGTACGAGTGTCTTCCAAGCACAGCATGTGGTCAGAAGCGTTTCATAACAAGAGTACACAAGCAGATGTTATTTCCCCATGTGCCTTCCTGTGAGGGAGGGAGGGAGGGAGGGAGGGAGGGAGTATGTGTGTGTTTCTCTGTAAACCACCTTTGCTTTTGTCCAGCCCATGTCACGAAGCCCTCTGAAGGATGTCAGTAATTAGAGTGAGCTGGTGCTTTTCCTCGTTCCTTTGCTGGTGGACCTTTTGTTTTGCGTCTCTCTGGATAACAGCAGTCCGTTCTCCCTGTGAGACAGGCTAGGCGACCGGTTCTTATTTGTGTTGGAGAATAGCCGCTCCATGAGAAAAAAAAAATTGTGCTGACGGAGGACTGGAGATGGGCTGGAGGAGAAAAATGCCTGACGGAATATTACTACATTGCTAACTTCAGTGAATTAGCAACTAACCGTGGACAATAATCCATCCATCCATCCATCCTCTAAATGATTATGCCGGTCCGAGCTGCAGAGAGAGTGGAAGTTTTTTTTAAATCAAACACAGCCCCCAACGAGCCAAAAAACTGAACCAGTGATGCTGTCCGTACTGCATACAGTGACCTATCCTCCCACCGGGACATTCTGCAGATCCAGTGCCTCTCGGCCGCCTCCCTGTGAAGTTCTCCCTGAGAGAAAATGACCTAATCCTTCAGCATTTGCATAGAGTGACAGCTCACAGACAGAGGAGACTTGGGGGACGGGCTCAGCCAGGCTGCCACGGCTGGACACCTGACAGGCGCGATACCGGCCCCTGCTGGGCGCTACAGCCTTATCGGGAACGCTGGGAAACGTTCGTCAGCCAGCTCTCCGTCTCCGGGGGACACCGAAGGTCCGTGTTTTGTTTCCATGGTGACTTATGTTTGCGTGGAAATAATATATGGGCACAAAAAAAAAGAACACAGAACCTCTCAGCACGCGGCGGTAATTGACTAATAATACTGGCAGCAAGATAAAGACCCACGTAAACAGGGCTTCTAATCTCGCTGCTCTGACGCTGCTCCTCGTGTCATTTTCCTCCCAAAAAGTTGTATACATGAAATTACAGTGTGGCGCTGTGTAGGCTGCCTTATCGGCTTCAGGCTGGCAAGCAGAAAAGTGTATCATGTACAAATATAAATACAAACAGCCCAGAGAAGCTGCCTGTACACTTTGACATGCCTCAACCTGTACAGCCTTTAATGGGGAAAAACGGGGCCAGGCTGTCAGATCCATCCATCTTCTTATCATTTATGCTGAGCAGGGCCACTTGGAAGCTCTCCCAGGCGGGGGCCGGGGGGCGGGAGAGGACACTAGCCAGGGCAGCATACATGCAGACACCGGGGGCAGCGCGGGGGCACCAATTAGCCTAATGGTGTATCTCCAAGCTGCAGGAAGAGACTGCAGGAGCGGCTGGAACCCAAAGTGAGATTCAGACCTCAACCCCTAATGTTACGAGGCGACAGTGGCGCAGCACACCAGCCAGAGCTGCGAGATAAACGCCAGAGCCTGAAGTACAATCCCAGAATGCAATTTACATTACATTTACGCTACTTTACATTAACCCGCACTAGAGATGTAACCCAGCATGTTATTGGCCTTTTGAATAGTTTGCTCCTGCGCCCAAAATGTAATGCCAAAATGAACAGGGGGGGAACCCCCCCTCCCTCTCCCCAGGTCCTTGGAATCAGCCAAGGGGGACCTACAGTATTGGCCTATCAGGCCTGTGGTTGCCAACACCGCCCCAGAAATTTAGGCAAACAGCACATTACAAACGTACTTCAAAGCTGTCTGGGCGTAAGTGCAGTGAGCTTCCAGTGAACACCCAGTTAAGGCATAAGTGCAGTGAGCTTCCAGCGAACTCCCAGTTATGGGTGTAAGCAGGAGTGGAGCAGGAGCGGCACAGGGACTGCCAAACAGAGCATGGGGCTAAAAAGACAGACGTTCAAGTCAGCAGAAAGTGCAACATAGCCAACATTAAGCATACATGACTTAATGACAGCTTTATTAATATGTCAAAGATGTAATAAAATAATAATAAATAATTAGTGAAGGAAATTTATAAAAAAAAAAAATTAAAAAAAATCAGTTTAACGTTTGGAATGGTAAAGATTTAATTTGCCCTTGGGAAGCAGAAGGAAGATAGTTTAGCTGCCCCAAGCTGCCCTGGTAATGAGGAACATATTTCTACTGATGTGAGGGACGAGGCTGGAATTTGTTTACTGTGATTATCTACTGCTAACCGGAAGCCTGCGAACATCTGCAGGGGCAGTGTCAACGGACTGTGCTACGGGCTAACCTTCTAACGCGCTAACATGCTAAGCTCCCCCTTAGGCGGCTGGCCACCTGACGCCTGCTAATATTTCATAAATGCAGTGTTTTATTGCCTGCAGTTGCTCCGATATGAAAAGCTTCTGCGCAATCTGTAACCTGTGGCGTTTTCAAACATGCCAGTTGACGTAAACTTCATGGTTACATCCTTGTTTTGGATGCTCATGTTCGATGTTGAGAAATCGCTGGATCACCTGCAGGACTGCGGGTCCAAGTATAAATTTCAGTCAGAGGTAGGCAGGATTTTTATATTCCCCTGGGTCTTGTCATAGTTAAAATTTCCAGCAAAATGATGACTGCAAATCATTCCGTGTGCGTAGGTGCGCGGACACCTCTTGGTAGACGTTCACCTCCAGGGTTGCCAGGTCTCACGCATCTGCCATAACACTCACGCTTTCGGACTCTCACACAAGAAATCTGACGGCAACTCTATGTCATTCCATCACAGACTGAAAATTTGCTACCTGAAAGGCGTTGTAATAGTTTGCAAACCCTACAGATTGTTTACAAGGTAATAAAACTGTTACATGCATGTAAATGCGTGTGCAGACTCGTCTCGAATTGAAAATCTCACTCCAGCCAGCTGGACAAAGTTGACAATCCTGGTTTATACCTTTTCTTCTGCTTCCCAGCACAGGTCACAGATCACTGTATTCCTGGTGTGATAAACTGGGAATGAGGGCGCATTGTAGGTGACGGGGTGATGGATGTGACCACCAGGAGAGCAAGAAGAGGACTTTCCTGCCTGCAGCCCCTATAGACGTCCAGAACTTTCAGTATCAGTGAAACACAAATGTTCTCATAATAGTCATTTAAATATCGGTATGTTACACAAGACTGTGTCTGTCTAGCTTTAATGCAGTGTTCCATTTACTGGAACTGGGAATGACCTCACACCCAAGTTAACTGTGTTCCATAATAACGGATTTCTTGCTTAGCCGGATTTAAGGTACCCCGGTTTAAAGAGACTCTATCTTCGTTCACTTACATTCAGCCCAGACTACCTTAAATCCGGCTAAGTATCCACCTAAGAAATCCTGCTTTCTGATACAGGCCCCAGTTCCAGCCCAGTTAATTGTTAGCCATTGTTAGCAATATTAGTTGATAAAACATTACGCGGTATTTTGCACATAAAAACACCATAGAAACACGTCCACAGATAGTGGCTGGATAGTACTGCTTGTTTGACCGATTTAATGAACCACCAGTAAGACCTACGTGCTAATAAACAGTATATTACTGTAACTTTTACTTCCATTGATAAAGGGCACCACTATCTTGAATTCTGAGGTCGGGGTTGCCCTGACTTTCCGAGTCAAAATTCCAACTTTAGGGGAGATTTCCAACTAGTAACTCAGAAATTCCAACCTTGAATTATTCTAAAGATTATTATTAAAGTTCACTTTTGCATGTCAAGGCTTTGGGTAAAAGTATGGCCGTCACTTGCATCTGAGTCTAGTCTGAGTTAATGGCGTTTCCACACGAACTCCTGCGTGCTGCACAGCACGGTTAGTGCTGCTGCTGTTTCCAGAAGCAGGCTGAATGGAAGTCGCCTTAACAACCACCCTCACCCTATTCCTATTATATAAACATGGGACAAAGTCAAAACACAAGATCGGAGCTTTTCACTTTCGTGACAGAAAATATTGATTTTTCCTCCTGGCCGAGAAGGTTCTCTAAATAGTTTAACCTAAATATCATGTTGCAATAAGTGGAAAAAAAAAACCCACCCACTATATCAATTTGCACACCCCCTGCTGAAACGAGCAGCTTTTCGGTTTAGCACTGCAGAATACCATGAGCGTGATGACCTTTGACCTCTTTGCAGATTGAAGGTGACAAAGTCCTTAATTAGAGCCGTGTCGCACTTGTTAGCGCCGGGCCTTGCCTCAGTGGTCCATTGATTAGCGCACTTTGAGAGAGGCCCGTTTTTAATTAAGTTTGCGTCACCTTTCGACTGACTCGATGCGATATCCCTACAATTAGCATTACAAAGCCCATATATTTCCCATAACCCCGGTGTTTCTCACCGAAATCCAAAATACAAAGTGAACACCTTTACAATTAATTAACTTTTTTAATTTAACAGATAAAACAATTTACGGTTCCGCCTATTTTTTAATAGCATCCATCCCTCGCCGTCTTGCTATCAGTGAATGGCGTATACTTGTTTCCAAGGAATTCCATGGAAAAGCACTTAATCTCTACATCTAAACCCCGAAACTATGACGACAGGTGATTTAGGTTTGAAGGCTTTTAGTGCCCCTAACATTCCCGCACTTCCTAAAATATATTATTACATCGCTTACATTAATTTTAAACACAAAATCTCATTCATACACAGGTTTCGTCTTATCAGCAGGAGTGTAGCAAGAAATTCTGCCTACCTGCGCCCCCCCCCAGCAAAATGTCACCTTGGGCCCTTTTGGGGGGTGAGGTGGGGTGGTTTATTATGCCAACCGGGCAGAGGTGGAGATTTCAGGTCCAGAAAGTAAAAATCCAGACCAGGATTTTGTCTCAACCAACCAATTGAGTACAAAGAGTCACAGTCACAGAGTACTCAACTGGTTGGTTGAAACAAAATCCTGGTCTGGGTTTTTACTTTCTGGACCTCTGCAACTGGGCCACAACATTATATTCTGGGGGCCCTGTACAGTGTGCCCTCCCCTCATCATTCAACATCAGTAAGACACAAGGCTGTATGTTAAGACCATAATTCCGAGACTTTTTCAGTCAGGGATCCTCACGCCGTATAAACTTCCTGTTAGGTAATAAACCTTAAACTCACTGTCTTGGACACATGCAGGGAAACTCAACCTGGTGTCGTCGGCCCTCACATGCTAACCCCCCCACCCACACACATCAAGGCCAGTCTAAGAGTGCAGCCGATTCTTTCTGTCTCCACCAGTCTAGTTTATCATTTGCATGCACCTGCACCCTGTTCCTGTGGCCATTCTTACTGTTCTCACAATCAGTTAAATGTGGACTGGGTTGTCAACTGTCACGCATCTGGCGTGACGCTCACGCTTTCAGACTCTCACGCTCGCGCGAGAAATCTTGCAGCAAATCTGCGTTATTCCATTTTAAACCTAAAATTAGCTGCATCAAAAGCGTTGGGGTCGTTTGCAAACCCTACAGACTATTTACAAAGTAATAAAACTGTTAAATACATGTAAATGCATGCGCCTGTGTGTGCAGACTCGTCTCGAATTGAAGATCTCATGCCAGCCAGCTGGCCAAACCTGGCAACCTTGGTGTATCTGTACAAACAGTAAAGATTCCTGGCTGATAGATGTCGGGGCCTGGGGGGGTGCTTTATTTTCCACAGCTAATGACTTCTCTCCTTCTCTAACTCCCTGACTTTTTAGGGCAGGGCCTGAAAGAAGCCTTTATTAGCCACTAACCATGGCCGCTGGCATCCATCACTGGCACAGTGTGGCACTCCTGCAGCCATGCTGTTACACAATATAAACAGCAGGGGGCGATAGTTGCAGGCCAGGCCAAAAGACAGCATATGCCAAATCAGTGCCAGCTTGGAACAAATGACCCTACCGCAAAGCGGGAATGTGTGACGACTACTGTGCTGAATATTTCATAGGCGCCGTGCCGAAATGTAGCGCTTACAAAACCTTTTACATAGGTACAGGTTCCTAAATCACACCATGAGTTCCAACCTACTTCCAAGCACTGCTGTGAAAGACCTGCGATGTCCAACCACACCTGCGATGCCACGATACACAGTGGAAGCAACACATCGCTACCTTATTTATTTTTAAGCTTAATTAACATCAATGTTCATCTGCAGGGGTTGGTACTGTCACCTCACACCTGTGGGACCTGGGTTCAAGTCCCCACTAGGGTTCTGTGTATGTGTGTGTGGAGTCTGCACGTCCTGGCCGTGTTCTTGTGGGGTTCCCTGCATGTTCTCCAGTTTCCCCCCACAGTCCAAAACATGCTGAGGCTAATTAGAGATAGCAAAGTGTCCAGAGGTGTGTGAGTGAGCCCTGTGATGGGTTGGTGCCCTGGTCCTGGGTTGGTGCCCTGGTCCTGGGTTGGTGCCCTGGTCCTGGGTTGGTGCCCTGGTCCTGGGTTGGTCCCTGCCTTCCGCCCATAGTCTCCAGACCCCCCGCGTCCCTGAATAGGATAAGTGGTTCCAGAATATAGATGGAAGGATCTGCAAATGACCGCCTTGTGGGCTGTGTGACAATTCACACCCCCCACCCAAGGGGGCGCCATACTAGCCTCACCACTTGTAACTACTAACAAATAGACCTCATAAAGCAAGATACACCAGGCAGCCAAGGAATTAAAGCCAGCTGATTTGCTCCGCCTGCAGAACTAGGCTAATTTATTCTACCACTCAGATCTACACCACCAATATGGACACCAGGGAAAGGATCTCAGTCAGCCAAGCCATTCTTTATGAAGCTATCTGTGGCAGTCCCTGCAATTTCTGTACCTCAGGATTTACCCGTGCAAACGTATTTAAAGCTATGTTAGATAATAAATCCATTAAATTAAATTCTGAATGTTATGGCTCATTGGAAAAATGTACAATGAACAAATGTAAGATGTATTTCAAGGACGATACTATTGACTTTTCTTCACTAAATAATAATGATAATTTTTAAATTATAATAGAAAAGATTGTAACTTTAATAAATGGCGATGCATATAGGGGAGTCACAGCCTGTACCGTTAAATACAAAGATAATGTTTTTATGAATGCTAAATTATGGAATTCCATACAGTGTTTAAACAAACCATTTTGAAGATTTTGACCTCACCCGGTTCCGGCCGACGCCCGTATGGCGCCCCCTGTCTGTGACAAAGTGCATCGCATCGCAAAGCCGATGCCTCTCGTTAGATGGCACCCTAGCCGGCCGCCTGTCACCTGATGTGTGACCGGCGCCGGCCTCACCGCAGGGGCCCTGTAATGAAAGTCCAGATTCATAGTGCGTCCTCTCGTGCCCAGTCTCACACAAGCCCGCAGCCCGGGAAAATTGCGATCCGGGAGAGGATAAATATTGATTTGCCGGAATATGTTACCCTAAGCTTTCTCATCCGTGTTTGAACCTGGGCATCCTACCTTCCATTATTTATGGCGTGAACTGGATAGAAAGCTCTACTGAAGGACAAGGAGCGAGAGCAGCAACCTCCATGCCAGAGGGTGTTAAGATCCTGAGGATGGGCGGCTCTGGCAGATGGAGGTGCGGCCTGCTGGAAGGCGCCGCAGGTGAGCTTAAAGCACGCGGCGTTTACGGGAGCCCGACAGCTGGGCCGGGGGGGGGGGGGGGGGGCCCCCCCCCCCCCACCCACCGCCGACGTCAGACTGACAACCATCTCGCGTCTCCTGCCACCCCCCACCCCCCTGGACGGCCTCTACATCGCCGCCATATGGGAGCCGACGGCGCGCAGAGCTCCCTGCGCTATTTGGCAGCTAGTGAGCTCACTCGGGGGGCGGGAAACAACCCGTGAGGCAGAAGAAGAGTGACGGGAGGCGTAAACAGGGGTTCTTTGCAGGGATCTCTGCACCCAGTGGTGTAGGAGACAGTCTTATATTGAGGGAGGGAGGACAACTTAATTTAAATACAACAGTCTATTTATGGGGGGGGGCGGGGTGGATGAATCCAAACGAAACAGTTATTTTAAATATTGTGATTGACACCCCACCCAATCGGCTGGTTCCTACTCCAGTCCTTGGCTCGGGAATAATTTATAAATTAGGGTACAGATCGAGTCTTGACCTGGAAACTGCTTTGGTTGCTTGGTTACATCATGACACCGGAAGATCTACCTATAGCTTAATAAGCACCTTTAAAGCGTCAGACAGAAGAATGCTGGTGACACACAGTGGCTTTACCCCACAAAGGGGTTAGAATCTAGAAAGCACACAACCACACCGGTTTCCGTGTGTGTCTCTGTGACGCTGGCGGTAATGCAGTTTGACTGAGTCACACGGGGAAAGCCTCTCCCCTCCGCGTAACCCTACACCCCCGCCGGTGGTTTGCGGAGCAGTCTGGCTGGTAAAGTGATCAGACCCAGGGGGCGTGGGGGGGGGGGGGGCCATGGAAGTACGAACGCAAGGTCAGAGAAGGGTTCAGCACAGCGAGGGCCCCGGGATGACTGACACCCACAGCGAGGGCCCCGGGATGACTGACACCCACACGCCCCTCGCCGTCACACAGGACGTCCGAGGCCGCGGGAGCCTTTCTGCAGACAGACATATTCAAGATGATCACACATATGCACTCCAAAAATCATCTTTTAATTTAATCTGCACGCAGGTCACCCAGCAAGCTGCCTCTGCACCCTGGGGCACCTCAGCTCATTCAAAGTGACTGGATTCGTACTCTGAGCTTCAAATCTGAAAGAACAATGTACTAGCAAAGAGCTTTCTAGTAGCAGTTACCACGGCAACTTCGGCTTGCTTGAAAGCGTATATGTACATTTTTGTAGAAGCACCGGTACGCACAGAAACGCATACGCCACACATAACAAATGTACTGTATACATACACTTATGAGATAGATACATTCGCAAGCACTTCATAGACATTCTACAGGCTGGCTGACATATGAGATGTCTGTGTGTGTATATTTAAATTTTAGGATGGAAAAATGCAGATTTGTTTAAAGATATAGAGATATAGATGGGGTCTCCATTTTTTCCGTGGCTGTGCGTATATATTAATTATATTCATTGATTCAATGATATTATATCAATGATTAGATATATAGAGATAGATAGATAGTTTATTAAGCTGTGGTAGCAGCCAGTACATTTTTATTTACTTGAGACTGAATACCTACCCATCCAATGAAAGACGAAGGCAGAACTGAGATGCGTCTGTATCACTTATAATACATATACATGCTAAGCATTATAATTAAAAGTAGTTTCTTCTGAGCTGCTAAAAAAATATGTTTACAGGTTAAACAACAAAAAGAGAGACTCAAAAAATATGAGGAATTGGGGTCGAGTTTGAATACTGACTGTATGAGAACATTACCCAGTTCTTGTCTGATCCTAACTCATGCTCTGATCTTATCCTCCTTTTAAAGCCACACCACTAAAATAGCGCCGCGATTTACTGGTATTAATTGTGAAATGAGATTTGTGGTCCGAGAATAGATACAACTATAGAAATAAGTGATGTGAGAGGCTCACAGACGGCGATTATCAAGCACTCACTGGTTTAACCATTTCCCAGCAGTTAATTTAGTGGCCCCCGTTGGGTTAAAAGAGGCGATGATTGATGCCGCCTGCTTAAATGCCCCCGCTGCGCCTCGCATCTGTCACTGCTATCAGTAACAGGTAAATTCAGCTGGAGGGATTACGTCAATCGGTCAATGCCATCAATTATTAACGCAGGCAAAATTTGCCGGGCGGAATGCGCCGATCACTGGACTGTGGGTATTTGTCTGTTTGAGGAAACGCTGGGTACCGGCTGGCGACGATGCCAGCTGCGGCAGATAAATCATTTGATTAATGTGATTATTGAGCCAAACACATGGCGGAGAGTTTCACTACCTGTACGTCTAATCATTCACAGGGGACCAGAAGACAGAAGCAGAGTCGGGTAAGATTGTGAGGGAATGTATTTCCATGGGGGTGGGGGAGGGAGTATCTGTCCGCAGCCGGCTGTCAAAGGACTCACACTCGTCTTCTGATCCATCCGAGAAGAGAGACGACATCCCGTGCGTCGCCTGCTAAACAACGTTCCTGCAGTGGGATAGCAGGGGGTTTCCAGGGACAGGAAGTGACACGCTACTTTCATGAGGGACCCCCTTTCCAGATTCAAGATCCGAGAGTGTTGTTCGTCTTACGCACAGTAAACAATCAGTGCCGCTATGCAATGAAAATCTTACTCTGCATGTCCATCCCGGTAAACACTGATTAAAGACAAAACACAGTTTGCAAATACAAATGAAGGTGTATACAATACTACAATAAATACGATTACATTTACCATAAATGCGTAGACGCGGTGCAATATAACAGGCAGAGCAGTGTGCACAACACAAATATTGCAAAGGAGGGGATAAGATAAAGGCGTGGACTGCTGTGCTCTGAGAACAGAACTCCCATGAACTCATCCATCCATCCATCCATCCATTTTCCAATCCGCTTAATCCCAATGGGTCGCGGGGGGTCCGGAGCCTATCCCGGAAGC
>JAABNX020000055.1:1746152-1756478 GCA_015163995.2 Mormyrus lacerda
GACCCAGGCGGAGACTCGAACCCGGGCCCCAGAGGTGTGAGGCAACAGTGCTAGCCACTGCACCACCATGCCGCCCTCCCATGAACTCAGTTACCCAAAAAATGTTCTGAGGGCAGAACAGGATGGTAGCAGACTTTGGGGGGGGCAGGGAGGTGACAGCAATTGAAAGTCTCAATGGCAGCGTGAGTCCACAACTCAAGTGTGGCAAAAATATATATTTTTCTAGGGGTATGAAGTGACTCCTCTTTCTGTGGGTGTGAGACGGGGGTGGAGGGGTGGTTGTGCTATGAAATCACCATGGGGTAGAAATGAGTTCATTTCAAGTGTACAGTTGATAGAAAGTGGCCAGGCTTCTTGCGTGAGGCGTTTGGCCATTTGTGGAAATTGACTGACACCCTGTGAAAAGTGGTGCATGCAGGAGCATCTGGACAAAGCAAAGCATCTGTGAAACCCGCCGTTTGGTGGCGGTGACTGGATACCAGTAGACCTTTGCTATCCAGGCCTATAAACGCCCACAATTGTCCAAACACGGCTATTAGATCGAGGATTTCAGGAACCTTCCTGACCGCAGTCCTTGTATTTTGGCTTTTCAAATACTAATAACAGTAAATAATATATTTAGGGCTGGGAACTGAAATCTGCATCCCAACCCCTCAGCAGCCCCTCCCTCCCCCCCTATCCAGTGTGGCAGTGAAACTTGCCAGTGCTTATTAGTGGAATAACATTATATCATTTTTTATTCTGTGGAAAACAAAACATCGATCTTCTGGCCAGACTTGATAATGAATTATAAACATCTCACAGGCCATATAAATGAAATGGTAACACTTGACGGGGCATAAATACTTGGCAATAACTCAGATACCACTAAAGTACAAATTATGAACAAATCAAGAACAATTGTAGCTGCTACTTGAGATAAAAGATGCGTCACGATTCATTAATGATGAACAAACATGAGATCGGCATTTAACTTCTATTATTCATTACCTGTCTCTTCAACAATTCTTCAGTAGTTCCTTCAGTAGTTCACAAAGGTTTACATAATTAACAGATACAGTAACAAATATAGCGACTGCTTGAGATAAAACATGCGTCACAATTCATTAACAAGGATTTAACATGAGATTAGTATGTTGTTAATAGATAAGTCATAGCTACAAACTAAGAACATAGTTCTGTATTATTTGTTACCCATAAAAGTATAACTAAAAGGCTGTCATATACATTACGGAAAAGCACCCCTCTGACAAGCCAGAGAGTTTGAGAAAGCCCATCTGTTATGTCAAGCAACGTACCTGTACGTCTCTTTGACTGGCCCAAGCACTGTGATCCGTGATCCTGAAACCTAAGCTGCTCTTATCGTGGTGATGCGTCCCGCTTGAAAGAGAACCAGCATTGCGATCAGAAAGCCAGAGTTACTGTTACTTGTCCTCAGAGTTATCAGGTCAAGGCTTCCATACGGAAGACCACAACATTAGACTTTATGTCTGAAGAGGACACCGCCATCTTGGACGGATGGTCAGTGTGGATCATCTGGCCTCCAGCCCACAGTGCAGAGTTGGCCACACTGTCGGGTGCTACAGAACAGACTTGACGCAGACCAAAAATGTGTTGTGGTTTGCCAGGCAGAAGCTGGTTTGTTCTTGGGAATGCACAGCAATTAGTTTCCTACTAGCTTCTAAAAACCATTTCTATCTATTCCGTTATTTGTTATAGTATATTCTGCTCTGTCATATGTTGTACGGTGATATATATATACCTGCATTTTATTCATACATACATATACTCTTCATTTATAATGTACTGTTTACGCGCTTTAACGTATGCGTGTAATTTTGTGTATTCATTCAATGTTTGTCAGATTAAATTATGCGCCTATGAACGCAACACAACAACTGTAATAATATAATCACGCATGATAATAGCAGGCGTCTGTAATCATGTCTGATGACACACTGTGGACCAATGGGGAGGGATTTTAGAGGAGGGGCAAGACATTGTGCCACCAATCAAGATAAGACTTTCGACCAAGAAGAACATCTGGTGGCCCAAGGTGTAAAATGCAAATGTTCCCTTGCAAGAACCCCCAGGATTATGCACCGTGGCTAACGGTTATAGGCGGGCGGCTCAAGGTATGAAGAGTCAATGTTCTCTTACAAGCGCCATGGTGCGGTTCCCCGAACCAGACCCTGTGTGACAAGGCAGCAAACTCCCAGCTACACACGATTATCTCTGGAGCATCAGGGAGTATTCAGCCCCTATAGACCTCATCTCACACAGTGAGGCTACATTCGGGGCCGTGCAGGTCTGGTATCACCTGGATGGCTCCGCTGAGATGCATTTATTTTTTTTCCTTCTATGAGCTCATGTGGCCATTTCTGGAAGATTAGCGCATTTTGGTCTCGCGTGCTAATCCAGTAATTTGCCCATGACTGCGGCGAAAATTCGAGCCGAAATAATAGTTAAAGGCTGGCTAATTGTCACTTGCTGGCAAAGGCAGTTTGGCAGGCACGCATTCCTTATTTAGCATCTTGCTGAAACTCGCCTGACGTATGCTAAACATAGTGTGCACCCCACGCGGCAGGAAACCGCGCACACCTATCTGTACTTTCTCACTGCATACCCCAACATGAGAGGAGCATGTTAACTTTTAACGGTGCCTCCGCATATGAAGTGAGGATCTCGCTGGTCCTGACCCAGGTCTGCATGCTTCACCTTACCAGCAGAGTTTGCCTTTTCTTTTTTTTCCTCAATTCGTCATTCTATGACAAAGTACTGTAGGTGTACTATTGTGTCAAACCGATGTTTACAGGGTCCAAAAATATTTGTCAAATTTAATAAGGGGATAGCAAGGGGACAGGACAGGCTTCCCTGCTCCACAAAAAAAAACACCTTCAGCTATAGTCACAGCTTCTACTGAGAGTTTTCAGTAAAGGTCCCCAAAAAAATTTTAAATGTGAGCGAAGTGCCACGGATTGCCTCATTTATGAATAAATCCTCAACTAGAACCGCATCGGCACGTCCAGTTTTTAATGAAAAAACGACAATTCCCAATTACTATTAAAAAAAGGCACTGCAATTTTAGTTAATATTTTTATTCAAACAACATGCAATCCACATTTTTAATAGACGCTCTGGTTGGAGAGCTCAATTATCCATCGTTAAAATAAGGTCAAATGGTCTTTCTGACAGCTAAATCACTGTTCATTTAAAAAAGAAAAAAAAGAAAAAACTGGAACACGTTATAATTCATTATGTAAGTACCCATTTGTTTAGCGTCTGAATTTAATTCCTTTAAAACGAACTATTAAATTGTTCTTATAGCCTAATGTGATTTGCGGTAATGTACAAAAAGTACAATCTTATGTTTATAAGAGGAGAGACCCTTCAAACTAAAATTGGGATTCACCTTAGCTTTCGCGTTTGCCGTCATTTCCGTACCACACCATTTGGGGATTACAATCCCTTCACACGGCAGATTGCCAAGGACTAGCTTGACACACTAATGTAATTATGCCCAGTTTCCTTTGACCATTCGGCAGAATCGTAATGAGTAAAAAAAGGCTGATCAAGCTGTAAAAGACAAGCGCCACAATTTAATAATGTAAAAGGCAATATTTGATGTATTTATAGCGTATATCTCCCATTGCAGCATGACTCTCTACTACAGGTACCGGGTCCCATTCACTGTTTTGCTTTGTTCAGTACGCTCTCTCTGCTCAAATATTTAAAATGTGTTTTATACATGAACTAAACAAAAATGCTTTGAAATAAATACCAGTGCATCCTGCTGCCTGAGCACTATGAACTACTGTAGAAATGGTTACCTGGAGTCATGCAAAACACTAAGGGCGAGCCAAATATCTGGTTGAAATGAGTATCCAGTACGAATAATTGTGTTCTTTCCGAAGCCGGGTGTACCAGCTAAATGACCGTTGCCCGGTCCACGTCAGGCATACTCTTTCTCCCCCATGTGCACTGTTAGTTTCCTGTGTAGATTTCAGTCACACTTATGCAGATTTAAGGTGTTCTGCAGCCTAACTACAGTCAGGTGTGAGTTCAGCTCTAAAGATATTACAGTACAAAATGAAGCTGTAAAGACGTTACATAACAAAAGAAATGCAATTCATAATTACTGCACTACAGTTTTTATATGGCTTGCATTACATAGGCTGGGTCTGTGCTGGAATGGCAATAAAAGCATATATACCTCCCTCTACCCCAACAAAACTTACTTGTACCATCTACTAAATTAGAAGACTACAGCCACCCACTCCTCTTCTACTGGGTAAGCAGTATAGAAGATGCTTATCAAAAGACCATGTACTGTACATGGAGATGCAAGAGAATATGATAGATAACAAGTAATGTCAGTTTTGACACGATAAGTATTCTATAGTTGATCATTTATTGTTTCATAATTTCACGAACCGAGATTGACATTAACAGGCCGACGCATGTTTTGCGTAAAGACAGATCATTTTGGAGACGGCAGCAGCAGTCTGGGCCTGACAACACAGATGATAGGAAGTCAGGGGATTTTTTGGAGAATATTTTAAAATGTCTGTTTGATGGACATAAAAGCTGAAAGGAGGAGGGGCATTCGAGCTTATAGACACGTGGGGGATTGCAGACAGACGTCTTTCTGTTTACCTTTAATGAGGCCTCCGCTTTCATAGACTGCTCCAGTAATGTGACCACTGTCAAAAGAGGTGCAGCGTTATCCCGGAAAAGTGAGAGCGGCGGCTCAGAGATCACCCCCTATTCCTGACAGAGCCGACGCGACGGAGGAGGCGTGAGGAGTTTCACCAAGTCCCCGACCTTTGTGTGATGACTGACACCTAACATTTACATGAAGACGTGCGGCGGTCCCCATTCCACTGTTCTCATGAGGCACCTTCTCTTTTTGGTGACACTTTACTTAAAGAGATACCTTCATAATGCATTATGATGCATTCATAAAACAAATGGCTATAACTATTTGTAAAAGGCATAAATTACAGCATTTTATTATGCATTATGAATGCTTTATGAAACTCTCATCTATAATGCACCATAAATACCTATATCATTAATATATAATAATCGTTAATGCTTTTGCCAACCAGTATAATGTAGGTATCTACACCCCATGAAATAAATCAGCTCTTTAAGAAATGTTCAAATATCAATGTCCAACCATGTTTTTATGTATTTCTGGAAAAGAAAGTGACTTAATTGCAATTAAAACTGTCACGCACGTGCAGGCGGCACCCCACAGCCGCTCCCCCAGGAAGCCTAATTAGGGGGCAATAAAGGAGGAGACCGACCGGCAGCTCACTGCGAAGTATTGTGCCGATATCGAGCCGTGCCGAGCGAGTTTTGTCTATCGTCTCCCCGTATCTCCTGAACCGCTTCCGTTTGCCCTCTGTCTTTTCCTCGACTCACCTGCCTTCCTCTCCCAGCCCAGCTCCCGCTCCTGACCTGCCCTTCCAGCTGAGCCCAGCTGTTTTTGTCTCCCCTTCTCGGTGTCGCCCCGTCCTGTGCTCCTGTGAGACGGATTTTTTGACCCACGCTCCCGACCACGACCATTCTTCTTGCCTTATCCATTTCTGTATCTCTGCCTTGGATCTCCCATTAAACCCTGTCGTTCACTGCATTACTGGATCCAAGCATTTCTCTGTGCCAGCTCGCCACAGAATACTTCGCCGGCAAAGATGGATCCAGCGGGGAACACTGAGAACCGGCTCGCCGCGATCGAGCACCTGCCGGCCAGCCAAGCGGCGAACATCTCGCTGCCGGACACTCCTCCTCGCCCAGCCATCGCAGCCCCCACAGCGATGCCGGAACGCTATGACGGTAACCCTGATCACTGCCAGGGGTTTTTAATGCAGTGCGGGCTGTATGTCGGGGGACATCCGGAGATGTTTATGGCTCCCAACGCGGAAGTGAGATTCACGATCTCGCTGCTGACCGGGCAAGCGTGGGATTGGGCCACCGCGCTGTGGGCGGATCGTAGCCCGCTCCTTTCATCCGCGCGCGATTTCCACTGCGCCCTCCAGGAGGTTTTTGATCATCCGGCTGTCGGGTGTCATCTGGGTGATCACCTCCTCGACTGCCAACAGGGAAACCGATCGGCCGCCGAGTTCTCCCTTGAGTTTCACACGATCACCGCCGATCTTCGCTGGCCTGAGGATTGTCTCCAAACTATCTTCAGGCGAGCCCTCAATCAGGAGCTGCAGGAGGAACTCGCTTCCTGCGGGGATGCTCCCAGTTTTGAGGAATTTGTCCGGATGGCCGTCAGACTCGACAACACCGTCAGGGACAGACGCCGCCGTCGCACGCAGCACGAGGCCCTAGAGGCTCCGGAGCCCATGCAGGTGGGAAGATCTCCCCTAACTGCCCTGGAACGAAGGCGCAGGACACAGGGGGGCCTGTGCCTCTATTGCGTGCAGGCCGGCCATGCCCTCTCCAACTGCCCAGTTCGACCTCGGAGGGAGGAAGCCACTTTCCCGGTAGGTGTCTTCGCTCTCGTAACGGCCGCGCATTCCCAGATAACCGTGCCAGTGGTATTGGGGAACGGGCAAAGCACAGTAGAGGTTTGTGCTCTGGTTGACAGTGGGGCGCGGAGAACTTTATAGCTGCAACCCTAGCTCAGCAGTCCGGAGTGTCTCTGCAAAGACTCGCGTGTCTGCTAACTGTGGTAGGAGTCACAGGAGAAAGGATGCAGGATGGAATCGTAGGGCACCACACTCTCCCCTTTTCCCTACAGGTGGGGATCCTTCATCAGGAGGAGAGTGCGTTCTAGGTGCTCCTGAGGGCTAAGGATCTCCTCATTCTGGGACTCCCCTGGCTTCGTAGACATAACCCGCAGTTCGACTAGAGGACCAGCGAGCTCACAACCTGGTCCAGAGACTGCATGGCCACCTGCATGCGAGTCCCTTATAGCACCACAGGAGTTGAGAGCCGGAGCCCGAGGACCTGGACCTCATCCCGGGGGAGTATCAGGACTTCCGGGATGTGTTCAGTAAAAACCGCGCCTTTCAGTTGCCACCCTACAGGGACTGTGACTGTGCAATAGAGCTCCTAGAGGGGGCCAGGCTGCCCCGAGGGCCGCTCTACCCAGTCTCCTGTGAGGAGGAGACGTCGCTAGAAGAGTACATACAGGAGGGCCTGAAGCAAGGTATAATCCAGCCTTCCACGTCTCCCTTAACAGCCGGATTCTTTTTTATCAAGAAGAAGGATGGGGGGCTCTGGCCCTGCATTGATTACAGGGCATTAAACGCCATTACCATCAAGCACTGAGAGCCCCTCCCTCTCATACCCTCCGCCCTGGAACAGCTCCGGGAGGCCACAATCTTCACCAAGCTGGACCTCCAGAGTGCCTATAACCTGGTACGTATCCGGAAGGGGGATGAATGGAAGACCTCCTTCATAACCAGCAGGGGGCAGTATGAGTACCGGGTTATGCCCTACGGGTTGGCGAACAGCCCCTCCACATTCCAAGCGTTCATGAACGCAGTATTCCATGACATGCTACATCGTTTTGTCATTGTCTATATAGACGACATCCTGATTTATTCCCCATCTAAGCTAGAGCACGTGCAACATGTCCGACGAGTACTGCAACACCTGAGAGAACACCAGCTATTTGTGAAAGAAGAGAATTGCAAGTTCCACCAAGAGACTGTGAAGTTCCTGGGGTACGTAATTCGTCCCGGGGCCGTGGCCATGGAGGAGGGTAAGGTGGCGGCTATCCAGGAGTGGCCTCAACCCCGCAACCTCAAGGAGTTGCAGCACTTCCTCTGCTTTGCTAATTTTTACCGGCGTTTCATGCGCAATTTCAGCCAGGTGGCCGCCCCCCTCACTTCGATGACCCGAGGAGGTCCTACCCGGCTTCCCTGGACCCCTGAGGCGGTAAGGGCCTTCGACCGGTTGAAGCAGGCCTTCTGTTTGGCTCTGGTCCTCACGCAGCCCCAGCCTGATCTCTTTTTCGAGGTGGGGGTGGACGCTTCAGAAGCAGGAGTAGGAGCCGTTCTCCTTCAAAGGGACAGGGGGACAGGCTGCCGCCATCCCTGTGCCTACTATTCTAGGAAGCTCACGGTCGCAGAGCAGAACTATAAGGTGGGTGACCGCAAGCTCCTGGCGATCAAGTTAGCTGGAGGAGTGGCGCCATTGGCTCGAGGGGGCTCGGCACCCCTTTGTGGTCTTCACGGACCACCGCAACCTCGAGTATCTCCAGAACGCCTGGAGGCTTACTGCTGGACAGGCCTGGTGGGCCCTCTGGTTTGCCCGATTCATGTTCAAGGTCAGTTACCTCGCTGGGAGGAAGAACGTCAAAGCCAACGCCCTGTCTCGGCAGTATGACCCCCCGGAGAGCGAGGACCGTGCCAGCCCTATCCTGGACCCGGCCTGCTTTGTGTCAACCATTACCTGGGACCTAGAGGAGGCCATCCAACGGGAGAGTGAGAGGAGGGCCCCTCCTACGGGATGTCCTCCCGGCCTCTGCTACGTCCGGCGAATGCACCGACCTGGCCTTTTGTGGTGGGTGCATACACAACGAGGAACCTGTCATCCTGGGGTGGCAGCCACCTAATGGCTAGTAGCTCGTCGTTACTGGTGGCCCGGCTGGCGCCGGCACACTCAGGAGTTTGTAGACAGCTGTCCTGAGTGTGCTCAATCCAAGACCTCTCAACAAGCGCCTGCGGGACTCCTACAACCACTACCCATGCCCACTCGACCCTGGTCCCACAAGGTGATGGATTTCATCACAAACCAACCCCGGTCAGCAGGTAACACCACTGTCCTCACCGTCGTCGATCGGTTCTCGAAAATGTGCCGGTTGGTGGCCTCGCCTAAACTCCCCTCCGCAGCTGAGCTCTCCGAGGTGCTCATCCAAGACTTCTTCAGATACTACGGATTCCCGGAGGACATTGTCTCCAATCGGGGCCCGCAATTCACCTCTCGAGTCTTCCGGGAGTTCTGCCGAAAGCTACGCATCTCAGTCAGCCTCACCTCCGCTTATCATCCCCAAGCCAACGGGCTGACTGAACGGACTAATCAGGCGGTATCCAAGGCCCTTCGGATCATGTGGCTAGCTGGGCCTCCAACTTGGTGTGGGCGGAATACGCCTTGAATTCCCGGGTGAGTCCCGTAACAGGTCTTTCGCCCTTCCAGTGTGTGCTCGGTTTTCAGCCACCCCTGTTCCCTTGGGACTTAAAAGTCCCTAAAGTTGGTTCCAGGAGAGTCAGCAGACCTGGCAATGGATCCGGCAGGCCCTCCAGACCCAATCAGGGAAACAGAAGGTCCAGGCTGATAGACACCGCTGACCCAGTCATTCGTACCGGGTGGGTCAGCAGTTCTGGCTAGCTACCAAGAACCTGAGGATCCCAGGCTGCTGGAAACTCACTGCCAAGTACATTGGTCCGTTCCACATCCTGAACAAGGTGGGTCCAGTCACGGTTCGATTACAGCTACCCCGGATCTACCGCATCAGCCCAACATTCCACGTGTCCCTCCTGAAGCCCGTCTGCTACAGCCGTTTACAGGTGCCTGACCCTCCTCTGCAGGTCTTGGACGACTCTCCCCCGTCCCGGGTTCATGTCATCCTGGACTCCCGCCGTCGGAATGGCTCTCTCCAATACCTGGTAGACTGGGTGGGTGGTAATCCGGAGGAACGCACCTGGGTCCCAGCTCGGTCGGTGCCCGACTTGGCACTGCAGGCTGCCTTTCACGAGGCTCACCCTCTGCGGCCTGTGCCCCGTCCGCGCGGGCAGCCACACAAGCGTCTACATCCTCCAGGAGGCGGCCGTCGGGGAGGGGGGTCCTGTTACGCCCGTGCAGGCGGCACCCCACAGCCTAATTAGGGGGCAATAAAGGAGGAGACCGACCGGCAGCTCACTGCGAAGTATTGCGCCGATGATATCGAGCCATGCCGAGCGAGTTTTGTGTATCGTCTCCCCGTATCTCCTGAACCGCTTCCGTTTGCCCTCTGTCTTTTCCTCGACTCACCTGCCTTCCTCTCCCAGCCCAACTCCCGCTCCTGACCTGCCCTTCCAGCCGAGCCCAGCTGTTTTTGTCTTCCCTTCCCGGTGTCGCCCCGTCCTGTGCTCCTGTGTCGGATGGATTCTGACTTGGCCATTCCAGGACTTTCCACTTAGTTTTCAGCCAGTCCATGGTGGATTTGCTGGTATGCTTTGGGTCATTGTCATGTTGCAGTATCCAGTTCCGCTTCACCTTTAATTTTCTTACAGATGATTTCACATGCTCTTCAAGCACCATCTGATACACAGTAGAATTCATGATGGATTGTATGACGGTGAGCTGGCCAGGTCCTGCTGCAGC
>JAABNX020000055.1:1770084-1792559 GCA_015163995.2 Mormyrus lacerda
TGTGAGGCCACAGAATGCCCCCCCCCCCCCGGAGTCAGGCTGATAGATAAACACAGAAAGACCCTGTGGTGTTTCTAAATGCCCTCACCTGATACGTAGAGGGCCTCTCACTTCGAGCCCGGCTTTGTAATCTAGGAAGCACTGGGCGATGAGGTACGGCAAAGCCGTGGCCCGGCGGTCTATGAAATTCAAGCCATCGATGGCAGCAGAGACGCAGAGCCTTGTGGTGCCCAGGTCCCGCCCTCCCGGGGGCATCCTTAACCTGAGAGGCGGCCCGCCCTGGGGTGAAGCTGCAATTTTAATGAAAGGCGAGCAGAGGCACCCAACTCACTATCCGGTTTCAGCGTCAGCCTCATGAAAGGGGGTCAAATGCGACCGTGCGACGATATTCGCTGAGGTGGCGGTGCAGTGTCCAGCACGGGCCCATGAGCCCTGCCAGTTTTTGATCAGCCTCTGCTCCTAATTGCTTTACTGGAGTAATTATTTGAAAAGTAAGTCACATGACCTGCCACTAATTAAAACGTTCCCTGAAACCTGTTGCACGTCTGCCCTCGAGGGCTAGAGTTGTGCCCCTCCCTATGTAAAAGTATTTAATTACTCCCTCCAATAAGCTATTCACAGCCACTGAGAAAGAAGCGCTTTGTGTGAAATGTCTTGAAAGGGGTAAAGATTGCCAGACCTTTTATATGAAAAATAAACACCAGATCTTTGATATGCCATTAAGGATAAGAACTATGGTACTTTTACAGTGGATCTCTGCTTTTATTTTGCCAGCGTTTTTGAAGGATCACACACAGGGTTGGTTTATTCATAAGTCTACCGGATCTTTCCATCACTTCAATGACCTGCCGGGACCTGAAAATCTTATGTGTGCTCTACTCCCAGACAAGAATATCTGGGGCTCCTAAAGACTAAGGATGCATTCATGGGACATAACTGCTTATCCAGTGCAGGGCTCTGCTGAAGCTGGCACTTATCCCAGTGACTGGAGGGTGAGAGGTAGAGGTAGAGCGAGGGGTGCCAGTATATCGCAGGGCACGCATACTCACACACACACACACACACACACACACACACACACACACACAGCTGCACACAGGGAAATTTAAAGTCACCAGTCCACACATTTTTGGATGGTGGCGTAAACCGGAATACCAGCTGAAAACCCACACAAGCACAAGGGGAACGTGCAGCCACCCACACACATCGCCGGGGGTAGGAACAGAAACGGCCATTCTGGAGGCGTGAGGTCACACTCCACCAATTATGGAACTTCCTAGAATAAATCAGTATATTGCTGGCATATAATAGCTATTATAGCTTAAATTAGTTTCCTGACAAGAGGAAGATAAGACGGTGGGAAAAGCACAGCGGGCAGTGTTGTTTCTGGACTGGCGTGACTCCAGCGAGTCAGGTGACATCATTAGGGGAGCACTAAGCAGCCCGGCCGTGCGAAGCATGTAGGTGTGAGGTCCAGCGGACTGCCCAGGAGCTGCAGCCGAATGAAGTCCCAATGAAAAGCCGAGGGACATGTTTACTTTGTTACGTTCACAGTTTGCTCTGGCATAAACCCTCAGCTCTCCATAAAATGAAGAAAATACATCTTTATTTAAGTCAAAAACCTCAAATGAGTGAAACTCGACTGAAAGCCAATCACTTAACAGCCAAGCAAAGCTTTCGCGACAGTTGAAGGACAGGCCTTGCGCTCGAAAACTAGTTAGAATAGCTAGAACTGTTTGTGTAACATGATACGATTTCGCAGCAAATAAAATACGACATAATGACACAAACATGTAAGTCAGGCTGGAAATCTATACCTGCATTTTTAATGCTGCTAATATGATCTTTAGAGCAAATTTAATTAATGTGATGGCGGCTCACTGCTCACAAGAGTGTTTTTTTTGAAAAAAAAAAAAACAAAAGAGCTGCTGTTTTACTGGCGCTCATTAAGCCTGGCTGAGCCCAGGAAGGTGCCGGTGTCGCCCCCTGGGGTCCAGGCAGGTCGGCGCTCTTTCATGTGGGTGTTGGGCGTTCATCTCCATAAGCTGACTTTGTTGCCAGGAACCTGTGGCTGTAGGAGTACATGGATTTAATCCCTCTGTCGGGTGATACTTTGTTAGACAAAGTCTTCCTGCAACTGAAGAGTAAAAGCAATGAGTCTGAGCCAATAATGGAGGATGAGCCTGAAGGGAGAGGCCCACAATGCAGGCTGCAGCTTCCAGTAAATGAAGCGGATATTATGGGGGAACGAGATGGAGAGCAGCGCGAGGGAACATCTAGGTGGGACCTTCTGTTCTCTGCTCTGCTGACAGTGTACCCAAGCTGGAGTTCGTCTGCACAAGCAGCGTAGCGCATAACTTAAATTTAAAAATGTGTGTCAGCTGTACTGCTGAAATAAAAGACAGGGCAATAGAAGAGGAGGAGACAAGATAGGAACGATAAGACAAGATAAGATGAGACAATGTGACATTAAACATAACATGATATAAAATATAAGGTAAAACAGAACATAAGAGGGGTGACTTTACTGATCCCAGGAGGAAACTCTAATAGAACAGAAACAACAGACAAATAAACATATAGTGCAAAACAAGACTGCACACATGTAACAGAACATCCTGAAGAAGAATATTAAGGAAATATATATAAGAAAATGCAATGTTTATGTAATGCAAGTTTATTGAGAAGAACATTTATCAACTTTGTCTTTGACTATTGAATCGACATACCTGTATCTCGTGATTCGTCAGTTGCTGCGTTATTGTGGACAGACTCTTACCCCCGCTCTAAAATCCGCCAAGCTGTCACCGTCAGCCAGTCACTCTTACTGCTCTGCTCTGCCAGCGACTCCAAAACTAACTGGTCCCGTGGAGGCCTTTGCTTACAGCCACCATATCTGCACCAGACATTTCTGTGGCATACATTGATAATACACCTTTCCTCTTTCACATAAAACCATTTCACAGGTGAACAGCAAACACGTACAGGGTGTGACAAACAGAGACGCTCCATGAGGGGGAACTTTGAAGCAACTAAATCACAATTTAGTAGCCAAGGTGAGTCATATTAGGCTGGATGCCAATTAGCAGCATGCGTCACCTACAAAGGAGAGCTGACAGCACTTTGATAAGCAAATTCTCAGTGCAACATGAGGCAACCAGGACAGTCCCAAAGATGCCAAATAACCATAGTGATTATTAAGTCCTGGATATCCATATATTATTAGCTGTTTCCATTATTATGTCCACCCATCAAGGGCGTGGCCGGAGGGGCAACTGAAAGCTGATTGGCTCCCCCAACTGGCCCTACGAATCACTCACCGGTTCAAAACATATCATTGGCTGTATGAATCGTGGCCCCTGTTATGCCTCCACCTTAAAAATTCCTAGAATCTCCTGCCATAAGGACAAGTGATGGGGGGCTTTTGAGTAGGAACACTTACAGGA
Source organism: Mormyrus lacerda (assembly GCA_015163995.2). Classification (NCBI taxonomy): domain Eukaryota; kingdom Metazoa; phylum Chordata; class Actinopteri; order Osteoglossiformes; family Mormyridae; genus Mormyrus; species Mormyrus lacerda. Next base: position 1,773,531 of record JAABNX020000055.1, read on the forward strand.
AAATACTCATAGCTGTCAAATGACCTGAAAGGTTAATCAAAAGTGGTTTTACCTCCGACTGAAAACTGAGATTACGTCAGCTTTATGGTCCTTGTGATAATGGTCTAATCCTTTTAATATTCCATCCATCTTCCAACAGCTTGTTACGGTGAGGAGAGGGCAGCAGGCTGGGGGACACCCTGGACAAGACGCCAGCTGACCGCAGGGCACCCACCAACATGCACAAAGGGCAATTCAGAGGTGCCAATCAACCTAAATGGGAGTCTGGAGGAAACCCACATGAGATGGGTAAAACAGGCTATATCCCTATGAAACATGAAACACGCAATATGCAATATGCAAACGTGCAATATCAGTATGCAATGTGCAACATGCAATATGAAAACATGCAATATCCATATGCAATATGAAAACATGCAATATCCATATGCAATATGAAAACATGCAATATCCATATGCAATATGCAATATGAAAACATGCAATATCCATATGCAATATGAAAACATGCTATATCTATATGCAAGGTGTAATATGCAATATGAAATCATGTAATATCCATATGCAATATGAAAATATGCAATATCCATATGCAATATGAAAACATGCAATATCCATATGCAATGTGCAATATGCAATATGAAATCATGTAATATCCATATGCAATATGGAAATATGCAATATCCATATGCAATATGAAAACATGCAATATCCATATGCAATATGAAAACATGCAATATCCATATGCAATGTGCAATATGCAATATGAAAACATGCAATATCCATATGCAATGTGCAATATGCAGCATGAAAACATGCAATATCCATATACAATGTGCAATATGCAACATGAAAACTAAACACTCAGAGCAGCACCCTGGAGGTTTGAGGCAGCAGCTTTGCCCACTGAGGCACTGTGATCATAACAATGACACATTTTTACTTCAATATTACAACCAAACAATATTAAATACAAGTCAGATACATACAATAGAAGTCAGTTATATGAAAGAGATATAAAAGATTAAAATAATTACATAATTTAGTTATCAACCCTTGTCTTTCAACAAGTTTTTACAATACACTTATAAACTGAAATGAATACGAAAATGCTTTTGGTGTCCATTTATTCATTCATTCATTCATTCATTCATCCTCTATACCACTTTTCTTGTGCAGGGTTGCAGAGGTCTGGAGTCTCTTCCGGAAGCATGGCAGGGTTTATCCCGGGAAGGGGCGCCGATCCACCACAGGCCGTCTCTGTTTATTGAAATGCTAAACATTTTTTCTTCTCTTGCCTGCTGATTTGGCGGTGGGGTCTTCTCCACTGTTTGGGTGTCCTACCCCTCTCTGCGTTTGGCTTGGCACTTGCCGGCTGTCTTTCAGGTGCCTTTAAATAATTGTGCAATCATAGCTCACACCACTGTTGCCAGCTCCAATCAATCTCATTACAGCTTCCACTCGCGCTCATTTGAGAAGTTCCCTCTGCAGGCCCGGTATCCGGAGCACCGGCAACTACACATGAGCGGGGCTTGCTGATGGGGGTGTTTTTTTTTTAAAAAAGAGGACTTTTTTAAAATGACATTTAAGCCAGGCAATGATGTGTGTTTAGCAAATGTGTTCATACATCCTCACCCGGCTTTTGCGGCAGTTACTGAGGAACTACATGCAATACTTTCTCTTTTGCACTGTCATTGTTTATTGTCATTTATTATTTATTGTTACTGTCTATTAATGTCTAAATGTGTTTTTACTGTATAAATGTGTGTACTGTAAACTGCAGGTCCCTCAGGATTAAAAAAGTATCCTTCCATCATCCATCCATCCATCCATCCAGCCATCATCCATCCAATCCATCTGTCTATCACCCATCCATCTGTCCATCCATCCGTCCATCTGTTTATCATCCATCCATCCATCATCCATCTGTCCATCCACCATCCGTCTATCATCCATCCATCCATCCATCCATCGTCCATCCTTCCATCCATCCATTCATCCATTCATCTATCCATACTCCTATAGCTTGTTTGGTCAGTGTCTCCAAACTGAGATGGTCCTTGTTGGCGCTCTGGGACGCATGCCGCATCTACCCTGATGCAGGGCTTCCCCTCGACGGCACGGGACGCTCCGCGGACCTTGCAATTAACGAGCCGCATGAAACGAGAGAGATTGATTTCTCCTGCGCCTGCATTTGCATATTGTTTGCATATTATTTGCATGCTATCCATTCCCACTGCGATCCACACGTGACGATAGCCGTTGTTACCTTCTGGATCCGAGCCACCCTGTGACCGCATGCGTACATGCACATGTACATCATGGGCATACAGTAAAGAGGGATGAATGGGGGCCCCTGTGGGCCCCTTGCCCCCCTCCATTAGTGGCCCCCAGGGCCTGGACACTTCAGTCGACACGCATTAGCCGCAGGCGGCAAGAACAGCGGGGCGCCCCCTACACTCCCACCTCAGCCTCCTGGCTGCTCAGCTCACCTCTCTGTCCTCCCCCCGGCTGTCTGACTGCATCGCAGACGTGCTTCTCTGCGGCTCCGACTCTCCCGTGTGCCTTCGTGATGTGAGACCCCATGCTCATTCGTCAAGTCGGCCATCTTTAAGTCACGCTCTCTCTCTCTCTTTCTCTCTCTCTTTCACTCACACACACACACACACACACACACTTTCCAAGAAGGTCAGCCACCATTTCCACTAACTCATGGTAATGAATAATACAATAACGAATAATACTTGATTTCTGATATTGGACAAATAGCAGCACGTACAGCTAGCAGAGCATCAGTGCGGCGTTCAGATACCGGGGTGCTGTTTGACCTGGAGAACCTGCAGAAGATCGCTCTAAAATAATGACCTGATTTGCATAAACATCCAGGGCTAGGGAGAGTCCAGCACGCCCACAGCACACACCTCCCAGAATCCCTGCATTCATTTGCAAACTCATTGAAGGCAATGGGGAAATGGGGTCATGGGAACAATGTATCTTGACCGCAAAAAAGAATCCGGCCCCCAGAATGACAGTGTCCTCTTTCGAAGCCTCGCTCCCTCTGTCTTCATCGAGCCATTTTTTTCAATTAGTCATTAATTTGATGACGCTCCCTTAACCCAGCTCTCGTCGCCATGGGAATAAGACCTCACATACGGTCACCCACGTCCATCCTGCACCTTCTTTGCAGGTCCAGTATCAAGAAGCAGAACAGTAGAGTCAAGGGCAACTGATACAATAATTGTATCATTGTGTTATTCAGGGAAGTCAGATAGATTAGGGCTCCATCTCTTCTCGAGTGATCAAATTATCTGACAGCACGCCGTTATCCTGCCCGGAGTCTCTTGATCCGAAGCTCTTCTCGGCTTGCCGTCTTCCATTAGAGAACTCAAAACTTTTAATCGGGGGGGGGGGGGTCGCACTGCATCTTGCTTCTCTGAACAGTCCCTTATAATTACCATATTCGCCGTTAATTAACACAGAGCCCAAGATAAGTGAGGAAAACACTCTTGGCCATGTCCGGATAAATTCTTTTATTAAGGGATGGTTTGAGATAAAGCCAAGGAATAATGGAGTCGTGCAGAAGTCGATGGCATAACAAGGAGCGAATGGAAGTACTAGCCAGTATTTAGCACAGCCTGGACCAGCGAGGTGATAATCAGAGATCATTTACGTTTTAGCCGGAGATGAAACCGAAATGTTTCTAAATGTGGAAGACATGGACAGTCACTGGAGTGAGGAGTCAGCCAGTAGGACCCCGTCGCTTGATCTGCCCGACCGTAGCTCTCCTTAATGTATCACAGGGGCTTAATAATGGTTTAATCCTGCCCCCCCACCATCCCCGTATTTTAATCAGAACTTTAATGGGTACAAACTGAGGGTGAATGAGAATTTATCAAGGAGAGGACAATTTCAACAGGGCCGCGGTAATTTTTGTGACATGTAGGTTACAGGCTTATAAATTCTTACAGTCTCACCCCAAGCTACTCAGCAGGTAGATTTAAGACTGAACATAAAACGTCTTGAAAGAAACTGTCAGACTTTTTTTCTTTTTTTTTTGCAGTTTCGGTGCATCACGTGTAAGAAGTCTAGAAGGTTACCATATACAGTACTTGTGCTTCAATATTCCACACACAGACACAGACACACACATGCACACACATACAGAAACAGGAAGACTAAAGCAGTAACGCAGTTGCTAATACTACCCACAAAAATTGCATCACAACCAAAATCCTATTAAAATCCATCCAAAATCCAAGTAAATCTACATGACAAACCACAGCGAAATGCCCCATGGAATCACCACAGACACACACACAGACATACACACACTCACACACACAGACTCACACACACACATTCACAGACACACACACAGACAGACACACACGCTGCAACCTTCTGGACCTACTACACACCACAGAGATGCTGCAAAGCGCTAATGCCGCCTATCGTCAGAAAGACACAGACTTTAATTTTATGTTAATACTGCAGAAAGTGGCTTTATCTTATCTGCGAAAATTCTCTCACTGAGCCAAGTGTTCAGAAGTACCTGCAGGCAGGGGGCGGCGATGGGCTGATTAATGTATTGTGATTAATGTAGATTTTTAATCACTTTAATTATTCATTTCATTAATCATTAATCTTCTCCTCCCTTCATCAAAAGATACATAACCAAACTATGATTAAGGAAAAAAATATATATTGGCTTCCATACACTGGATATTATAATACACCTGGAGATTTTGTTCCAACACTTTTCATATTTGTAACAAAACAAAACTGCTTTTCATAAACAAATATTTTATTGCCAAAATTATGAGTATACATTTCCGTATACGTCGCCATTCGTAAATCTGGCCTAGTGACATAACGTATAACTGCCTCATTGGGAGATATGAGAGTGTGGGTTAATTAGGATAACATGAGGTTGCCAGATCTTTCCATTGAGAATTAAGTAGGAGCATTTATGTTCTTTTCTTAGCAATGACTGATACCATTAATTCACCATCGAGGTTTCCAGTATATATTTTTTTGGCCAAACAAAAATAGTGCTAGAATAAGTTTTTAAAAACTAAAAACTCTTATGGAGTCGGGGAATAGCAAGTTTATTGAGTGATTGGATGAGACTGGCGTGCTGTTGGGTTTGCATTACCAATATCTTACTCTATACCTGTTAAAAACTGGATGACAGAACGATTTTTAAGGAATAAAAATTCAATTACATCGGCTGCCTGTCAGGCAGGAATGTAATATTTCACAGGAAGAACATGTGAAACAAAAACAAGAGTAGTGAATGTGGAGCCTTTGTGTCACCTTTGTTGTACCTTTGTGGTACCTTTGTGTCACCTTTGTGGTACCTTTGTTGTACCTTTGTTGTACCTTTGCGGGACCTTTGTGGTACCTTCGTAGAACCTTTCTCATACCATTGTGTTGCCTTTGTAGAGCCTTTGTGGTGCCTTGTGGTACATTTGTGGAGCTTTTGTGGTACCTTCATGGTGCCTTTGTGGAGCCTTTGTGGTGCCTTTGTGGAACCTTTGTTGTACCTTTGCGGGACCTTTGTGGTACCTTCGTAGGGCCTTTCTTGTACCATTGTGTTGCCTTTGTAGAGCCTTTGTGGAACCTTTGTGGTGCCTTTGTGGTACATTTGTGGAGCTTTTGTGGTACCATCGTGGTGCCTTTGTGGTACCTTTGTGGCACCTTTTGGCGCTTTTCCACCGCACAAAGTACGGTACTTACGCTTTTCCATTGACTTCCGGTCGAATACCAGTACCGAAATTTCGGGTACCAAAAGTGCCAAACCAATTGGGGTACTTCTTTGGTACTTCGGTATATTGGGGTGGGATTTGGATGACACGACTCGAAATAAAAATGTTTTAGCCGTTCCGGGCAATTCAGTTTCCCTGTGTTTCCCCTGCTGCACGTTGATTTGTTTCGCTGTTGTTTATATGTCTTTTTACAAAGCTCTTGAGGTAAACAAACCATCTATTTTAAAACATCACATGCCTTTTCGATGTTTCTTGTTTTTACGGATAATAAATTAAATTATTTAATTTGCTGGATAGAGATATTTCTTTATGAGAACGGTATAGAATTGCGGTATAGAATAAGACTATATTATGCGTCACTATCTACTGTATTCACATGTAATAATGTACCTGAGTGATTGTCAGATTGTTTGCCTAAATATTAGGAGAAACATTGTTTCCTGATAGACAGGAGAAACAGGTAAACTGAACTGCCCGGAACACCGTAAAACCAAGCCGCTTGGAAGAAATGGGGCACATGCAAAACACCGTGCAATGCCATTAATTAAATATTTTTTTTGCTTTCAAAAGACTGAATTAGAAGTAAACGTATTCTTACTGCTTTGATCAGCGTAAACATAAATGATGGCAGCATTCATGCAATTTGAATATTACTGAATCTTATACTGTGATAAAAGTTGACATAACAATAAACCGCATTTTCCAGCCTAAACTGTTAGTTTTAATTTTGGGCGTTTTTTATGATTTAAGCTGCCCTTTGTCAGTCAGGGGCGGTCACTGATGATGTCATTTGGAGCCAGTACCATTTTTTTTTATGCCAGTGGAAAATCAACACGACTCAAGTACTGTGCTTTCGGTAATTTATGGAAGTACCGAAAGTGCCGAAAGTACGGTACCTTGTGCGGTGGAAAAACGCCCTTTGTGGTACTTTGCAGCACTTTTGTGGCACCTTTTTGGTACCTTCATAGAGCCTTTGTCATACCTTTGTGGTGCCTTTGTAGACCATTTGTGGCGCCTTTGTGTCACTTTTGTGGTACCTGTGTGGTACCTTTGCGGCACCTTCGTAGAGCCTTTGTGGAACTTTTGTGGTGCCTTTGTGGTACTTTTGTGGAGCTTTGGCAGTACCTTCGTGGTGCCTTCGTGGAGCCTTTGTGGTACCTTTGCAGCACTTTTGTGGCACCTTTGTGGTACCTTTGTAGAGCCTTTGTCATACCATCGTGGTGCCTTTGTGGAGCATCTGTGGTGCCTTCATGGCACCTTTGTGGTACCTTTGTGGTACCTCTGTGGAGCCTTTGTGGTACCTTCATGGTACCTTCATGGAGCCTTTGTGGTACCTTCCTGGTGCCTTTGTGGAACCTTTGTGGTACCTTTGTAGTGCTTTTTTTGGCACCTTGGTCGGCCATGCATCTCAAGCAGGAAATATTGCGCATTATTAGTATGTGGCAGGGAGATGGCTCAGGTACACCGGGTTCCACACACAAACCAGGTCTGAGCATCTGCTCAGTGAAAATTACAGGCAGCAGGTATCCAATGCAAAACATCCTAGGAAGCAGCATCCAAGAAGTTACAGCTTATGTAACACTGGATAAAACGATCGATGTGATTAGACTGAGCAAAGCACTTGGACCTTTGAACAAAGCACTGTGAGCCACAATAGTCCGTCCCCACCCACCCAGGCTGAAAGGCATAATTAGAGAGCTTGGTCATCTTCTGGTGCCTGAGGAGAAAAAGGGCTGCCCCCTCGCGCTTTTCCTGCAGCACCCACTGTGAGAAGGCTCTCTTCAATGGGTCAAAACAGCAGAGGTGTATAGTGTAAATAAGGCTGGAATTACCTTCCCATCTGTGCCGGGTTCTTACTGGCAGGAATTCGCTACAAAACTGGCCAAAACGACCTGAGAAAGAGTTTTCAGCATAAAGAGGACTGTCAGGCCATTCGGGTAGCTTTTAATGACGAGCCATTTCACTCATTATCGGGTGAAAATTAATGGAATTGACTTAGCGGCTAAGTTGTCCCTGTCGGATCTTCTCAAAACTCCCATGCGAATGTCAGCGCGTCAAGATTATAGCTATGAAACACCTCCTGAATGGATTTAATCCTGCACAGAGGCGTGATCCCTTCATAGAAACAGCCATGGACATATCTGCCAAAAATTTTAAAGTCTTCTTTTGTTCTTTCTTATATTAGTTGCATTTTGCGTATGATTAATTTTTTTTTTTAGAAATTCCCCAGTAATGGAAGTAATCTCATAATCTCAAATTGAAAAATCATACTCATTGTTTTGTATTAAGGATCAAAGAAAAGTTAATAAATCCACCAAAATAATGTTGTGTGCAAGTGATGTGAAATGAAATTTAATATATGCTGTTCTTATGAGTAATATCTATGTAATAAAATGCAACATAAGAATCGGTAAAATCTGTAATCAGTTTCAACAGAAAATGCGTAATTTCGTCAATAAATCCAAAACAACAGAGCATCGTTGCACAAAACGCAGCCAGGAATTGATTTCATGAGGAAGTTCACATTAATTATGCATTAAATGTTTGCTTAACAGAAAGAGGGCATCGTAAGGGCCAGGCCGCCTTTATAAATCAGGTGGACCGGCGGAGAGAGCGGCTACGACAGCGGCATGATGTGTACATTGGGCTGAGGGATGGATATAATAAAAAGGAGTGGACATACTCTGACATGCGGACGGCAAGCGACTCCGAGCTGCCGGCAAGGAGAGTTATGTCAGCGGCGTGCTGACGATGATCACAGCGGTGTTTATTTATAGGAGACCGCAGGGTGAACAGAGTCAAAGGCAACTGAGCTGGGTCGCGTTGCACAATTTGCACGAACGGCTGCACGTTCTCGTGCAAACTGTGCAAAAACATTGCTGGGTGCGTTAATTATGGCGGAGAAGGGGCAGCACGAGAACCGCTTTTACGCAACGAGAATACGGGCTGTCATTGGTCAAAGAGTAGTCCGTACGGACCCAGAAACAAATATAAATTATCATATGCTGAATTATTCACTCATTGGACTTTATTTATGTAATCTTTGGAGTGTATTTCTTCTGATATCAGGCCGGTCTCAGAGGAGAGGCAGGCTGGCTCCAGGCTAGCATGGCCATGCAGGTGACCTTAGCCTAGGCTATGTGATCACATGTCTAAGACAGGATTGAGTGTATTTCCAGAAGATAGGGACCCCCTTAGAGCGGGGATCCATAGACCACGAAGGTTGCATCAACCTAATGACGGGCTCTGCCTGTTATTATAGTTTCACTGAGCAAGTTATATACGAAACTATGCATATGTTATGTGGCTTTAAAATGTCATATGTGATCTGTCACATAAAAATGTATTAAACATGTTTTCAGTTGAAGTACAATATCCACTGTATGACACAGACACAATAATAGTAAAATATAAAACTTAATAATTTTTTCATTTTTTCAAAATCATACCTCCACCATACTGATGTCATCAATTGTGTTTCTCGAATTATGTGTCCATAATGATGTCATCAATGATTTGTCCATAACGATGACACGTCCCATGTCTGTAGTGATATCATCAACGACACACCTAGTACTAATTTGCCAGGTCAGATAAGTAGCCCCGAATGTGCTGGCATCGTGTTTTTCCCCTTGCAGAGTCAGTGCTTACGATTGATGCAGTAAACAATAAATCACTCATGCTGCTGCTTCTTATACTAAAAATGCATCAACAAAGATCAGACAGCAGTAGTGCATGCATGAGACACCCTTTATTAGGTATTAATAATTCATGTCCGAATAATAGAGCTTCATTGTCGTCTGTAACCCGGAGGATATCAGGGTGTCACGACTGGAAGGCTGCCAGGAATCAGCCTGTGTACTTTTTGTTTGCTAATAGCAAAGCGCTGGTTTTAAGGCTAATGAATGCGACCAGAGAGAAGTCAGATCTGATACACTGCATGTTTATTTCCTCCCTGTTTCTTAAATGAGGAAGGCGATTTGCTGTGGGGAGCCTGGAGCCGACGCCAGGGAGCACGGGGATGGAGGCGCTAAACCTACGCTAGATCTGAATCTCAGCATTACAGCTCCGTGCATCAGGGAAACCGTCACTACCAGCCTCCCTGGCTTGCTGTTGCGGCTGAGGACCCCCCCCCCCGCCCGGTTGTGTCAGGATACCCGGCCTTTCCGAGACGGCCGTCTGACCTTCCCGCAGGAACACCGCTGTCCGATCCGGCAAACGAAAACAACACAGATAAATAATCCAGTCAGGCGGCACAGTCAGCGATTCGGCAGCCAGCTACCTCTTCAGCAAACGTGACAAAGCCATGTCGTCACAGCAACACCCCCGCTTCAACCCCCCCCCCTCCCCACGCACTTCTACTGAGTGAGCTGTAAGCAGGAGGCCAGCAAACACCTCGTAATGCGGAATGTAGAAAGAACACCGAGGAATTAATGAGGCTCGACGTTACGTTATAGCTTAGCATGTAGGCTTGGCGTTACTCTTATAACTTAGCATGTAGGCTTGGCGTTAACCCCTAGGCCTCTGCGCTCTGCCTCACACTAGCAATATCTCCGTAAATATACAGAGCGGAAAATAAGGTGCTTTAACCCACATCTCACTTCCTACACCTTCCTGCTTTTTTTAAGGTTTTTGATCGCAGTCCAGAATGGTAGTGTGGTTGGATTCCACGCAGCGTGTCCAAGGCCCTTCGGTTTACAGTACACATCTCTCCATCATATTTGCTCATTATAACCTCTTTAATGACCAATAATGACTTCAGAGAAACTGGGAGAAAACAGGGAGGAGGGGGGAATTCATGAAGGGCCCGTGGTTTGTTCATTAAATGGTTAATTAATTATGGAAATTCACCACTGTAGAGTGATCCAGGCTAATTAAAGCAGACAAGGAGGCGTGCAGTTCAGCATGTGGGCCGCAGTGTAAAGAGGACACAGGCCGTGGTACTTGTTGAGTGGCTGTTGTTCAGTTCTAGGGAAGCCATTTTCTCCACACCGCCAAAAATACACAAAGCCATTCTGCACAAGCGGTGAAATCTGACCCAGCTGTCTCAGTCCCGGTCCGGCTCTCCCAGGAAGCTCCTTAATAATAATATACGATCGGGATGCCTCGTCAAGGTAGAGGCACAGAAGTCTAAAAAAAAGACGGAATTCTCCCGGGCGATCCGGGCTCCCATCCGGTGACTAAGCGCTCCCTCGGAATATTTCTGTCACTGTCAAAAGAGCCTTCCGAGGGACGCGCCCCCCCCCCCATGTCCGTCCTCTGGCTCTGACACAGCACTTTTTTGACAATACATAAAAATAAAGGTTTCTGTGCACGTCGCTCTGCATGCTTGCGCCTCCGGCTGGCTCTCGTTCCCCCAGCCCCGCTAATCGTGTGTCTCCATAGCCGTTCCTGTCACTTTTTCTCCTTTGTTATGGAGAAGAATTACAGAACACTCCCTCCGCTCATCTTCTCTTCCACTTACCTGGCAGAGGGTCACGGGGCCTGTCCGAGGGTGACTTCCGCTTGGGGGCCTACGCTTCCTAACGGAGGCTCCTGACTATCTGCACCCAGAAAAGCTGCGCGGAAGACGGATGGATATATAGATTGAAATAAATTGTGCACCATCTTCTCACTTGCTGATTTTGCAATATATAGCGGATATAGCATGAAGATTAACATAACGTTTATTTACAGAATATATATATAGAATTCATACCTACCTTTCAATTTTCCAATATGGTCATGTAATCTGAAATGAATGTAAGGTAAATTAGTTAGTACCAACAAATATTCAGGTTATAGGTTAAATAAATGCAATGGCTAGATATAGTTATGGATAGAACATTTCACAGTCTGACTTCGTTAAAGAGGTTTTAATAATAATGGGAATAATTCATATATTTAGGTCAAAATTATCATCAATTTTGTTTGATTATTCTGTTTTCAGTCACTTGCGATGGATGATCAGAATCCGTGCTCACAAATCTCCAACAAAGGGCTGTAGTTTGTCACCACGCTGCTGTTCAAATGGCCGACCTCATCATGTGACCTTCAAGGGTCACCTGGACAGGAATAGCAGAGAAGTTGGCAAAAGATACTCAGACAAGCCAGAGCACATCGGAATATTAATGAGCCTTCATTGCCATTCCTGATTTCATTTTCGGAAAAGAAAATCATTCCACGTCCAGCAAAGAAACCCATGTTGCATTCATTCATTTAGGTGGTATTATTTACTCGCAATTTTATTGACAGAAATACTGCACCGTGAAATTCTCGCGTAAATGGGAATCCTCACTCTAGTATATCCAATCGAATTTGCCCGTCCGCCTGCAGAGACCTGAGACAACAGCACCGGTACGAAAATGCATCTTCTCCTTGTCATGTCTTCGGAAATCCATTTAGGGACTTGTCTGACAAACTTTTCCGCGATAACGTACCACGGCATTAGTGCGTCTTACGTCGCTCCTCCCCAAGGGTGCGGGTTAATGGTATCCATAGCGACCATCGTCAGTGGTGCACGTTGAGGAGCTCTGCGGCCAAGCTGACGGCGGGGCCTAGCCATGCCACTGATGTCCGTTTGTATCGCTCCGGCTTAATAGCTTGCAAATTGATTCGGAAATGATGCTTTCTTCCGGATTACAGCTGTCACTCTAATCCCAGGTGGGATGAACCTGCCACGTTAGCCGTCCGCTTTGAAATTACAAGAGGAGAGAAGACAGGGACAGGCATCTCGTTATATACAGTCGTTAGTGGGGTGACATCTCGGCCTCTCTGGCAGCGTTTGGTAAGCCTGCCAGCCATATTGCCTCGGGCACAGGCACATGGCATCCAATGACAGGAGGTGCTGTTTGGGGAGTCCTCTCTCCTCTCCTACTGGAAAGTGTGAAGAAAATCCTTATTTTCATTATTTTCTTTCCTTGAGTATCATTAGCAATCTACTCGTAATGCCTTTTCAAGCACATACCCTGACAGGGAATTACTATTTCTTTATTTATTCATCGCATGTTAGTTATTAAGCTCAGAATTGCTCTTTCACAGAGAGGAGTATACCTCTCTTCTCTTTCCCTCCTTCACGGTCTCTCTCCTTCACCTCCGTCACCATCTCCCAAGTCCAGGTCCCCGCATTCTTTATGGCCGCTCTTTGCTCTTTGAGGGCAGACACGCAGAACTCAAAGCTCTCCATACTGTCACTGCTGAACTTCGACATAATCATAATCATCACTTTATTGATCCCGTGGGAAATTATTTTTTACGCCTCAACTTGGTCTTTGTAAGCAAGCTGTCCGCGAAGGGCAGCCACCCATGGCAGCGCCCAGGGAGCTGGGGGTTAAGGGCCTTGCTCAAGGACCTGCAGGCACGCTGAGGATTGGTTTCAGGTATTCCGCGCGTGTGCGTTTGCATGTGTGCGTCTGCAATATGTCTGCGCAGTTAGAGGCACGGAGTAGGCCATACCTTACCTCCCCTGCTCCCAAGAGCCGCCTCGCAGCACGGAGTGCATTAAGCACACAGTCCACTCCATTACCCCTGGCCAACTCGCAGACAAATTACCCCAATTTATTAAACCAATTACATGGAAGATACTCTGTCCCCCCCACCCCACCTCCACCCCATCCGCACCATTCCCCGTCCTGGAACCGCGATTTACAGCCCCCTGCTGGCCCCTGCAGGTGCAGCTTGTCACGGGCACAAATATTATGCTTTAATTCACGCTCAGAAGCATGAGTGCTATTCACAGAGTCATTTAATTGCGCGATCATTACTTCAGGCTGTGTTCTTGACTTATTTTTATTTGGGTTTATTGAGCCGGACTCAGCCAGGAGAGACAGGCACAAATTTCGGCTGAGTGACAGAGGAAATGAAAAGGGAAAATATATACGGGTATTTTAATACTAGATATTAAAGTTACAAATCTTGATTACACATCGGGCCGGTTGACCCGCACTATTTGCTTGTTAATTAGGAAAACGACAGTTTAATGAGCTTCGGAGGCAGGAATGGAAGGAAACGAAATTACGTGGTGAAAATATCAGCACTGGTCACGACTGATGATATTAGCGCAGGCATGCTAATGAGCAGCCCTCATGGGGGGAGATGCCGGGAAATAAACATGGCGACGTCTGTAGAGGAGCCTGCAGAAAACAGCTCAAGGAGAGCAAAGGGGACAAGAACATGTGGTGAGAGTCACACGTTTGGACACACCCACCCATAGAAAGGCTTATTTTTGTGACATTCTCTAGATGTTGGAAGAACTATTAAGACATCAAAACTATAAAATAACGTATATGGAATTATGTTTATAAAACAAAAATAACAGGTTGCTGGGGAGGAACTTAAATGGTTGCCGGTTCTAATCCCATTGTCGGCAGAGTGATCCCACCATTGGACCCTTGAGCAAGGCCCTTATCCCCAACTGGTCCAGGGACCGGTTGACCCTGCTGTTTCCCATACTGTATGCTGAGCTCTCATTGGCAGCTTTTCCTTCACTCTCTGGTCCTCCAAAACCATTTCTACAGTGTTTAAGTCAAGTGACCAGGTCATGTGATGCGACAGTATCACTCTCCTTTGTAGAGGGCATGGCGCATCCAAACTTTTGACTGGTTCTGTATACGATGACTGAGATACATAGCAGAAGGTGAGGTGCTAAAGACAATTTCAAAGTAAAGCTATACGTAATTTGATTGCTAATCAAAATCACATTCACTTGCATTCAAGAGATTTCAATTCTAGAAAGTATCAGTCAATTAATGTAATATGGAAACAGAAATTCAGGAATAACTTCTTGAAAGTTAGAGTGTATAGTAAGTAAAGAAGCATGAACAAGTGGCAAAATAAACTCCATGGCCAATTTATTAGATACAGCTGCTTGTTAACACAATAGTCTGAATCATTTGCCTGCAGCTGAATTCATACAGCATGTAGACAAGGTCAGAAGGTTCACTTACTGTCTGGCTAAGCATCAGAGCATCGCACATGTCTTCTCCAGCCATCCTGAACATGGCGTGATTGTTGGCGTCTGAGAGAGGTCAGAGAAGAATAGACGGCTAACCGAGAGGCCACAAGTGCAGAAATACCAACTCGGAAAAACAGTGCTAAGCAGAAAGGCTTCTCTGAACAAACAGAGTATCTCCCCTTGAAGATTTTCTGTATGTGAAAGTGGATTCTACCCAGTACTAGCTATTCTTAGCTATTAAAGTAATCACTTACTGCACAGGCACACATCTACGAGATAAAGAATCACTACAGGATTATCCATCCAGACATTTTTTGTATCCTCTTGTCCTACTCAGGGTCATGGGGGTCAGGAGCCAATCATGGAAGTTAGGGGCACAAGCCAGGATGGGGTGCCAGCCAATCACAGACAGGATTACAGTACATGATGGAAATGTAATCAAAGAGGTAGTGCAAAGGTGTAAATGTGCTGGTCACATGTTGGATGGGGCATGATGAATGGGACAGGCTGGATGGGAATCCCTTTCCAGGTGTTCCGCTGCCTTGTGCCCTGTGCTTTATGTGGTGTTGGGTTCAAAGCAAATAACAGCACCTCGTAATGGATAAGCTGAACTGACGCTCGCCAGGTTATGATAGGGTGACGTTCCAATAAACCTATTGTAAGGAGAAAATATCTTAAGGCGGAAATGCATTTTGACACAGTAAACCTAACCTAAGAAACATCGTAACCTAGCCTAGCCTATCTTAAACATGCTTAGGACACTTACGTTAGCCTATAGCCGGACAAAATCATTAACACAAAGTCTATTTTACAATAATGTGTTGAATATCTCACATTACCGGAATTGGAATAAACACCGAAATATCGTAACACGCCTCATAATAACCTGGGGAGGGTCTGTATAGAGGGTGGATGGATGGATGGATGGATGGATGGATGGATGTGTTAGTGTCTCCAAAAGCTCATTGCTCATTCAGAGGATCGTCTGCGTATTCTGACGCAGGCAGTACCGGGAAACATCACCCATGTTCCTCAGATTAGGCCCGGAAGACAGAGAGGGGAAGCGTGAGGCCGCCGGCCCCCACATGAAGCGACTAGAGCAGTCTGGTGCATGGCGCCGTTTGTTTCGGACAGACTTTCCACAGAAGAGATGCGGCAGCGAGGCTGCAGACCTGGGCTGCGATACGAAGGCTGAGATCAATCCGAAACTTTAGCAAGGAGAGTCTAGCAGGCTGGGGGCAGCTGAGGTAAAGGTTTGACTCAAATTGCTAAAAAAAAAAAAAAAAAAAAAACTCCATAACTGTAAGCTTGTTTCACTTATCAGATGCCTCTAAGAAGAGGCCATGAAATATAGATGTTTAGATATTGATTGTGACTGAGATAGTCTTAGAATCCCAGATGAATAGGGTGGACCATGCTACCGTAAAGAAGGGTTCCTCAAGGAAAAAAAAAGAGATATATGCCTACTCTTAGCAATTTAGGGAATTAAAACATTGATCCCCTTGTAAATGAAGCTGTCACGGAGCAAATTATGAGGAAGAAGAGGCCTTTTCAGCCACATTAAAGTTTCAATCATACGTCAATAGCAGTCATTTACACATGCAGGGTGGAGGAACACAAAGACCTTAACGTAACTCCTCCAGTGAAAACATTATACTGATACTAGATGTGGTGTTTTGAAACACTTTAGAATATACATTTATACTGTATATACACATAGAGGTATACAGCCTTAATGTTAGTCTTTTTATGAGCAACTATGCAAGCTTTGAAAAAACTATCACTACCAGTGTATTAATAAGGAATTAGGTCCGGCTCACGCTGGGTTAATGCAGTTCAAACGGCTGTCAGTCACCTCCACTGGAATCTTGCTGCTAATACATGACTAAGTGTCAGTAATAGAAATTCATGGGTAACACTTTACTTGAGGGGGCACAGATATTAGTATCAAGCTATTTCTTATGTATTAATTAACCACAAACTAAGTCTTGGTTACGTACTGGTCTCATATTTGTTCGTCATTAATGAATTGTGACACGGAGTTACTATATTCGTTACTGTATTTGTTACTGGATCTGTTAGTTCTGTAAACCTTTGCGAGCTACTGAAGTAACAAGTAACGAATAACACAAGTGAAATACCGATCTCTTGTCTGTCCATCATTAATGAATCGTGGCGCCTCTTATTCGAAGTAGCGACTACATTTGTTCATGATTTGTTCTTCAGGAGTAACTGAGTAACTATTAAGTATTTGTGCTTCCTCAAGTAAAGTGTTGCCAATCTGGGCATAGATTTATGTACAAATATGTCAAAGGAACATGCATTAGTTTTCAGAAAGTGCCCAATCTGGGTAGGTTTAACAAGAAATAATCCTCTTTAATCACCCGGACTCCCGAGAATGCATTCACGGGTCCATATGATTACAATAAAAGCTGTAATTGAATTCCCGGCATGAGTGATTGAATGAGTCAGTTTGAGGCCTACTTACTCTGCTGCAAGGGGCGCCCTTTTATTTCACCAAATAATGTCGCTCCACCACTTTTACTGCACCTTTCAGACATTAATAACTTGATAAGAAATATCTCCTCGGGCAAATTGCATTGCGTGAAAGAGGCCCGGCCTTCTGCTAGAAGAACGGTAATGTTAATGAAAGATATATTGAAAAATAAGATGTGTAGAAGTGGTATCCCTCCTTACACGGATACCTGTGTGAAGCGGGGTCCCTACTGGTCCTATGGGTCTGTCCCATACTGTAACGGCACAGAAGGAGACAGTAATAACCTACTCGCAGTCCAGCTACGTGGATACAAAACTGATTGTTCACGTAAAATGTTGCAACATTCTTTGGTAACACTTTACTTGAGGGGGCACAAATATTGTAGTAGTGCACTCTGACTTAATGTATTAATTAACCAGTAACTAAGTGTTAGTTACATACTGATCCCATGTCTGTTCATCATTAATAAATCATGACGATTCATGTATTTCATGCAGTTACCATATTTGCTCATGATTTGTACTTGAGTAGTAACTGAGTTACTAAGTTACTTGTGCCCCCTCAAGTAAAGTGTTACCCATTCTTTTTTTTCTTCTTAGCGTGTTTTAACTTGTCCTGACACAGATTCTGTAAAATTTATTCTTACAATGAACTATTTGATTAATATGTCATGATTATGTCATTCTTCCTCACTCGGTGTGGTTCATTGCATTTTTGTATATATTTGTTGGTTTTTGGTGAGCCTTTAATTAGGTTTGTCAGATCATTTAAACCGTGTCACAGAATATGTTGCCTATATTGTGGCACTTTATTTTAATTGAAATGCCTTCAGTTCGTTGTTTAATGGAGATGTGTATGTAATCATTGCTTATTTGGTAACAGTTTCACAGGGCACAAATAATATAGTATTTTGTTATTATTTATGTATTAATTAACCACAGGCTAAGTCTTAGTTACATGACAATTCATCGTTATTGATTTGTGACTTTAAAACAGTTACTATATTTGTTACTATATCGGTTAATTCTGTAAACCTTTTTGAACCACTGAAGGAACAAGCAATGAATAACCCAAGTGAAATACTGATCTCATGTTTGTTCATCAAAAATGAATCATGATGCATATTTTATCTGAAGTAGTGGCTATATTTGTTTATGATTTGTACTTTAGTAATAACTAAGTTATAATTAAGCATTTGTGCCCATAAAGTAAAGTTTATTTTAAAAAACGCTTCATCTAGTTATTTTGAATTTCACTTGGGACACAAATAATGTAGTAGTACATGATGACTTAATGCATTAATTAACCATTAACTAAGAGTTGGTTCATCATCAATCAATTATGATGGTTCATGTATTCAAGCATTCAATTCAAACTGTTAGTTAATTATTAATATAGTTCCTGAATGGAACACATAAACTGTCATGATTGATTAATGATGAGCAAGCATGGGATCACTATGTAACTAACACTTAGTTACTGGTTAATTGAGGCATTAAGTAAGCATGTACTGCTACATTATTCATGTCCACTCAAGTCAACATTTTTCATCATTACACTTATTCTGGGCTGGGATTTCACATACATATAAGGTCTGGTACATTAATAAAATCGACATTAAACATAGATATAAAGTAAGAAATAGACAAATAAATACTGAGAGTCTGAAACAGTGAAGATGAACATTGGAGGTTGTTCACCTGCTCCATTTCAGTCGTCCTTTACTAAAGACTAAGAGTCTGAGATGGAGATTCACAGATGTTCGCCTGCTCCATTTCAGTCGTCATTTACTAAAGACTGAGAGTCCGAGATGGAGATTCACGGATGTTCGCCT